>JAINRJ010000094.1:0-546788 GCA_022113865.1 Chimonanthus praecox | reverse complement strand
ACAAAACTGACATTTTACTCGTACGAAGTGCACCTTTGATAAAAATAGGGGTGCATAAATCATTTCCCTTTATTTTTACATATAAAATGATTTAATTTTAAATTTAAATAATTTATAATCATGTATTCACTTGAGTTCGAAATGGCAATTGCTACTCATTTAGGTCGTTGACGACCGAATTTGTGAGGATCGAGGTCCACGATAAGGCTCGGTGGGTCGGCAACTTGCATCATTCCCACCAAGATATTTTGTAATTCCTACGCTCGAACGGCTTAATTGGCGGGAATCAGCTCCGAATTCCCGCCAACAATCTTAAGCAAAAGTCAAGAGCCCGCTTCGGCCCTGTTTTTTACACCGGTTGTTCTGTTTCCTTTCGTTCCGTCCAATGTAACTAACTGCCGTTAAAACTAACGGCCATCGCCGGCCTTCAACTCAACGGCGTTTGTGGGATGCATTTTCTTGATGGACACGTGGCGCTATCGTGGCGGGACGTGGGAGATCGTGCGACTGTGCAATGCGAATTATTTTTTATCAACAGTTGGGCGGTTAAGGTGTAATATCAACTGGACACGTGGCGGGCATTAGCGGAGTTGCCGCGAAATGGCTCACGTGGTCTCTGACGCTGAGCACATGAGCATCAGACCACCGCCAGGTAACTAGTGGGCCCGAAGGAGAGAGCCTCTGAACAAAAGTCATGCACAAGTTTTCAAATTTTCATGAAAACATAAATGGTATAGTTCATCATAGAGATTAAATAAATAAATAAAAGCAGATTGATAAATTATTAAATTTATGAACTTTTATGATTAAGGTGTTTTAGATTTTTAAGTATTTAATTAATTTTTAAGATATGTACAAGTAAAAAAGAATAATTTTATGAAAAAAAGTAATTCTTCATAAGAGTGATAATTAAATTAATTTTTTTATTAATTTATAAAGTTTTAACTACAGTTAGGTGTAAGTCCTTTTTTCTGAATATTTTTATTATAAATAAAAGTCTTATTACATAAAAATATAATATTTGAATAATGTTAAAGAATATATTTTATTAACGAATCTAAAATAATTCTAAATTGCACTTCAAATGGTTGATCGGGAATATTTAAATGCAAATAGATGAGAACTTTGAGACTTAATTTAAAATAAAATTTATGATAAAATGAGGTTCACTGATTTTATAAAATTAAATAGATAGTTATTTTTAAAGTAATTTTTTTTTTAAATTATTAAATGTATATATAACTACTTGATTTAAACTAAAAAACTATATATTCAAAGTGAGTTTTTAACAACTATTAATTTTATTTACTTCAATTAAATAAATGAAAATATTTTTCTATAATTCATATGTACATAACTTATATTTAATTTTAATAAAGTTAACAATATTAAGAGAATTTTAAATAAGTTGGCCATCCACCCGTTTGGTGCCTTTATTGCAAAACATACCGGGCGCATGCTTCACGACGTGTACGTATGGAGTGGAGCTGACAAGTCACTCCTTTCACACGTTTCTTGCAAAAGGACAAAAATGCCCTTGTATGACGGAGCTTTAACGTTACTAAAAAGGAATAATTAATTAGAGGGAGGCACGTAGGGCCACAAGGCGTACGAGGGTTAATTAATGATAATCGGAATCACTGTAATCTTCACCAAATTAAATTAGAATTATTAATTTTTTAACTTTTACTCACGAGAGTAAATTTTCAAAAATCTGAAAAAATTAATAATTTCTCTTCCATTGACTACAACTATATAAATTAATTAATTGATTAAAATAATTTATCGTCATTTATGTGAATTAATTTGAGTGAACTGTTTTGACTATAATTATAAAGATTAGAATGATTTAATAATTTACAAAAATTATTTTGTTTAAAATATAAAAAAATCATTATATACATTACATATTGATTGAATTGGCTCAATTAATGAATAGAGATAAGTTGATCCACTAAAAAATTATTTGACAACACCTTGATAGAGTTTTTGGAGGAAAGTAAAAAAAAAAAAATTATAGATGGATGGCCAGTCAATAAAGTCATTTTCGAGTAAATTAAGATTTTGAAGGTTAAGTAGTGAAGCCGTACGTTAGTTAGTTAAAAGTTAGGGAAAGTGTCTAGACCGAGGCTACAGTATGCACACACGATAGAGGAAATGAGTAAGATCGGACACGTGTACGTCCATGTGGATTTGGATTTGGCTGGTGTAGTGTGACACCAATGATTTCGATCGCACATCTCTTTGACTTGACGAACAAGCCACCACCCCACTTCCCTCCACGTCTTTCATGGGCCCACCATCACGCCACGTGGACTCACCCTCTGCGTACACGAGGAGTTGCTCGGCTCAACTAGCCTTCCCCGGTCTATTCGAAATTGTGTGAAGAACACTCTTTGTCTAATTATCTCTACACTAAGAAAGATCTCCAATTATCTTATTCTAATCATGATTTTGCTGAGAGAAGGCTCGGTAAATAGTATACCCTTGTTAACTTAAAAAAAACCCTGCCGTCCCGTTGACATGTTGCTCCAACGTTAAAAAATTTAAATTCAAATATTTACATCTTTGACACGTAACTTGATTACCACAGTGATTAAGATTTAAAAAATAGGAAATAAATTTATAATAGTAAACTTTTTCATTTGCTACTTTTCAGAGCTTCTTACATGAAAAAGTAATTGGTGATAGAAAATCACATATATATATTTGGATGATTATATACTGCTCTTTTCAGATCATTCTTATATTTAATTTCCAATTTAAAGTTAAATAATTAAATACTATGTCTATGCTTTAATATTCATTTAAATTAAGAATAAATCAAATAAATGTTATCTTATGAATCTATCATGTATTGTCTACAATTATTATACTTAAGCAATACCCTCTTTGTCCCAATTCAATTATCTGATATAAATTTTGAGATTGTTTTAAAATAGTTGTCATATTCATATAAGAATAACATAAAGTGTGTTAAAAATTGATGAGATCATATGGAGTGCTAGTCTTACATAAAGATTAAAAAATATAAAATATTTTAAATCAGATAACTAAAATAGGAAAGAGAAAGTATACTATTACTTGTTTGTGTATGTATATGTGTTTTTTCTTTTAATGTTGGTTACAGTATAAAAAATAGAAAAAAAAACATTAGTATTCATATTCAAAAAATTTAAATTCAGATTGATTTTGAAAGTTTAAAGACTCAAGAAATTTAATTGAGTTTTAGTTTTTTTGTTGATTTATTTAATTTAAAAATCTATTAAATTGACTGGACTCAAATTCATCAACATCATCAGTTAGTAATCTCATCAACTCAGACTAAATTTTCTTAATCACTTTAATTTTTTAATAATTAACAGCTTACAGCTCTCTCTTCTACTAAGAGTTCCGACTGCCACCGCAGGCATAAATTTACTGCTATACTAAAGTTGTCACTAGATGAGTCTCCACTCCATGCACGGATTAAAGCAGCCGCCTCTTCACTCTTGTCTCAAACGGGATTGAGTCGTTGGCACGCAACAAGACTGGGTCACGTGGTATCCGAGCTGGACGAGTCAAACGTGAAAGGGAGAAGTGATGCCACGCGTCAGTGAAAAGGAGCTGTCCGCTGCCCGGGGTAGTTGACCGGGGTTGGAGAATAGCTGGCAGGTAGGTCAGCGCGGTCGGTCACCCGGTCACCACGCCTCATGTGAACATCGATCGGCCTTTGCGTATAGACGCGGTTTTCAACTTTTACGTTTTAAATAAATATTAAGGGGAGAACGACGGGCTCCGTCTGAGCAGGAGCGTCAGAACCAGCGCGGCGCACACTGGAGAAGAAACAGGGAGTGAGAGAGAGAGAAAGGTGAAATCGGGCGATTTTTGCAGAGCTTCCACTTTCTTCTATTTTTAGTGGAGATTCGGGCAATGAAGGTTTGAGCTTCCGACAATCGCGGAATTCTGGGCCTGGCATTGGTTTTATAGCATCCTATCCCTTCTCTTTCACTGATTTCCTCCGGAGTTTGGGGGAGGTGAAAATAGGAGAGTGAAACAGAGCATTGAGGGAAGAAGTAGAAAAAGAAGAAGAAGAAGATGGAATGGACAGCGCCTTTGGACGAATATGAGAAGCTTGTCATACGCATGAATACTCCAAGGTTTTTCCTTTACTCTCTGCTTCCCTCTCTGGGGGGTTTCCCGCTTTTAGGGTTGTTTCTTTAGTTCTGTTTTTCCGTGGATTTACGTTTCCAACTATTTCTGCTGCTGGTCTCTGTTTCCAGAGATATTTTAGTTTTCTTTCTTGTGCGGGAAGAGAATTTTCTTGCTAGGGTTTTGAGCATTTTTTTTTCATTAGCTGCTAGAAAAAAAAATCTCCTTGATTTGAAATTCATACCGCAGAAATTGACTTTCTCCGTTTTCGAGGATTCCTTCACTTGTATTTACCCTCCCCCAACACCGAAAATAGGAAAAAAACTTTTCAAACGGCTATTATTTTCTTCCTATTTTCGCTCTTTCCGTACTTTCCTTCTAACTCATATCTCTGCTGGCTGTTTTCCAGAGTTGTTATTGACAATGCCGTCTGTGCTACCGCTACATTGGTTAAGGTAAGAGAGCAGAAACGCCCTATGAAACTTTAACATAAAGAGGAATGTGAGTTCCTTGGAGACCCTTCTCTCTCTAGAAACAAATCTTGTGCTGTAATGGTTATCTGGATGTACTGTTGAAGAAAAAAAATTACTTCTCTGTTTTTAACTCCCCCAAATTTCTTCACTTTCTTGGAAAAATCTTAATTCGTGGAATGTCATGAATCCAAATTTCATGTACATCCAGTCACCTGCAGGCTCTGCTTGCTTGCACCGAATTGGAATAACTTGTTGGAAAATATGTTTTAATTAAAAATAGAAATGCATTCAATTTTTTCAAGAAAAGTATTTTCTGCATAGAAATGGGCCCCGAGGTCATTATTGCTTGAAAAATCTAAAGTCGCTGATTCGAAGCAGTGCAAAATTCCTAAATGAAACCGAGTTCCCCTGTTTCTAACTGAAACTACAAAATTTTCCTTAGAACATGCAAAGAATTGAAGAAACTCGAATTCCCAGTTTCTGATTTTCTTCTGGTTGGTTCTTTCTTCAGGTCGACAGTGCGAGGAAACACGAGATCTTACTGGAGGCCGTACAGGTTCTGACAGACCTCAACCTCAGCATAAAGAAGGCCTACATCTCCTCCGATGGAAGATGGTTCATGGACGGTAAGGGTCCATTCTGATGTGCTCTGCCCCTCTACTTCGCCCTCTTATCCTGCACTTTCTGGAATTTCTCTTCTATTTCTTCTTCTTGCAAGACAATTTCTCCTTTCTGATTCGTTCTCCTCTGCAGTATTTCATGTAACGGATCAGAACGGTGACAAGCTGACGGATGAGAGTGTTATCAGCTACATCGAACAGGTAATTCAGAGCAATAGTCTGTGGTACTCACCAGAAATGATCAAAACATCAAGGGCTGAGATGATCAACCAATTCTTTAGCTGATAATGATTAAATTCATTTCCATTTCGGCTCAATTTGAAATAAGGTCACTTAGATTTGAAAAACTATGATTTTCAAAGGTCTCCCACAGTCAAAATAGGGTTTGGTTTTGAATAGATTTATAATCTTACTGTAAGAGCAACTTGACATGTGTTCAAATTGGTATGGATATAACTCATGGGGGTAGATGGATGTGAGAAGGAGACTCCACTGGGCCGTCCGCACATGGGAGCCCAAGTGGGAGGTCTCTCATGGGTGTTCTCACCCCGCTGAATTTTTTTCATATATGTCGTACAACAAAAGCTCCAAAACAGGTGCATATGGTGTTTGCAATCCCACAAATCGGGGACAAAAAATTGTCAAACAAGATCACTTTCCTTTTAGGTGTCAAGTAAAAGTATCAATTTTAGATTATATGGGATAAATGACTTTGAAGAGAATGACGAAAAGGGCACTTTCCTTTCATTTTGTTCAAATCGAGCCAAAATGATTTTAATTGAATATGATATCAATAAATATGTGACACTCCTAGATTCTTGTGAGGATGATTGTGCAGGGTTTGGATTGGTTAGAGCTTAGCTCATTTTGTAAAAGAAAATGAGAGGGTCCCACTTGTTATTGTAAACTTTTTAAAAAAATGTAGTAGTTAAAGGCAAGCCAAATCATTCAACTCCAATGTTTTCTTTCAAGTTTTGTTGCACTATTCTTGATGATGCCTTCAATTTTGTGGCAATGGGTTTACAAGGATTCCTTCAACTCTTGTTGAAATGGTTTCTTAGTGATGCCTTGAATTCTTTGTTCTAATGTTTTCAATTGCCTGCATTTATTTCCTCAGTCTCTGGCAAGTAACAATGCTCCGAGATCCAATGGTTTCAAGGGCCTGACAGCGTTAGAATTAACGGGAACAGATCGGCAGGGTCTCCTCTCAGAGGTGTTTGCAGTCCTTGCCGATCTTCAATGCAGTGTAGTTGAAGCAAAAGTGTGGACACACAACGGCAGGATCGCATCCTTGATCTATGTTAAGGACGAGGATTCTGGTTCTCCAATTGAGGATGCCCACAAGATCAACCGGATTGAAGGACGATTAAGGAATATATTGAAGGGTTACAATGATATCAGGAGTGCCAAGACTGCTGTCTCCATTGCAGTCACCCACACTGAACGGCGGCTCCACCAGATGATGTTTGCTGACTGCGATTATGAGCGGAGCTCTAATGTGGACACAGTTACCACCCCATCTGTGTCTGTTCAAAATTGCTCAGAACGAGGATACTCTGTGGTTAATGTAGAGAGCAAGGATAGGCCAAAGCTGCTGTTTGATATCCTTTGCACACTGACGGACATGGAGTATGTCATCTTCCATGCCACCATCGATACGGGTTGCAATCAAGCTTATCAGGTTTTTAAAATTATTCCTTTTCTACAGAATATTCAAATTCACTAGGATTTGATTGAGCCGCTTTATTAATTAGGGATTCTTTGGGAATGAATGTAGGAATTTTACATTAGGCATACAGATGGCAGCCCCATTACTTCGGAAGCCGAAAGGCAGCGTGTGATTCAATGCTTGCAAGCTTCCATCAAAAGAAGAGAATCTGAGGTATTTCTATTATTAATCATATTCAATGTGGCATTATGGCATTCCTGTTGTTTCGATTCCCTGGGAGGGTTAAGAAAAAAAACTGCATCTGATTCTAGACAGAGAGACTTTTAAGGGCAAATTTTGCTACTGTTATTCTTTTTTGTTTTGTGAAATGGAATCCTAACATCTCACATAAATGTTGAGTATAACAGTGAGCATCATTTCTGTGAGATGTTAGGATTCCATTTCACAGGAGAGGTGATCTGTTTTCATAAAGTGTTTGCCATCAACTTCCAAAAAAATTATTGTCAGGTGCAGATCTTCACAAGACCTTTCACTCTTCTACCCCTTTGATAACGTGAAAATCATTCATTCTCAAATTTTCTTCGAAAATGGCAAATGTTGCAATTAACAGCCTTGTTGTGATATTCAGATAGCTGTAATGAGATGAGATAATTGGCGAATTGGCCGTTCTTACCCAACAATGCAGTCAGTAGCCTTTGATATTTAGTTATTTCTAAGGAGATAAATCTTTTGTCTGATTTCCAGGGTGTGAGGCTGGAGCTTTGCACGAGGGACCGACGGGGTCTATTGTCCGATGTGACTCGGACATTCAGAGAGAATGGTCTGTCTGTTACAAGGGCAGAAGTCTCCACATCTGGTGAAATGGCTGAGAATGTGTTCTTTGTGACTGACACTGCTGGTCAACCTGCAGACCCAAAGATCATCGAGGCGGTCCGCCAGAAGATTGGGATGAGCAGCCTCAAAGTGAAGGAATCCCCAATTCTTCACAAGGCATCTTCCACAAAGGATGAGACCACAGGCAGCGGCAGTCTTTTCTCCCTAGGAAGCCTTGTTAGAAGGAATCTATACAATTTGGGGCTGATCAGATCTTGTTCTTAGGAATGACAACAACAAGGATCTGTGATTCTGTAGCATGTACCTTGCTTCTTCTACTTGAAGTTTGTACATAGAGGGAAAGAAAAAGGTAGACAAAGGCAAAAAATGAACATCTGATAGTTACCATATTATATGTAGATGGGCAAGGTTGGTCGGATGGTGGTGGCCCCTTCATATAAAAGAACATAGATGAAGAAAAGGAAAAGATGTGTTACAACCAGGCCTTTTGGGACCCCCACACCCCCCGTTTGGTGCTTTGTTTTTGCTAGCTAAGGTAGTCAGGACTCAAAAAAAATAGGTAGGTGAAGTTGGGTGGTGGTTGTACTACCATTCTTTACTATACAGTACTTGTACATAAGGAATTTGATTCACCAATTACTCATACTTGGCTTCAGGGTTCTCTCTCTCTCTCTCTCTCTCTCTCTCTCTCTCTCTCTATATATATATATATATATATATATATATTTGAGGGTTTTATTTGTGTTGGACCAAAGTACTGAATTGCAATACACTTATCTGATTCAGTATTTGTAATGTGTTTTAAATCCGAAGGAGTTGGAGTGATAACCAAGAACCTGTTTCAGAAAACGAGAGTTCTGAGTTCGATTTGTATTCGTCAAAGGATTACTTCTCGTATATTTATCCGGTGTTTATAAATAAGGAGACTTGCATATTCCAAAAATGAGTCTAGTGTTCTAAGAGATTTGGATCTTAGTCATTAAAAAAAATTGTAATGTGTTTTAATTTGATACCTAAATTCACCTCAGAACTCTTACCAATTTCATTGCATTTTAATTATTCTCTTTTATGTTAAGGTTAAGGTAGTCAGGACTCGGGTCAAAAGTGGGTTGGTGGTGTTTGGTGGTGATCTCTATTACACATGACTTGTAAATAACGAATTTGATTCTCCACTTAGTCAGTTACTAATTGATTTCCCATCCTATCTCTTCAGTAAGACTCAATCTGAAGAGGATTTATTAGTGGATGAAAATGTAGTTACTGAATGAGCAAACTTCTCATTTTTCTAAATGTCCTGTTCTCAAAAAAAAAAAAAAAATCTCTATTTCATCTTTTCTTACTTTTTTTTTTTACTACAAATTTTCACTCCCACTTTCTAATTCAAATTCAAACTGCCTTTTCCCATCTTGTCTAAAATGGTCATTTTCGGCTCATTTCTTAAATTTTTTTAAGAAATTTAAGCACTATTAATTGTATGATTTAAGATACTAATTTTTAAAAAAATTATCATGAGATATCTCCACCCTACATTTGAGTAATGAAACCGATCTTCTTCACACATGTACAAAACTAGGAATTGATTTTTATAGAATTCTGCTAGCATCAGTAGCTTATTTACTAATGGGATTTCAATATTTCAAGAAGAGAACCAAGTGAGGAAGGACTATTTTTTTTTTATTTATGTGTGGAAAACCACAGGATATCCAGCATAAAACCTCCACAGGTGAGCTCACTACTTCTAGGGTGCACTAAAGTTAGACCATGGGAACTCGAACCTACAACCTCCCGCTTCCACCTCCCGCTTCCTTAAGTTAGAGATAACCAATTGAGCTGCACCCATGTAGGTAAAGAAGGACTATTTGAGTATCATAGGAAGGGAATATCTTAATCTACATGCATAAACCCTAGTGCCCCACCCTTGATTGATTTGTTGTACATAAGTTCATTCACCTTTATTTTATTTTTTTACCCCTAAAGAGTTAGTTTGATAGTCAATTTTTATCCTTGTTTGTGGGACGTCTTATGAACAATTCCCCCTCAATACAAAAAGAGTCACTCCAGTATTACGAGACTTTAGATACCTTGATGTTAAAAAAAACATAATGTCATCTACCTTTTCTAACCTGTCAAATCATGATCTTTTATAGATAAGTCTTCAAGCTTTTTTTAGAGGATATTTGAAAAAGGGGCATGTGGATTGCTTAGGTCAGATTAATCTCAGATGGATTTAGAAAAAGTCTTTCTGTCAATTATCATTTTAACCATATGATGGACTTCTAATCCTCAAAAAAAGGTAATTAATGAGATGTCCCATAGATCTTTCGTAAAAATATCCGATGCATATCGGCCCCACTTGGGTTTGGGCGAGACAGACAGTTTTTTACGGGCGATAAAACGGTGATGTTAATGCCTGAGACCCGCACTATGTTTTTTCCTGAGTTTGGGCCGGTCCGCATAGTGCACACGGTCGACTCAATTGCATTTTTTTTTTTTCATTGTTTGGGAGCCCACAACCTTTTAAAATTACCTTTTTTTATATATAATGAATACTCTAAAGAAACTCTATAATATCCTATAAAGTCTATTAGCCAACCGATCTTCGCTTCTCAATCTCTCCTCCATATTTTTCTTCCCAACCTCATTTCTTTGAATTTTAATCTGAAGAAAACATAATTTTTGGCTCTTTTTCAACGATCCAATTGAAGCTCGAGTTCCTTGCGAGACTTACTAGTAGTTAAAGTTTATTTCATGGATTTTTCTATTATTTTTTAAAAATATTTGAAATTCTCAATTTTGTAACTTAAAAACAATATTTGAATATGCAAATGACTGCTGCTTAATGAAAAAAATAATAATGTCTATAAAGTCCAAAACTTTCTTGATTTTCTGTAATTTTTCAAAAAAAATTGAAAGAGAAAAAAAACCCAATAAAACTCATTGACTTGTTCGATTCAAAATACTATTAAGTTGAGTCAACTCAATTTTATTTTTAGAATTTCCAAACTATTATTTAAATTGATCCATCACGGGAGCACCTTTTGTAACAGTTGCTGCTAAACCCACTATCTTTCCAGCAGCAATCCTTGCGTCCATAGAGAGTGTCCTTCGATTCACATTGTTGATATTCATAAGGAATGTTTATTGGGGAAGAAGCAAACCAACAATTATCTTTGATCAGGATCAAGGCTGCGTTTTGACGAAGGGTAAATTTGTGGGGTTACCTTTGACTATCCTTGACCAAGAGTCAATCTTATGGATACCCTTTGCTACAACAGGGTTTTCAAATGTGAGATTAGAAAGGTAAAATCTAGACGACGATTACCCTCCATTACCCATGAAAAAACACAGCCCAAGGGTTACTCTTATAAATACCCTTTGCTGCAAAAAAATTTTCAAATATGAGATTAGAGGAATAAAATCTAGACTTTTTACTTTTATCCTTTAGTTCCCAAATAAAAGTAAACAAAAGTTACACTCATTTACTCCCATTACCTGTGAAACAAATACAGCTATAGGAAAAATAGCTGATGGTCGTTCCAACAAGACAAACATATCCTGTTTCTCACTAATCCTATTTTGATTTATGAATTATGCTCTTATTATATTAAGATTAATAAAATACAATAATAATTATTTAAAAAATCAAAATATATTAGCAACTAAGCTTCCAAGCACATCAAATAAGCATATAAAAAATTAAAATTCTTTACTAAGTATTAGTAACAATTGATTCATCTTAACTATAATATTTATTACCTATCAACAAACTTAAAAAAGAAAAATGATTTATTATAGAAAAAAATTCTAAAAGAATAAGGTGAAGATCTAAGCACAAAAAATATTTGACAAGACGCAAAATAGATCTAGAGCTTAAATTGATTTTTTAAATAATTATTGTTGTATTTTATTAATCTTAATATGAGTGCTTAAGCACAATTAAAGTGCGCTTTTGATGTGAGAACTAAAGAGATCAAAGAAATAGTATCTTTACCAAAGAAGCTATTTTTTGAAATTTAAGATGACTATATTCCTTAAGAAATTTTGGGAAATGAAACATTTTTCTTTTAATTTTATTATAGAATTCATTGGTCTTGTGATTTGTAATATTAATATAAGTTAATAAAGAAAATTAATTGCAACAAGGTTCGCCAAAGATTCCACCTTATCTGAATATGAGTTTTGAATTTACGTTCCTTAGTGTGTTGATTTCTATATTCTCTACTTCTTTGTTTTTAATAATAAAAACAAAATTTTATATTCCTTCCATCTTGTTTTTATATTTTTCCACTACAACTTAAGGTTGGCTCTTAAAGCTTTTATTGGATCTTTTCAATATAAAAAAAGGGTTTTGTACTTTTGTAATTCAAAATTATTGAATTTTTTTTTTGTGTCATCTCATATCAAAATTTGAATTTTCAAAAATATTATAACTAATAAATTCTATTTTCAGCCGCCCATCTGAAATTTGTGATGAATCAAATCGCATGTAACAGATTTTAAGGTGTCACAGACATGATTCGTGAGTTAGAGTATGACATCAAATTTAAACTATTGCTAGATATTAATAAGTAAATAATATCTTTAATGTATTGAATAAACTATAGAATAATTTAATAGGTCATGTGACAGGGATTCCTTAAGGTGAAGGACACCTATGCTGCTATGCACTTGAAAGGAAATCAAGGTTGGTGAAGTTCGACTGAGAGAGAGAGAGAGAGACTATCTCATTGAATTCTAAAGGGACAATGCAGTGCAAAACAAGTGCATGATGACATGCAAGATTCATGAAAACAATAGAGAAGCATATTCAATTCTTGAATATGAAGCACGAGTCAAGAGGCACCCATATCCTTTATTCACAGGTGAAACTCGGGTCAGATTTTGATCCGATCCGCATGACTCGACCTAAGAAATCATGCGGGTTGGATCAGGTTGAGTAAACAAAAACTTGCGTGGAGTTCGGTAGGGTCGGGTTAAAGAATTTACAAGTTAATCCGATCTGACCCGACCTGGCTAAAAATAGGCTAAATGGGTTCAGAATGCGGGTCGAGTCAAAATTTGAGTTAAATCGGATTGGAAATTGAGTTGAAAATTTCGGGCCAATAGTTCATGTTGGGTTGGGTTCCATGATATATTGACTCGGGTCGAATTGAGTTTTAAGAAACCCAATCTGACCCGACCCGATTTCATCCCTACCTTAATTCATGAACAAAGGTTTCTAATCCAATGGTCCAAAAGGTAAATGGAGAAAGGCCCAAAAACCTGAAGGTCTATTTGGATTGTTAAGTTTGGCTTGAAAATAATAGGGTCTGCTTAGACCCAATTTAAATTTGATTTCAAGAGAGACTCTAACTTGGGACCAACCTTGTCTGCCCAATTTGTATCTCTAATCATTAGTCATATGTTGGAATGGTCTAACCTAGTCCCAAATTGACTGAAGTCTAAAATTTCGGCTGAAATTTGTAAGCTGTTAGGTTCTGGGGAGCCTGATTATTAGATATATACTGATCCGATCGTAGGTTGAGCTCCATGCTGATTGCACCCACGTAAGCCCTAATCAGAGGAGCTTGATTATCAGATATATACTGATCCGATCGTAGGTTGAGCTCCAAGCTGATTACACCTATGTAAACCCTAATCAGAGCAGTATATAATGTCTCTTGTCATGAGAGAGGGTAGATTTGTAAAAATTGTAACAAGAGTCGGTCGTCTCTTCTTCGTTGTTTTACCTTTGAGCATAATAAATCTAGTTTGAAACTGTGAACGTACTAAAAAAAAACCACGTAAAATCTCTGTGTCGTTGTGTGTGTTTGATCTATGGTTTATTTTTCTGTTCATTATTTTGTGCGCTTCTATTCATAACATAAGCCTAGGTATAAGATTGAAAGATTGATAAAGAAAAATATCATCGTTTTTGTTAAAAAACATTGCATCAACCAAAATTTGTGATATTTTGGCTGACATTTCATAAAATTTCAGTAAAATTCTAATGGTGAAAATTTATCGAATTAGTTCAATGGACTTGAAAAGTAAAATTGGTGTTAAATTGAGTACGGGTTTGTTCGAGACTTCATGGTTTGGAATGCACTTACAAGTGTTACAGAAGGAGTGTTGATAGAAGTTGGTGGGGGAGAAGGTAAGTTCTGTCATGTGTCTTTGTTTGGATTGGAACCCTTTGGCCACTTCAGTTTCTATTGGCCTTTCAGGTGGTTCTGTCTCCATAGTTATCCTTAGAGAGTACCAAATTCAGATATCACACGCCTGGGAAGCACATGATTTTGAACCATGAACCTACCTCCTGCACCCCAACTTGACCCTGTGGCCAATTCAGAATCTGGGCTATGAATAAATCTATGTTTATTTGAAGTTTCATTGACTGTGTTTCCCCCGTCATTGCCTTCAACTCACGGTAGCCGGTGCCATTTTTTGTCAGATCATGATTCAGGTTAGGCCATTTGTTTGCTGAATCTGATCCATTGCAGCAATGGTTTAGATTTTTTTTTTTTTGGTCTGTTTCATGAAGATTTCTAGTCCAAATATATCCGCATTTGTCTTAGGTCATGGCTCAAGCTCTTTAGATTATCTGGATCTGTCAATCGCCAATAACAGAATGCTGATCTCTGGCTCCTTTTGCTTCTTCGCCATTGGATCAACTGTGACACATTAATCTTATCGTGTACTTTAGTCTAATGGACCATTGAGTTGTTTAATTTGTGCTTGGTTCAGTTAGCATTCATGATGGAAGATTTAGATCATAGTCCAAAATATTATATAGGCTATAAATTTTTTATTATTATTATTATTTTGATAATATGAGTATTCTAACTTTTTATTGGAGGTGATACTAATTTCATAGATTAGATAAAATTCTATCTACGATGAAGTCAGTTTTTTAAGTTCTAATTCTTTATTTGACCCTATCATAAACCATACCATCCGTTACTCTACTGTCTGTCTTTTTTTATCCGACGGATTAAATGACATATTTCTCCTCCTTGTACTTGAGAACTGTAAATTCTTTACTCTGCCTACGGAGTCGTCCTTTTATCTTTTCTTTACATGACCAACAAACCTCTAATTTGTTTCTCACAAACTGCCATCTATTTCATTATTTTCAAATTATTCTTTAGATAATCATTTCTAACTCTATCTTTCAAGATTATTCACTCATCGAATGTATTCCGTGCATATATAGTTCAAGATAATAAACTTGAAGAACTAAATTCGAAACCCCTTTTCAGAAGAAAATTATCTATCAAGTTATCCTTTTCCTTCAACGAACATCATTAAATTTCCCAGTTTACAATGTCATCGACATTATCTTGGTTGATAGTTGATACTCTTATGCGATATAGAGTTAGTTCATGGGAATTTCAACGTTCGATCTTCAAAAGAATTGAGAAATTTGTAGATTTCTCCAACACCCAGATTGTTCTTTCTAATGTCAGAGGTTTTTCATTTGGCCATAATAATTTGGATTTCTCCGCTAGTGATTTGGCTCTACAATAAATGTCTTGAATGTTGGACTTTAATGCAAAGAGCGGTTGAGTCTTGTCTCTTTCGAGTCTTAATTTATTTTAATTTTAATAAAATTAATACTCCAACAGTAGCTCATTAGTTTTTTCACAAGAAACCTCAACATCCAACTTTTCTCTTAAAAAAATAAAATTAATATCAATCTGTCAATTGCCTGAAGAAGATGAAGGAGGAAGATATTTTTTGAGACTTCGCTTTTGGAAATGGTGAGGTAGTTGTCTTACTGGAAGAGTGATGTACTCAAAAGAAGAAGTAACCTAAACTATGTATAGCATTTTAAAGGCCAGCACTTCTCTAAACATGAAGTCTTAAACTATTAACATGGAAAAAACTTCTAAACTAGCTTAGAAAATAATAGGGGCATGTTTCTACAGTCGAGTAATAGATTATAAATATTATATTTTGTTTAGTTAAACTATAAACTGGGTTTTAAATCGTAGGTTGGTTCATAAGTTTGGTTGACTATGAGACAATGGTTCGATTGGTTGAGTCATAGATTAGGCAATCGATCGAGTCAATTGGATCATGGAACGGGTCATAGGTAATGGATTAGAGCATGGGTTGAGTTTGAGTTGGATCTTGGGTCATGGATCGGGTTGGACCCATAGTTATCCCATAGGTTAGATCATATACCTTAAAA
Source organism: Chimonanthus praecox (assembly GCA_022113865.1). NCBI lineage: Eukaryota > Viridiplantae > Streptophyta > Magnoliopsida > Laurales > Calycanthaceae > Chimonanthus > Chimonanthus praecox. The sequence goes on along the minus strand of JAINRJ010000094.1, from coordinate 530,885 downwards.
TCCACATGATGTGGAAATTGCTTTTCGACATCCTCACCTCCACCCCCACTCTCCAATAATTCATTTTGTGATACCCTGCCCTGGGCAGTGAACACACCACCGATGTGGGGAGTCCCACATTGGTAGTGAAGGAAGTTGGTTGGGGGTTTATTTGAGGCCACCCCCATGTACTCTAGTGTGATCCATCTTGGGCCAGGCAATGTGGGCTTGGGCCCAAGAACAAAACCATACGGGCTCGCTTGTGTGCGAGGCCCAAAGTGGACAATTTCACACTTAGTCAAGCCCTAAGCCATGTGTTAGGGTTGGGTCATTACAATTGGTATCAGAGCCGAGTTTTACACTCGGACTGTGTGGGCTTTCCTCTTTCCCTGGTGTTATTGAGCTGGGCCGAGTCGAGCCGGGGGCGGCTCGAGGCCTTAGGGGGGGTGATTGTGATACCCTACCCTGGGCAATGAACACACCACCGATGTGGGGAGTCCCACATCGGTAGTAATGGAAGTTGGTTGGGGGTTTATTTGAGGTCACCCCCATGTACTCTAGTGTGACGTGTTTTGGGCCAGGCCATGTGGGCTTGAGCCCAAGAACAAAACTGTGTAAGCTCGCGTGTGTGCGAGGCCGAAAGCGGACAATTTCACACTGAGTCAAGTCCTAAGCCCTGTGTTCAGGTCGGGTCTTACACATTTTCTATAAAAAAGGATCGTACGGAACAATGAAAATCAATTTCAACATGAAAATTATTTTATATTTTCACAAAAAATATGATGGGCCACAAATGGGTCACACTCCAATTTCAAGCTTTTGTAATTGTACTTGGATCTAAACAAGTGTGGGCTAAATGCCTAAATCAATCGGCTTCCGGGCTTTTCCAGTCTCCACATGATTTGCACCAGTTTCAAAGAGGTTAGAGATTTTTTTTTTAAAATATTTTCAAGTAATGTTAACCCCTAATTTCGTGGGTTCAATCAGATCTTTTGGCTTTTGTCCCCTTCAAAAACATCCACAAATGTTCCAAAAATAAGCACAGATTTAAATATTTAATCCATGATTCTATCTCAATACAGCTTAAACGGTAAAATAAAAAATAGATATAATTATTAATATTTAATAGAATCTATTGGAAAAGTAAATTTTAAGAAGAGTCTAAATAAATGGGACAAAGACTTCAATAATAATTATCATAAAGGAGGAAACTTATTCAGAATCTTTTTGAAAAGAATGCTAACCTCCTAATAAAATTGCAAAAATTACTCAATTTATTAGATTTTAAATTGAACCCAGTTACAAACTTTAAGCCGGAAAATGAAAAATGAGCTGAGGACAATAATAGATTTCAAATTAGCTCAAGTACAGCACATTTCAAATTAAAATGAGGCAAGTTTGAGCCCCATAATTTCACCTAGTGTGTCCTAAGGGCAGTCGATATCACCTGTGAGAATTTTACATTGGGTTTCTCACAATTTTTCATACGTGAAAAAAAAATGGAATAGAGATGTATATACAACTAATACGGCCACCAGTGTTAGAGACAAATTGATAATAAGCCATTCGTTAATCTTTTTTATTAGAAAAATACTAAGCGTATTTTCAAGTTACATCTTTTCATATCTTTTGATAAGGTGACAAGTCATTTGATTTATATTTTAATTAACTCTTGAAAGCCAAATAATTTTAAAAGTTTCTAGAAGGTTAATAAGCGAATCCATGGTTGAAATTATTCTATAATTCTTCTTTGATTCCATGTACCCAACAATTTTCACCATCTCATGAACAGATAAGAGAAATTTAGAAGTTGAGAAGATTGCCAACGAGCCCACTCAAGGCATCCAATGTTATATTAGACTAATCCATGGTTAGGAACAGATAAAAATAAGCTTAAAGGAGCCTACTTTGATACTTCATCAAGAAAAGAAATAAAATATTAAATAGATTGTGACATACCTCAGTAGATAAGGATAAAGCCCAAGTCATTTTCTATGAAAGATTATGTGATTGGGAAGATTGAAAAGTGTTTGGACGTACTTGTAAAAAGTACCTCGCAGTTTTAAGACCATTAGAAAGATATTTGAATCGAGGGACAGGTTGCCATCTGCATCACATTGTGTCATAATTTTATGGGTAAAATCTGATCCAATTCTATTATCTTAATATTTTAGTATTGTAATCTTTAATTTTTGTTGGAGTGTAAATAAGAGTCTCATATTGGTTGTCAGGAGGAAAACTAAGGATTTATACGAGACTTGATAACTCCATTTGCCACGCTAGTCTTTTGGGCCGGAAGTCCAGTCCTAATAGTGGTATCAGAGTTAAGTATCGAAGTCCAAGGTGTGTGGACTTAGGGATCCTCTAACCGAACGGGATGGTTGGAAAGGTTTTATCTGTCAGAGAGCATCTTTTTAGGGGAAAATTGTTTGGGTGAGAACGAGAGTCCCACATCGGTTGTGAAGGGAGGGGAGAACTAAGGACTTATACGAGACTGGATAACTCCACCTATCAAACTAGTCTTTTGGACAGAAAGTCCAATCCCAATAAAAAAAGTAACCAAGTAGTCCTTATTGAATTAATGTTAAATTGAAAGAATAATCCTCCACAAGGGTTAACGATGTTGAGAGTTTGAATTGATAGTCAGGTGTACGAGTGTCTATATGAGTAGTGTGGAAAACCCCATTATTTCTTCACTAAATTCTAAATTAATTTCCTAGTATTTTGTATAATTAATTTTTGCATTAAGAGAGGCAGTAATCTCTTTCCCTCTTTTATATTTTTCTTTTTTAGGTAACATGAGTATCTTTATCTCACATTGAAAGTGAGACTAATCTCATTTAATCTCATTGATACACGAGATCACCAAGAAGCCTCGTATACCAGGTAAGCTCAAAAAGAAACGAACCCAATATCTCTTTTATGTATTTGTTGTACAAAGTATAATTTGAAAATTTAAAACTCAGATTCAAATCTTACTGAGTCAAACAAATGGAGTTCACTTGGAAATAATAATGCCGTATAATGAAATCTAATTTTTTAATATATTCTCGTAACTTTTTCCATGAGAGAAACATATTAGAATAAAATTGTGAATTGTATAATATACAGCTTTTCCTCTCAAAAAGTAACAATAGGTAAATTATTTTTAATATATTATAAAGTTGGACTTAAATAATATTCTAATGCCTAAAGTGGCTTTAGAAAAAGTTAAAGATGTAGTTATCAAAGGGTGCTTTCTTTTCTTCTGAAAAGTATAACGCATTAGTTTATATTTTAATCTAATTTTATTTTGCATTGGTTCATTTTTGTACCTTTCAAAGTTGCCAATTTACCATCTTTTATTCCTTGATTACAAATACAAACAAGTCATTATAGGTTTGTTTTAAAACTAAAAAAAAAAAAAAGAGAGAAAGTGATGAGTTTGGTATCTATAAAAATGACAGGTATTGTTTATTTATATCATGTCACCAATCTAAAATTATTAGATAAAAATTAATGCAGGCAAACATTTAAAAATTTGTTGAAACTTTTATAAATAATAATAATACTCAATAATGTCGGGTTGATCAATTTCTACAAGAAGTACGGAAAATTAATTCTTAAAAAAAGGGGTCAAAAAATATTTTTTATGACTTCCGGATTTTGAAGTGTATGACTCAATTCATGAACTAACTACTATCTATCTCGACCTATGACTTAAAATCCAACCCAACCACAACCCATGACCTTATCTAGGGGTGAAACTCGGGTTGGGTCAAAGCCCGACCCGTATGACTTGACTTGAGAAATCATGTGGGTCGGGTCGGGTTGAGAAGACAAAAACTCAACCTAACCCGATTCAATCCGACTCAACCCGACTAAAATTAAGCTAAAATGGGTTAAGAATGTAGGTCGGGTCATAATTCGGATTAAGTCGGGTTAGAATTCGGTTACGTCGGGTCAATAGCTCGAGTAGAGTCGGGTTGGGTTCCATAAGTATTTACTCGGGTCGGGTTGAGTTTTAAGAAACCTGACCCAATTTTAGCCCTAACCTTATCCATGACTCATGACCCGATCCATGATCTAATTGGTCTCAACCATTATCCAATCTATGACCCTACCAATCCAAACAATGTCTTATAATCAACTTAACCCAATCTATGAACCAATTCATAATTTAACGGATGGCCCATGTTCCAACCTAAACAAACATATGATCTATAATCTATTACTTAACTCATAACCAAATCGAATTCGTATCCCATGTCTACCCACCGTCCCAACTCATGAATCAATTTAATCTCACCGAACTTACGAATTTTGTGATTGGATCGAGGTAGGTTAGGCTAAGAATTAAATCAATTGTATTTATTATATAATATTACTATTTTAAGTAAAATACAAGTTGAAATAATTATATGTAATATAAATAATTATAATTGTTGTTATTATTTTGATTATTTTGACCATCATCATCTTGATAGGTATGATCAAGTTTTAATCATTATGACAAATACCGTTCTCGGGATATTAACGGCAATTGATCATAATGGGATATTTTTAAATTCTCAGATTTTTACCGAGAATTTAACTGGAAAATCTAGAGGAAATTATAATATTTAAAAAATAAAAAGTTAATGAAATAAAAATGGTATAGGGAATTTACCGGGATATTATCGCGTTATTAACGTTTATCACATTTTTAACGATATTTTATCGGGAATTTACCGGAAATTTATCATCGTGGCGATAAAAATGCGTTTTTAACGTGGTAATGGTATTTTGCCGATAAAAAAGTGGTAAATTTAAAAATACCGCCGATATTTATGACAAGGATTTTAATCTACATCTTACCCACGTAACAAAAGAAGAATTTAATTGATAAATTAACAATAATAATCTCTTTACAAGAAAAAAAAAACAGATTTATTTATTTATTTTTATTTTTTTAACCAATCCCTGGCCTTTGCTGTCATTGTCACTGTACGAGGACGAATTATCAGGTGAGAGAATCGTTTACATCACTGACGGACGGACGCCACCTGGTCCAGTTTTAGTCTCTATTCTATACACGATTACAAGTCACTTGCAGTCTAACGATTGAGATTCTGCCACGTGTCAAATTTCCAATGATTGTTATATCCAACGTTACCATGTTTGTATGCAGTCTCCACTGTCGTCCCACGTAGCCGTTGAGTGTTATTTGATTTTTGAAATATATTGACGTACTTATAGAAAAATAAGATAGTGAAGTAATCAGTTAATAAATCTAAAATTAGTTTCTACTTTTGTCATCAAAATAAATGTAAGTAATGCAATGTTATAATGATATCTAAATACTCCCTCCCTCCTAAAATACTTGTTTTATTTTGAAATTTTTTATTATTTAAAGATTGTTTTTGCATGGAGTGCACTAAAACTCTACTAATAGATTTTATAAGTCAATACGAACATGATATGAATGATTTTGAACAGGGTCAGCCCTGACTTAAAGCCAAATAGGTGGCCGCCTAGGACCCCTCAATTTGACCAATGGCCTAGGGCCCCCACCATGCACTTTCCCTAGGGCCCCTAGAATTTCAAGATCTGTCCTGATTTTGAGATAGTAAGATTACAAATAACCCTCAATGAACTTAATTTAGTACTTAGTAAACATTTCCTAACTATCCAGCAATGCATAATTCCAGACGACAAGAGCCAGAGGTGAAAATAATTATAAAATGACGCATATGGATAAGTCAAAATTTATAAAAAAATATCGTCTTTCTATCACGTTATAATGTGATTTGGAGCTCATCGAGAAGGTTAAAGCTTTGATTTATGTGAAAATAAAAAAATAGGATAAGTAATTTGGGACAATTTCAAAATACAGATAGGATAAGTATATTTGGACAGAGAGAGTAATAATTATTAGATTACTCATAATCAATGTATTTAATAATTAATTTTATATATTAATACATTTTTTCTTATTATGACTGCATATTTTAGATTATTACTAAGTTTTACTGTATAAGTTCAGATTTCGAATTTTGTCCTCAGTTATAAATTGTAATAAAAAATATTGGCTCAAGATCTCGCTATTTAGCGCGTAACTACTTCAAAGTCGTTGTTTGTTGTTTGCTACTCTTGCCCGTTATCTAATAACTCTACTGTCATAGAGGCTTTAAAGTTATAGTTTGCTGCTCACTCGTTGTCTACTAAACGATCCTTCATTGCCCACCCCCAACTCCAACCCTCGTTCAAATTTAGGCATGATTTACTTTTTAATTAATGGTAGAACACAAGTACTCTCTTTCAAATTTATGAAACAACTCTTAAAAAAAATTCCTTTTGAGAAAAACATGAGCGAAAGAACACAAAAAGTCAAAAAGATTTAAGTACATGAGTCATCTTTTTTTACTCTTTTTAGCTCAACTAACTAGTAGGAAGTTAGAATAGGTACTTGCAAGCAAAGGGAAATAAAAGTTGAAAACTTTAAGATAAATATTGGTTGAAACTTTTTTTTATATTAAAATTAAAAAAATTATATTCACCGATATTTGTAAATGAAATATTGTCCCAGGTCGAACAGATCCAACTTAGATCCACCCGCAGCCACGTCAGCCAGTTAACACAAGCACATGCTAAGCATCACGTGACAAGAGAGTCAACTGGTCAAAGACAAACTTCGACTTCTGCAAGCAGATCCGGCGCTGTTTGAATTGTTAGAATCGAAAGGCCCCTGCTTTTGAACAAAACAACGGAAATACCCTTGCCCAGACGTCCCAGGGAGGATATAAACGAGTATCAGATATTAAAAAATCTGAAAAATCTGATCCAAAATAAATAAATTTGAATTTAAGTCATGTCAAATGAGATTAAGATTCATTCATTAACTCATATTCAAATATTTAATGCATGTTTCAATATGCTGCCACCTTCTCTCACAATTAGGCACTAAAAGTCCAGGAAAAGCTAAAGAATATTGAAAAAAGAAAATCAATGGCAAATGGCGGTATAAGAATATAGACATTTGACTAAGGATAAACATGTCTTTTTAAATTTTAAAATTATTCTAATAAAAAATAGAAAAGGAGCAACTTTAAAATTAGAAAAATATTAAAAAATGTCGGCCTTTGTCGTACTGGCAATGTATTAGGGCTGCAACTTGGGTTGGGTTTTGGCCCGACCCCCATGACCTGACCTTATGCATCATGCGGGTCGGGTCGGGTTGAGAAGATAAAACCCGTATGAAATTCGAGTGGGGCCGAGTTGAGAATTTTATAAGTAAATCAGACCCGACCCGATCCAATCCAACCTGACTCAGCTACAATTAGGTTAAAATAGATTCAGAATGCTGGTCGGGTTGGGTTAGAATTCGAGTCGGTTCAGGTTGTAGAGTTCGGATTGAGAATTCGGGTCGAGCTCCATATATATCAATTCGGATCGGATTGGGTTTTAAAAAACTCGACCCGCCCTACCTGAGTTGCAGCCCTACCATGTATACCTTAAAGGCTTAAATCATACATAGTATCTACATTTGGACGCGACACATCTCAGATGGCTGGCATGGCTAGTAATTTTCGATTGTATTTCAAGTTTCAACCAATACAAGCTTTTAGGGCTGAAATTGGATCTGATCAGGTCAGGTTTCTTAAAACCCAACTCAACTTGAGTCAATATTTATAGAACCCGACTCAACTTAAATTCTAACTCGATCGGCATTATGAATCCATTTAGGCGGGTTGGGTCGGGTCGGATTGACTTGAAAATTCCTAAATCCGACTCAACCCGAATTTCATGCGAGTGTTCGTTTTCTCAACCCGATCTGACCCGATGACCCAACTTGCATGACTCGACCCACATGATTTCTCCCGTCGAGTCATGACGGTCAGGTCAAAACCCGACCGAAGTTTCACCCCTACCAGCTTTACACCTAGTCCAAACCAAATAATGGATTGTGAATTCTAATAATATTATATTTTCTATTAAAATTCTATTAAGTTAAGATATAAATTTTCAATATAGTAACCATAAAAAAGTTTTTATTTAATATACTATTCATTTGATTTAAGAAAAAAATTAATAATAGATATGAAGTTTCACTTTGATTGTTTATTTTACTTATTGCAATCGAGTAGTTATGCGTGTTTAGTGAGACTTATTGTAATTGGATAGTTATATATATATATATGTGTTTAGTGAGACTAATTTCTGTTTAATAGAATTTGAAGAAAATAGCCATTTGCTATCATTATTTCACTACTTCAACAATGACAACTTATAGAAAGAATGAAAAGAAATTAGCCATTGGCTAAATGATCATTCTATCGTAATAATTGTGTATCTTACCAAACAGAACCCATTCTTAGAAAGACCCAAACCCATCATCGATTCTCTATTTTATTCTACCTATTTTCTCTACCAAATAATCCCTTTAGAATTTGGACATTTTATATACCATTAGAGTCACGTCTTAATTATGGATGTGAAAAAAGTCATTTCATTTATCCATTATTATTGTATTCCATAATTTTTTTAAAAATAAAAATAGAGCCATTTGAATAAAGTTTATATTTTTGGTAGCAATCAATTCTTTATAGAGGCAATTCTACAACAGTTTCTCCACTTGAATAGTTGCAAGTTTCACTATTTGTTAAAGCTCGGCAAGTCCTATTTAGTCTTATAAGATCATTGTACACTACTGATTCTTTCTCTCTTCTGTGTTTTTTTTTTAAAAAAATAAATAAACTTTAAAGCATTCTACACCCTTCAATCGTTGAAATTGGCTAGAAAATGGGATTTTAATTTAATAAGAAATACAAATTAAGAAACGTATCAATATATAGAACCAAATATTGACATTTGTCGTGTTTTGGGTTTCACTCACCATATAATTTGGGTGCCCCATTCGGACACCTCCTTTTTTTTTTTTTATCACAGAACACCCTTTTCAAATTTTACGTGTAAATTACCGTTTTATCCAACCACTAAAAATACTTCGAACGATTATACCGTTAAATTTTCACATCTTTCGAACCATAGAATCATTTGAAGGATTATAAAGATCCTTTGAATGATGCTATAAATTTTTTTTTTAAAAAAAAATTCAAGTTATTTTTTAAGCACTGTGCATTTTCAAAATTTCTCAAATTAAATATCCGGACTAATTACGATAGCCTAATAAAAATACTTTAAATATATAAATATTTTTTATATTTGAATATATTTGATACATATAATTTAAATGGTATAATTTGTGGAACCTATTAAAAAGACATGTATCATCAAATTAAAAAAGATTGTTCTGATCACACCGAGCTGTATATGACCATGACACGACTGAATCCATTCACAAAAATTGAAGATTTTAAAATATTAGATTAATTTCAACAAATTAAATTTTCATTAATCATATTTTCAAACGTAACTCTTTCTAAATGACTAATCACTGTTTCCATTGATGAATTCTGTTTTTAAGCATGTACAAGTGAGCACCTTTTAATAAAATAAAAGGTCCATTTATTATTGTATTTTCGTCATTTCTTGAAGCAAGATATGTAATAGAGCCAAAATAGTGGGTGAGAAAAACAATGAACATGATTTATTAAGGGAAAATATGATTTAAAAATGTGCTCAAGCTTTCATGAGTTATAAAAAACTTAGATTATCAGAATATAATTTCAATTTAAGAAACCAAGGTCAACGCCCTCACTTTCTCCTTTCAAGCTTTGTTTTAGTTTTCACTAGAGAGGGCTCTCTCTTTATTTCTTTTCTTTTATTCTTTATTTTTTTTTTATACTTTTTTCCTACATTATCAAATAAATAAAGAATTTCTCAACAAGAAAATACCTTACTTAAAGGGATTTCTTACTAAACAGCAATTTGGTCAAGAAACTAATGTATTAGAGCATATATTTGTTGATTTTGATTAGATTCATATGAATTTTAAGGAAACTTTAAGTCAAATTATTTACTTATTAAAAAAGAAAATTCTTATTTACAATAATTGAAGTGATAGAAATCATGCATGCTTTAAATTGAAAATCATGAGTACAAGAGAAATGTCACATTTTCAAATTCCCTTTTAAATTGGTTAAAATTGTGTAATAAATAAAAAATATTATTCTTGTAAGAAAATTAAAGATTTTCAAAAAAATATTTAAATAAATATGACCTTAATGTTCACACATTTTCTATGTCCAATATTTTTTGTTCTAGCTCTGAGTTAATACTTATCGCTCTTTGTTATCATTTATATTTCGTACAAAGGAGCTTTTCAGCACCAATTAGATGTATATTAGCCATATGGACCTATTTTCGAGATAATTTAATAGTTTTAAAATAAAAATATGAAATTGACTAAAAATAAAAAGTTTTAAAATCAGATTTGGAGGGTTCAAAAGCTTTTCATTGTGTTACATCAGTAACTAAAAATAAAAAGAATTTGTAAATAGAAAATGGGACTTTGGAATGAATTTGGTAATTGGATAAATGTCACTCACCCTTGCTATATCAAAACTAGAAATGAAAATTTTTGTGTAAAAATAACTAAAAAGTATGACAAGGATTTCAAAAATGAATTTGATGACTTGAAAGAATTTGTCCAACCCTTATCATGTCAACTTTAAAAAGTTAGTGAGAATTCATTTGAGAAAATAGTTAAATAATAATTAAGATTAGATTTGGTGAGTTGAATTTTTTTTCACCCTAATCTATTATTGCAATTGCCTAATAAGAAAATGTTCATGCAAAAATAATGTACTTTCTTGAAATGGTTGTGATATTTTTCAAAAAAAAAAATGCCAGAAGTCAAAATAAGAAAAAAAATGGTATGTAAGGATAGATATAATGGGTAAGAAGAATTTAATGATTATCCAGAATTTTATGAGTTTCAAATGGCTTCCAAATAATGAGAAAACTTCAAATAACTTTATCATCTAGCTCTTTCAAATCATATGTAAAATGATTACATGCACATTGGTGTATATTTTATTATTCTACGTGTTTAGGTACGAGCCCTATCCAATCAGGTGCGATGACTTGTTGTAAAAGGTATTTTGTTGAATAAGTGACTTACCAAATATGATTTTGATTAAATCAATTAAGTCATGTATTTGAAGGCTTCAAAATTTAAAGGAAAAAATAATTTAAACTAATTAAATTTTAAAAATCTTAAAAAAGTGGTTTGATTAATTTAATTAAAGAGATTTTGGATAGGCCCTTTATTCAATTGAAAACATTTCCAACAACATATTATCACCCTATTTGGTGGCTCCTATGCCTAGTTGTGGAAGGTAGCGAGCGGTTACCTCTCTTACCCCTATTTAGTAACTAAAGGGGAGGAGTAAAAAATCAACTTTTACCTCTCCTCTCAACTTTTGAAAACCCTTTTCCAAAAAAGAATTTTTATATTACTCCGAGTAACTTCTTTAAAATTTATCCCATCCAAACAATAGTCCTAAGTCCTAATGAAAACCAACTAATATATTGTCCTCCCATAAAAAAAACCTTGAAGAATAATTATTGTCAAAAGAGTTAAAAATTAAAAAATATCAATGGCTGGACATCTTGGACAAAATAAAACCTAAAGCTATTCAATAAATGATGCTTTTATTATTAGGTTCTAAAATAAAATAAAAAAATGTATAATTAAAAGAAAGATTCAAGGAGTAGTTAAATGCTTCTTTCAAGAGGAAGTCATACTGCGCTGACAATTTACCCATCAGATAGGAAACTGTCTACACTGTAATATGTCATTACCAATATTTATAATATATCTGTCAATTGCATCAGGTGGTTGAGGTGAAATTGCCAAATTAACTTCTGGGTAATAATGGAATTAATGGTAAATATTTAAATTGGATGAACATGAATTTGCAAATTTTTTATAGAAACATTTCAACCCCATAACCAATTCCTATTTAATGCTCGAACCCATTTATGAATTACTGACTGATGGGTTTTTATTTTTATTTTTTAGGTAGGTTAACATTATAACCTGATTAGGTTGTATAGTAATTGACAATAAATAATTGTTGACAAGTGCATCTGATGTTTGACAGTAACTAGTATTATTTGGGCGTGTTTGCTGGCAATTTTCAAGTGGTGCAACTGTGCAAGTGCTTCATATATATATATATATATATGTTTCAAAAAATTTATGTAGATAGTCAAAGCCCTACTTGTAATTTAGAAAATTAAATATTTCTAATGAAATGTTAAATAAATATTAATATTCAGATAAAATTTTAAATTTAGTGATTTTTCGTGTTCTTTGAAAATGTTTACAAATTACCAATTTAAGTTCTAATTCAGATTAAATGGATAATTGATTCACCAACATTCAACGATACGTACATGGGTGTGTTTCTTTTTTCTGAAAGACAAATCTTTTTACTCAATTTAAATTTAAATCCTCTACAATTTAACTCGATATGAATTTAGATCTTTTGTAAAATTACACTTATTTCATCCTTCTTTTTAGCTTTTTAGGTTCAAAGGCCGAAAATGAACCGATTAAATATAAAACAAGGACCGGAATTCTTTTGCGGGTATTTATTTAATAATTTTCATTTCTAAGTCACAAAATGAAGAATTTCAATCTATTTTAGCTGAAATGAAATGAAATAATTATGTAGGACATATAAAAGTGCCTATATAACATTAACCATGTTGAAGTCTTGAAGGATGAAATTTCAGCCACTTTCAAACTGAGTTGGGCAAGATTATTTCTTTTTGGTCCAATAAGACTGAGTTGGGTGCACTTGGACAAGCTTTTTTCTTTTTAGTCCAATAAGACTTAGGGTTTACAACTTGGGTTGGGTCCTTTAGTCAAATCTAAAATCCTGCTTATAGTATAATAGAGAATAAATACATAATTAAGCTCTTTAAAAGTGGGTTAACTATAATTATTGGTTGTACCAAGCCATCCTTCACATGACATAATAATCAACAAAAAACTGAGTGGTCCAACCTCTAATAATTCCTAAGCTTAAAAAAATATATATTTACATTGTTATGGTTAAAGGACTCTCTCTCTCTCTATATATATATTATATTATATTATTATTAAAACCCACTTACTAATGGGCTTTGCCTTTCACTGGATAGGAATTTTTCTCTGACATTTGTCTTTTATGATAATGGTCATAACCATTATCCCTATTAAAATTATATTTGGTTGCTGTCATCATTTTCCAAGATTTATACATCTAAAGCATCTTAAAATTTTCAAATAAAGTCTTCCTTAATTTTTTAATATTAAACTGAAGATGACTCATCACAGGTGTACAGTTTGGTTGCCTAATGTTTTTGGACTTTTGGCCTTCACATGTTAAAAAAAAAAAAAAAACTTATTTTAATCCTGATTGTTTCTTTATCATCAAGTCTTTGGGTCGTTGATATTATTTGATCTGTTAAAAATAAAATAATGTAAAAAAATAAATAAATGAATGCATGATAAGACCATAAAAGATTGTACGTTCTCATATTAAAATCAATAACTTAATGCACACAAGTAGAATTTTAAATTATTTTTATATACAAATGATTACTATTGTAGTTTTTATTCATTTAATGTAGAGTTGTAACACAAACACATAAAAATTTACAAGATCGTTGATTTCATAATTTTGACTTGAATCATTAGAAATTATTAATACAATCATTTAAAATTATGGAATCAATGAATCTCATCTATTTTCTTGAAATCTATTCATTGTATGATGGTAGGAGAGTTGATGCTTTTCTCTCTCTAAAAAAGCACATTCCCATTCATTAAGGGGAAGAAAGAGAAGAGTTTTCACTCTTAAGCGTTTTTAAAAAAATAATAATAAATTCCAATCATGAATATTAAATTCATGTATCAAATTCTAATAATGGTTAAATAATTATAATGAAGGATAATGGTGAACAATGATATTATAATGAAAAATATATGATTTATATGAATTGCTGATTATGATGATGAAATGGTGACTACAATTCATCATGCATGGTTTTTTAAGAAAATGAATTCACTATAGGGTCTAAAATCCAATAATCTTCTAAATCTTGGTCACAATAAGTCTGATAGGTATCATGAATAGTTTGGTTTACTATTATTGTATTAGGACTGATTTATTAAACTTTGTAAATTTTTTATTTTATTTATTTTTGGTATGAAATATGTTTTAAAGACGTGGGTTTTAAATGATTAAGTGGAGCTTTGAGGCTAATTGAACTGAAAGTTAAGAAATATCAAATACAAATTTACCCAACAAATAATTTAAAATTTCACTTGGACTCTCAAAGGGGTTGAACCATGAAAACCTTGGATATATAATCCACCAACACCATGTATTGGATTAGCCACTCACAAGTATTCGAAGTCGTGACCTCTAACATGAATCAGAGATATCCAACCACTCAAACAATATATATATTGAGAGATACGTCGAGAAGAGAGTATTATAATTTTATTCATGCGTGTAAAGTGAAATTGATTTTATTTCATGTATATGCAATGTTGAACCATGTAAATCTTTTCTGTTTTCGTCTAATTATTTATATCATTATTTATTTGTTTTTCAGCAATGTATTACTCTTACATGATTAGATTATATAGAAGGTAAAAAATCTAAAAACACAAAAAAAAAAGAGAATAGTTTAGTCTATCAATCCTAGTGAGAAGAACATAAAGAAGAAATCGTTGTCTTCTAACATCTGTCATTTTTTCAATGCGATGAAAATTAGATAACTCAAAATATGAGACTATTTTTTAATTTTCCGTAAACCATTTTATAGGAGGAAGAGAGCTGTTTTGAGAAATTTTATAAACAAAAATTGACTAGTTAAGTATTTGATAGTGTCCAATATACTAAGTTTTTTTTTTAAAAAAACATAGAAATAACATGCCTCGCCACTACTTTCACATCATGTGAAGTATAAACCCTAATTCCATATTTGAAATTATGTTTAAATTAATTTTTGATAAATTTATTATTTAAGCATAGATTATCTTTAAAATTTCTACCATCAAATCTTTGTAATATTTAAAAAATACTTTAATTGATAAAACTTAAGCTAATTTTGATTCTCAACCACCAAATTTAGTAATTTATATTATTTTTAGGACAACGATCTTTCTATGGACATTTTGTATAATGAGACATGGGATTTAGAGTATTATTGATTTTACCCTTTCATTGCGGTACGAAAGTATTTAAAAAAAATTTAGCCATCCGGTCAGTGATCCGATTTGATGTTTTGTATGAAAAAAATAATCTCATTTAGATAAATTTCATTGAGTCAGTCAGTGAGTCAATTTATACTGTAGTAGAAAGATCAGTGATCCAATCAATGATCCGACGAGCCAATTCAAAAATTTCGACAAGTCAAAATGAAATTTCTCTACTCTCTTTGTAACTTAGAAATCATACATCAGAAGAACAGCCTTCCCGGTGACTCAAACAAAAAGCTTAAGAATCTTAAAGTAGAAATTCTCCAGAAAACGAGGGGCATTTTGGGAGAAGTTCTTTTCCTACTACTTTTGATTGGAAGAAAGGGACAATCTAACGCATGTTAGTGGTAGCAAAATGGCGGGCCTCCAACGTTCCTTTGGCAGCTTTAAACTTACAAAAAAAAGGTGGATACCAACTTTAAAAATAATTAAAAATATTAAAAAAGTAATTTCCTTTCCCAATCTCCTGAGTTAATTATTTTACTATTTAATTTATTATTCACCATTTTCAATTTCCTTTCCCACCCAAAACATTATAAAATAATTTAAAGATTTGAAAATATTTCCAATCCAAGAAACGTATATTTCGAATTTCGTGGACTGTCTCATTAAAATATTCCTTAATTTCTTCACAAATCCTAATTGTCCTCCCTTTTTATTTTTTCCATTTCCTACCCTTCTCTTTCTCCTTTACGCAAGCAGTTTTCCACAGCTCCGAAAACCGCTCTCCGACGGAGCCGGTAGCGGTTTTCTGACACGGGAATCAGGTTTCCAGTTTTCAGATTTCAGACAGGAAGCGGAGAAAAAGGGTGTAGGGGGCAAAAAACGAAAATGTTTTCGAATGAGACCCAATTGACGCTCTCGGGAGATGGTGGAAAATCGAGGAACAGAGTTCTCCAGGAAATATCTCAGATGATGGGAGATTAAAGTTTCGATCTTTGAAGCTCGAAACAGCTCTTTCGTTTTTTCTTTTCTTTTACTTCTTTTTGTTTTGGCTGGGTCTTTCGGTTTTGAAGTTGAGGCGGGCGGTTTTAGTGTTTGAAGCTTTGAAAAATTCTACCAGACTGTGGTTTGTGGTCTCTGGGTTTCTGAATACTGGTGGTTTTTTGGAAGTCTATGTATGGAGGAGAGGGAAGGGATGAATTCTGGAGTAGTGGGAGAAGCTTCTGGAAGCTTTCATGCAGCAGCAGTAGCAGCAGCAGCAGCAGCGGCAGCAGCAAGGGTTGAAAACCCCAGTCACGATGCCGGAGTGGCGCCAGCACCGGTGCCGGTGACGGCGCCGGTGAGCATGATGTTCATGCCGGCGAAGAAGAAGAGAGGTAGGCCAAGGAAGTACGGACAGGATGGGAGTGTTTCACTGACTTTGTCACCGATGCCGATTTCAGCATCAGCGCCGGCAGTCGGACCTGTCACGGGATCAAGCCCAGTGCCAGGTTTTGCACCAGGTTCTGGGGAATTTTCAGGGATGAAGCGGGGTAGAGGGCGGCCACTAGGTTCGTTGAACAAGCCAAAGCTCCCCTTCTTGGATTCTCCAGGTAATGGAATCCGTTCCATTTTCATTTCCACTCCAAATCCCTGTTATATTTATCAATCTCATGATTCATGATCTTTGCCTGTGATTCCACTTCTATTTAGTACAACTGTACAATTTTTCAGTTTGATGATCTTTTGTTGTTATTCTACTACTATATAGTACAACTGTAGGAATGAATTGCTCTTATTTTTTCTCTTGGAAGATACTTCTACTTATTGTGGTGGGTTTGATGTGGGACCTTGAAAATGAGATGCCCACCTTGAGATCTGATTAGAAATAGTCAATGGCATTTTCCCTCTAAGCAGAAAAGGTAGGTTCATGTGGGGTTGGACGGGGGAAATATCTGTGCTACTCCTGTTTTGGCTAAGATTCAGCGGTTCGTGTTTGTGTTTGCTGATTATGGTTGGTAAGAGAAGGGAAATTTAGTATGGGATTGTGGTCGGTGGTCCTACCAAGAATCCTTTATCTGAACAGTGCAGGAGTGAACGTCTTTGTTGAAAGTATGGGGGTTGATTCAAATGAAGAATATTATGATGCTTTGGAATGTAAGTTGGACTTATTTATCTGTTTTTAGACTGCTGATTAGGGGATAGGTCATCAATGACTGATGTTATCAATTTACTATTTATTTGTCCTTCTAAGATTTGAAATTCATACTTTTATGTGATTCACTGATTTGGGTGACTAAGAAAGGGATAAATTAGAGATTATGGTGCACAAAATAAGAACCGTTCAGTCAAATAGTTTCAGGAATGAAATTATGATGTTTGGAATGTAATTTCATCTCAACATATTGATTTAGATCGATTCATATCAACATTATGATATTTTGGTAATTTCAAGTTAACCTATTGCTTTGAGGATTGTTAAATTTGCTTTTATTCTGATCTTCTTGCTGAAGTTACGCATTCTTATATTCATGTCTTTCACAGATTTGGGTTATTATTCATGTCTTTCACAGATTTGGGTTATTAAGGGGAGTAAGTAATTTGGTCTAAAAGCTCTTCTTGGCCTATCTTGTTTCAGACGTAGAAATGGGTGGCATTATGATTGTAATTTGGTGGTATTAAAGGCCTGTTTTAGTGCTAATGAATTGGGTAGCATTAACTGACATCTATATTTGTATGTTTTGCTCTGGTAATAACTTTGAATTCTTGTTTCACCTTTCTTTAGTTTGGGAGTATTTTTCAGATTTTCTCAGTTGGCAGTTTAAGTTAATAAAAAAGGAGGACTGGTGAGAGATTTTTATGCAATAACCCCTTCCACAGATGGCAATGAAATAGAAATTCTAGCTTTGGGATTCACCAAAGTCTCTGTTCATGATTTAGAACTCAGATCATGGAACTGTTGGCACGTTTGACATGAATTTTACTGATTCTGTTTTTTTTTTTTAATTTATATGTGGGAAACCGCGGGATACCCAACATAAAACCCCCATAGGTGAGTCCACTATCCCTAGGGCACACCAAGGTTAGGCTATGGGGGCTCGAACTTGCAACCTCCCACTTCCTGAAGCGGGAGACAACCAGTTGAGCTACACCCATGTGGGTGATTCTGTTTTAATGCTGCTGATTTCAATAAGTGCCAATGTTCCATAAGTTTTTCTTTTCCCCGTCCTCTATTCCTCAGTAATCACTTTCTGTTTTGGTTTTGCATGAATTAATGAAATTAAAAATATTTGTTGGTAATATCATCCAAAAAGATTATTTGTTGGTTATGTTAGGGGATACGTGGTAGTGTTTTAGACATTATACCTTTCCTCGATTGCTATTTGCAGGTGAATGGGTCGCATGCTCTGTCGGTGCCAATTTCACACCCCATATCATTACTGTTGCTGCTGGCGAGGTAAAAGTTGAATTAGAATTAGCTATACTACACCTTGTCAATAAATGTGATATTATGGTCTTATGTTACATTCTGAAATGTAAGATATATATCCTTCTTTGTTTCTTGATCTAGGTGAACGCAGCATGAACTTTGTTATTTATCATTATACTCATTTTGACCTAGGTACATGCAATATGAACTTGGTTGTTTATCTGCAGCTTCAACTTGATTGTTCATAATTATACTCATTTTGATCCAGGTGTAACTTCTTTAGACTTTCTTAGAGAAGTATTTGTTTTGGACTTGATTATACCTTATTTGCAAGAATACACTTTTATCTTAAAAATAAAAGAATATGTTTTTTTTTTCAAAATTCTTGCAGAAGTCATCCTTCAAAATTTAAAGGCTTCTTTCTTTTTCCTTTGTTAGTGATTGGCGATATGTGGTGAAGATCCAAGCTGTTCATTAGCTTGGTCCAACTTATATGTTCCTTCTCCAAATCCAAGATGCGTAACTCATTTGTTAGGCCAGAAAAATGGATTGTTCAAAAATGAAGATGAAAGATACCTTGCAAAGCAACATCCCTACCTCATTGTGAAGACCTAGTGCCTAGTGGAGTTTACTGTTGTGTTAGATGTGAGGGTCCTATCCTATCATGAATGCTGTTGGTTCCCTTCTTCAATTTTCTAGTTGGATGATCTTTATATGTTAACATGACTAGAATCCACCATCCACTGTAACCACATACGTTGTGCTATGAGTCCCTGAGCGTGTTTTGGATGTCAAAGACTTGGAAGTCCTGGCAAGATATTTAAGGGTTCCATCTGCTTTTTTGGAATTTGAAGAAGGGTCATATATAGTGGGAGATCTTTAGATATATAGGAGCTTCACATTGGAAAAATTAAAACCAAAGTAAACATTTCAAGAATTTAAACTTCAAATAGTTTATTAATAAAATCAATTCTATCTAAATAAAAGATCTTTAAACCGCATGCATTTGCGTAATTCCCCAGAGTGACATTTTCTGTGTGAAATCCAGTGGCCATGTCATCTGCTGCCATGCTCTGTGTCTGAATATTCTTTTTGTTTCCTTCATTACCATGGATATGGGTTTCCGTTGAAAATGAACATGGTACATGGAGTGGCAAAAATTCAGGGTCTTGGTTCAAAATTTCTTGACCCCCATTCAATTGGAAAATGGATTCCATGATTAAGGGGATGGTGTAATTTTCTGACCTATGCATTTTCCATCGAGGCAGAAATATGGCAAACAAACTTGTACGAAATTGTTCTTGACTTATTTCTTAATAAGTATATTTTGTTTATCAACAAATATAGTTGTATTTCACTTTTTGAACGAAGCGACTTCGGAATGAAGTGATAATAATTTCTTTATCTAATGTAGCTGTCTAAAGTCTGCATTTCTGTTGTATAATGGGGTTATGTCAGCAGAAGAGTATGGCTTTATTTTTGAATGATTGAATGTATGTGAAAATATTGTGAAACAAAATAGTAATGGCCAATGGAATTGTTGAATCTCATGTGGAAGAAAAAAAGTCCGATTTACTGCTGGAAACCAAGTCCTTATCTGTCTCCCTTCACCATTTGAACTTGTAGCCATGAATTCTGCATTAGGACTGTTTGAACTCTTCTTCACATTCCCAAACATCTTCATGCATCATCGTCATCATCTAAGGTATTTATTCCATCAATCTGGGGTTGGTAGTCAGTAGCATCTAAGACTAATATAATTTAGTGTCAGGGGTACAAGAAGATGCATCCTTATATGGTCGGGTCCTCTAAATTCGTGAAGTCCACAAGAACTGTTATGAATTTACCTGAATACCATGTTGAAATTTTGACTTGATCAAACTGTTGTAATAGTCAGGAGGAAATGAACCATAGCCAGCAATAACAGGAGTAGAAATTGTAAAACCTTTTACCCCAAGTTTTTGCTGCATGGATGCAACATCAAAAGCTCCTAGTACTGCAGTTCCTTTTGTGTGGGCGTTTTCTTCATTTGAGCTTATTTTGTTGCTTTGTTGTTTTTTGTATTTTCCTTTGTGTCTTCTTTTGGTACTAATTCTTTTAGACCCCTTGTTGTTTCTTCTTTTGTTTTCCTTTTCGATATTTTTGTACTCTCTCCCTCTTTTTAATGAATTTTTCTGTTACTGCTCAATAAAAGAAGTACTGCAGTTCCTTTTCTCTGAAGGCCTTCTTAAAAGTTGAAATTATATGATCCTTCCATACAATAACTGCAATTCTTATTGGAGTAATGAAGTTAATCATTGGTAGCCAGTCTAGGCATGCCACTGTTTGCATGAAGTGGGTGGCCAGACATTGACAAGATTTTTTTTCCTCACTTGTTTTTGCTGTATATTTACAGACTTAAAAGGGTAATTGATGCACTTCTTCATGGAAGAAATATAGGATACTTGAAATCCTGCAGCTCAATGATGTCCTGTCAATGTTTGAGGAACCGTGTTATGATCTTAACAACAGTAGGCAGAATATATCTTAGGAAGAAATGTAAATGCTACTTGTTTTCTGAAATGGATGCAGTTGCATGGTTCTAAATTATGAGTATATTGTATAGTTTATAGGGAAAGATGCTTCTTGCTTTCCATTTTGGATTTAAATAACAATTTGAACACATCCTCGTTGTGAAGGGCTTTAATTTATCTCATAGAATTGAAACTGATGAAAAATGGATAAAAATGTAATAAATTTAATATGAAAATTAATTTGTTATTGACAACTTGCATTCGTATTTGTCAAAGATGTCTGACTGTAATTGATACCACTGTATTTAACAGTTCCTCTTTTTTATTGAAGGACGTTACCATGAAGATTATATCATTTTCTCAACAAGGGCCTGGAGCTATTTGCATTCTTTCTGCAATTGGTGCTATCTCAAATGTTACACTTCGTCAAGCTGATTCTTCTGGTGGTACTTTGACATATGAGGTTTGATTAGCTATCCTTATTCTTGAAATGTGTGGAGACCTAGATGCAATATTTGATGAATTTGTGGCACTTTGATGTTCAATAAGGTGGCTTTCATACCTACTTGTAGTTTATTTGACATTGAACTTCTTGTTCTTCATATAACAGCTTAGGTTGATATTCCTACGTTGTGACATCCTATAATAAAAGAATATACTTTTTTTTTGTAGCGGCAAACATCTTAATGTTAACTCTTCGTGTAGAAATTATACAAATACAATACACCTCTTGTTTTACTCACCGTTGCTTGCATGCTAAAAGTTCATTTGGAACATTCATGTCAAAGATGCTTAAATAGTACAAATGATATAATGCTAATTAGTTGAGAAGTAAAATAGGAAATTGTGAATGTGGTAGAAAAATTTAAAGAAAAGTGGTTTGAAGCAAAGACAAAATGCATGGAGCACAACTTTATTGGAGTTGAGAATAACGAGGAAAATGGGTCAAAATTGATAATGATCTAGTACAACATTGTCGTGGATTTAAGTATTTAGGCTTAATTGCAGAGATGGGGGGGAGGATGTACTTTGGATGTTGCTAGTATTGGTGCAGGAGAGGCAAAATGTAAGCAATCTGGTGGGGTCCTACGTGATAAAAGAGTACTGACGAAACTTAAAGAGCAAGATGAGGGCCTTATATATAAATTTAATAGATGAGAAGATGAGGGAAGGGCGCCTATGATGGTTTTGGCATGTTCATAGATGACCAAAAATAGCACCCGTACAAAGAATTCATAAATTATAGATGGTAGAGCCTACCTTTTTAAAACTTGGGTTGAAGGGATAAAGAAGGTTGTGAAAGATTGTAGAGTGACCTTAGTTACAAATTTCGGCTTAAATCCAAAATTTTATATGAGCTTGGGCCAAAATATGCATTTTTCAAAAATATTAGCCAGAAATTCCAAATATTGGCTGAAATTTCTAACTGAAAGAATGATGGAGGACATGGTCTTTGATAGGGTAGAATGAAAAAGTAGGACTTAGACAGATGACCCTAGATGATGGGATAATGACTACTGATGATGATAATACAAGGAGATGCTTAATTAATAGTGGTGAAACTTCCATCTTTGTAGAATAAATAATCTAGTTGTCATTGTTAGATACTTAGATAACCTGTTTGTCTGGATCACGCCTTCTAAAATTTGGACTTGGTTTATTAACTTGATAGTTGATACTGCAAATATCCATGTGGAAAATGACATCAAGCAAACTATATCTAATTTAATGGGTCATTGCAGTCATAATTTGAACTTGTTCAAATTTACACTTGTGGCATTTTCTAGTGGCAACCCTTCATTCTTTGTACCAAAAAACAGCCCCAGTATACTATTAAAAGTTGAAGGCCTGCAAGTAAAAGTACTAGGAGAAAGGGGGAGGCCATTAAAGACTTGGTCTTAGTGCAATAAAGAAGGATATGATAAATTGTTCATTGATGGCGAATATGGTTGCTCATAGAGTTGAGTGGAAAAGTATAGCCAATAAAGTTAAGTGGTGACAGTAGATGGCTTTGAAGGTTGTGGAGTGACAGAGAATATGATTCTTGATTGGGTTGAGTGCAGAAGTAGAATTCTGAAATTGCACCTTATTCTAGATGGGATTAATGTCTTTGAGGATGATGGTGATGATGAAGATACAATTAGTTATTACCTTGCTACTCATGAAAGGATCTGTTCGATATTACTGTGCTGTGTTTTGCGATACTTCGATTTGTCAATGACGTTCATCTTGACACCATGAAATTATGCCAGTTATTATCTTAAATATAAGATATAATGTTTAGTTATTCAACATGCTGGAGGGATGGGACTTTAATTTGTAGGAATAACAATGATTGGAGGATTGAATACGTAAAGTGTTGGATCGTAAGAGGTATCAACAATTCCATAGTTTTTTAAGGGCCTTGCTCCCCAAAGAGTCAAGGTTTTCTACTGGTTGAAGCTGTTGTCTGGAAGATATAACAAAGGACAACATGGATTGAAGAAGCCTAATGGCCAACAAAGGGATTAGGATGTTGGGTGGAAGTGATCGTTCTTCGATGCGTCATTTATCCAAATATTTAGAGAAATCTGTGGACCATTTGTTTGTTAATTTTTTTTCCTATTAGAAGTTTCTATTTTTTTTCTTTTAATTTTTGAACATTTTGGTATCTCATGGTCTTTGCCAAATCACTCCAACACAACAATCCAGCTTAAGGTTTCAAACATTTCAAAAGATAGGCCAAATGGCATGGAAGGTAATTGTGATGGTGGTTCTTTGTTGCACTTAGAAAGGAAAACATTAGGATATTCAATACAGAAGATACAATGGGAAATGTGGAGTTTGAATTGATGGAAGTGAGGCTAGCTTCGTGGATCCAATAAAGGAAATTAGATATTTTCTTTTGAATGATAGGACATTAGAGGTATATACTGGGTAATTTTTGTTGACTAGAAGTTTGATATAGGGGGATTTGGTGTCCAAAATGGTTAATATGGGGTTGTGGAAATTTAAGATTGATGATGCTATTAATAGGGGAAAATTGGGTCTGGGAGGAACATGTGGGTTTTTGCATGGTGATGGAGGAATAGTGAGAGCATCTTCTTCTAGATTCATGTGCCATTAAGGAGTTAAAGATGACAGAGGTATTGACATCAGACAGTTTTAAGATTGTGTTCCAGAAAAGGGACATGTTGTAACTTCTAAGATTGTTGAAAAGGCTCGTTTCATTTTAAGCTTGTTATAGAATGGGTAGTCTAGGATGCCATGAATTGTTAACAAGGGAAAAAGCTGGGTGTGTGGAGATAATCTTACATCTTGGAAGGCATTAGGGAGCTTAGAAAATAATAGGATGTCTTTCGTACATGTCAAAGAAGCATGACCAAGAGATTGGCTTAATTGGACACGGATATGGTGGATAGAGGAGTGATGTGTATCTCTAAAAATTGATGGGGCATGATATATGGGGTTTTTTTCAACCACAGAGAATTTTCCCTTTTTGTGGACCTTATCTGACATTGTAGTTCTTATACTACAGATTTTTGTTTGTTTAATAATAGAGTTGTGATAGGGAGATTTCACCGATTTTCTTTCTTAGTTAGGGAGGCTAGTTGTTGATCATGATACGTGCAATACAAGGTGCAACTTGGGTTGGATCAAACCCAAAGTCAAATGATTCAACTGTATTTTTGCCAAATTACGTTGGGTAATTCAAGTTAGGGTTGAATTTGTTTCAACTGAATTGAAAATTGAGTTGGATTAGGGTTCAGGGTTTGGGTTGAATCCAAGCCTACAACCCAAACCTCAAAAAATTATATAATAACATTTTGTTTCGTGGAATCAATCTTTAGTAGAGTTATTTACTAGTTCATTGATGTATTATATCTCTATTTTTCTTTGTGAAAGGAAACAAGGCCTTGAGTCAAAGCATAGACAATGTATATTCAGGATATTTGGTGCAGTAGATTAACTTAAAGCATGAATTTATTGTTTATGCTAATTCCAATAAACCTATTAATTTCCTTGAGTCTGACAACATAGTCTAACCCAACCTGGAATTAGGGTTTTTTGGGCTGGATTGCTTGGGTCAGAAATTGGGTTGAGTTGGGTTGGGATTGAGGGTCATAAAGTTTAGGTTCGATTGGGGCTGAGCTCAACCCGATCCAACTCAACACAAGTTACAGCCTAGTTGTAATGCATGGACCAACTGCCCTACCTAAAAATAAGAGGTTGTGGAGTAGTTATATGCTAAAAATCAGCTCCATTGTCCACAAAATGGATCAAATGACCATTGGAGTCATCTATTTCATGGCCTTGGGTTTGAAGGATAAAATCATAGAAATGTAGGACTCTTGCACCTAGGGCTTTGATAATTTTTTCTATGCTGAAATGTAATTTTCTAGTTTTCATAGAATATTAAGTATTTTAGTTAATATGTATTAGTAGTCAGTATATCTCAAAAAATGTACTAGTAGCCAGTAATTATGAATTAGAATTTCTACTTTTTAAAAATAGAAGTTCTGTTTAGTATATAATTTATAAAATATTTCATTTTTGAGTGGTTATGTATAATATACATGTATCTAATGCAAGTTTGAGTGAGCTTCACCATGGGTTTGCATTGAACACAATAGATTGTGAAGTGACAGAGAATGTGATTTTTGATTGGCTGTGGAAAAGTATGAGATCTACACGCTATCCATATCATAGAGACTTTACACATTGCATTTGCTATATGTTGTTTAAATGCACCCTCTCAAAAACATCCATTTTTGTGTGATAGCAATGTTATGAGCTGGGTTTTATATTACTTATGCATTCCACGGGCCCCAGTCACTCCCATGTTATGTCTTTCAGCAACCATTTTCACAATGAAGTTACTCTCATGCTGAGAGTATATTTTCATGCAGGGATTCACACCTTTAACCTCATGTCAAAGCATTGAAGTGCTTTGAAGCCTGGGAGAAAGGGATTTTTTAAGTATCAAGAAGCAGCATCTGTTTGTTTAAGAACTTGCGGATCACAATCTTCTCATAGTTCCTTCTCTTTCATCAGTTTCCCTATTAATACCTTTCAAATTTCTAATTGATGGTCAATTCTCGCCCTCATATGCGGGAGGTCTTGGGATCAATTCCCCCTCAACACAAAAAGGGTCTCTCCCCATTGTTCTGTACCTAGCATGTGCGGATTGAGAGGTTTACATATGCTCCAAGGATTAGTTAGGTGAGACGCCTCGATACCTTGGTCTTCCAAAAAAAGTTCTGATTGTATTTTACGTATTTCTACAACTGTTGTTCTTTGTATCTGTATGTAACTTAAACTTGAAACTCATTGCCTATCACCAATATGGGGCTTAATGTTGTTTAGCTATGATTTTCCTCCAATTAAATTTTTTCCATACAAGGGGAAATACGAACCACTACTTGTAGACGTGAGTTCTATTGGTGGTGGAAGAACAATCAAGTTTATCACTTATGTAGTTGCATCACTTGTTTTGACATTGCAAAATTTCAATTGTCGTCTAGGTTTTCCTAAATTTTGCTAATCTTGGTGGATTATGAACTGGATTCTTCCCATTGTCACCCATTGTGAAAGTTTGATTTCATTTTATTATGAAGCTTGATTATGCTTCTGTTTCTGTTGCTTTTGTTAGGAGATATGACTCAATTTAAAATGATTGCTTTCTTAGGGACGATTTGAGATACTTTCCCTATCTGGATCATTCATGCCTACTGAAAGTGGAGGAACAAGGAGCCGAACAGGTGGGATGAGTGTCTCTTTGGCAAGCCCAGATGGTCGTGTTGTAGGGGGAGGAGTTGCAGGTTTATTGGTTGCTGCCAGTCCGGTGCAGGTAGATATTGTTTCTTTGAATGGGCTGCTTTAGAAATGACTGTCCTCGCATCAAGTGAAGTTCTTTTAAGCAGGCTAGGCTTCCCCTTTTTTGGAACACAGCTAGGGTTTGGTATTGATTGTTGACTCAGTTTTTACTTTCAACCAAGATAACCAAATTCTGCTTGTTTATTAGAACTCATAGCTGAGAGAGCTGTATATCTGTACAATCGTAGTTCCTTCAGTTTTTATCATTTTTTCTTCAAAATCCAGGAGGCCGTGAATTTTAGAGAAATTAGTATTCTTCAACCAATTGCATCCAGTGACTGAAATTTACTTGAAACTGCTGGCCAGCAATTGATTGTTTCTGACAAGAGCTTATAGCACAATCTATAAGGTTACAAGTTCCAAGTCATATTACCATTAGGGGAAAATTAAATGGAAAGGCAGTTGATAGTCTCTGAAACCCACCAAAAAAAGGTCTTTTCCATGTAACTACCAACTTAGGCTTTGGAAATTCAATGACTAATGGGGCCAAAAGATTGTAGGAAAAAGTTCTTGTTCTCATTTTGGAGGCCGTTGATGAACCTCGCTTCTTTTTATTCACATTTGGAGCTGCCGGTTAAACTGTCACTCTCTCTCTTTCTGTGTGTGTCGCTCTCTCTGTCACACACACACACAAATATCAATGCTTCCAACCAGGGTAGATTCTCAAAACCTTTTTAATAGTCATCCATCTTTATTCTTTAACTTCTGTGAAATGGATAATCATTCTTTCCTTGTTCACTTTGGACCATTGGCAGCTGGCCATATTTTATTTTCTTTTGCCTTCATCATCAATTGTTGCTACAGTTATTACCCAGTGCTGATGTATTTGTTTATTGAGTTTATATTTGATCACTATAGCACGCTCTCATTTGCATTTCAGTCAATTTGGTTTCTAATTGTGATTATCTAGTTTAGTCTAATCTAGATATCCTGAACACTAATAATTCCTCACTTTTATGGGTATATCAGGTTATAGTTGGTAGTTTCATGCCAACCACCCTACAGGAACTGAAGCCCAAGAAAGCAAAAACTGAGACCCCCATGGCTGCAACACCTACTGCTGCAATTCCAATTTCTAGTGCGGACATGGATGAGGATTATAGTGGGCAAGGACAGCGCAGTTCAACAACCCCAAAGCCTAATCTCACGGCCTCATCTTCCTTTCGTGGGGACAATTGGACATCATTGCACTCAGTACCAGAGTCAAGGAATTCGAAAACTGATATCAATATATCTTTGCCTGGAGGGTAATCTGAAGGGAACCAACTGCTTGCTGGGATGTATCTTACCATCTGATTGGCACTTGCTCATGGTTGCTTCAAGCAATTACAAGTTCTGAATTCTATTGCTTTTGTGTTTGACCTGTCTATGAACTCATTGACTTGGACTTTACCTTTAGGGATGAATCAAAGCTTAAGAGCAACACCGAGTTTCCTGTTCATGTTTATTAGTCTTGAGTTAGGACAATGATTGGTAGACTGATTAGGTAGGCCTTTATCTGCTACTGTTGTGATCATATTCTTGTTGTTAAGTTAATTTGTAACAGCTGGTTTTCAATTAAAATTTCTTTTTTCTGAAATTGTCTTGAGTTTGGGTTTTAGATAATTCCTACCATGTTTAATTTGCTCTTCCATAAGTAGTAAAATAATATATATATATATATATATATATATATATATATAGCTTTATATGGCGGATGAAAACTGATAGACACGACGTGTTTGCCAGTAAGGATATTGCTCACTATCCTATATCCAAAGCATCGTTGGCACCAATTGAGTTCAGCTTGGCCCATCATTTTATTATGTATATCTCTGTGTTTATGTATATGTTTTCATATTTCTATTAAATATTTGTATATGCTTTTATTTTATATTGGTTTGAGACGAGCCTCTGGTACAATTGATATTTTATTTAATGGCTGAAAGAAAAGATTGTCCTGTTGTGAGAGATCCACTTATGAAAGAATGTATTATGGTTTACATGTAAAAATATTATTTGATCAAATCTGGTGATTTTTGGTGGTTTAGACTATTCTAACACGAGCATTACAATCTGAACATTTCATTTTCACAGATATGGCTATTGGGGTGCAACTAAGGTGGGCCTAACCTTAGCTTGCATGAAAAAACCCCAAAAATAACAGGTCTGGGTTGACCTGAGCTGGGATTGGGCTCATTTTTTAGCCTAAAATATAGGACCCAAATTATAATTCGGGTTGGGCCCATGTCTAGTGCATGAAAACTTGAGTTTGGTCCAAACGCCCAATTTGAGCCACATCTTAACAAAATTAAATTTTCTTTAATTGATATTTGTATAAATATAAAATTTATGTAAAATATATTACATTTTGAAATCCAAAGAAGGTCGAGCTTGGATAAACCCACATATGCATTTCAGGCTTGAATCATTGACGTGAACCCTTAAATTGTAATTTTAGTTAGGGCTTGAAAAAGCCCAAAACTCAGCTCGACCCACCCAAGTTGCCACTCTAATGGCTATTCACGTGTTCTGTGGTAATTGGCCCGTCCATTCTCTTCAGATGAATTCTCGTCCTCTTAGCACTGCTCTTGATTAAAAATTTAAAATCGAATATTGAGGTAAATACATTTTGAATGCGAATCATGTAAAGAGGATCAGATGAATAGAGAATTTATAAAATTTTACCTTGGTCTGATCATCTTATCTCTTAATTTCAACTTTAAAAAATCAATCATTTTCTATTTATAAAAACTACACAGCTAAAATAATTGTCTAGAGGTAAAATTTTATCCACCCCTCGTTTATATAATTTCCTATATGTCAAACTCAATTATATAAGTGTTATGTCTCATTCAAGATACGGTCAAGATCTAAAATCTTAATTAGGAAGTAATGCTGATGCACAGGCGACTTTTTAGACTTTGGTTCTGTGACATTTCAATGTGGGTTTTTTTTTTTTCTGTCTTTTTCTCTTGTTCTTTCTTTCTTGGTTCTTGATCTTTTTTCTACCCCAGTTTTACCCAACCCACCATTATGTCTGTTTTTCATTACTTTATTTATTTTTGATAAAATTCTTATGATTAAGGTAGACATACTCCCTGTGGAGACCATCTATCTAATAGGTGTTAAATCGAATATGTTAAAAAAATTATATAAATAGAAAGATGTCTTACATTTTTTTTTTTATTTAATTATTGTAGCTCTGTGAGATGTAACGATAA
The DNA here is from genome assembly GCA_022113865.1 of Chimonanthus praecox. Taxonomy (NCBI): domain Eukaryota; kingdom Viridiplantae; phylum Streptophyta; class Magnoliopsida; order Laurales; family Calycanthaceae; genus Chimonanthus; species Chimonanthus praecox. The sequence goes on along the minus strand of JAINRJ010000094.1, from coordinate 500,795 downwards.
AATATTTAAAGTTTAAACTCGTAAGGTTAAAATGATTAGAATATTAGATAGTGGTGAAATTTCATCATCTTTTTATGCAAGTCATTTCCTACACATTCCCTACAAGTATTAGTAATCTAGTAAAGAGGATACTCTCCCTGTCTCCATTTGGGTGCCTTTTAGGTCACCATAAGTTTTTTAGGTAAGTTAAAATATGTTCATCAACAAGTTATATTTACGAATTTTAAAAATATATATAACATAACAAGAGTATTTCTATCCCACATTCTCACATTGAAGGTGAGACTAATCCACAAAAATACGTAAATACCCGTAAACCTCATTTATCAAGTTCATTTATCAAGTTAGTCTAGAAGGAATTGAAGCCAAGATCTCTAATTTAATTCTAAATCAAACACACTTTTCATTGCATAGTTTAAAGTAGGTAGGAAAATTAAATTTTCATTTTAGAATGATCTTAATGATGGTTTTATTTTAGATCCCCTTGTGTTTATGCAACATATTATAGAAAATATTTAACTTGTCTTGCTTTTTATTTAACAATAGAGATAAAATATTAAAAAAAAGAAGACAGGTTACATGTTTTGATAGATACAACTCCTTAATTTAAAGATATTCTTATAAATTATTTATACACAAATTTACATACCACTTTGAAGTATTTAATAACATAATCTATTAAGATTATCTAAAAAAGTATTTTTTAATTGTAGCCATAAAAAGACCATGATATTTAAAGATAGAATTTTGGATACAGTGAAATGAAAATAATTATTGAAGTGTATACATCCTACTGGACAGTAATTTTTACACTACTATTTTCTCTTATAGTGCACTTTTTTAAAAGGAAATTCCAATTTTTGCTCTTGTTTTTGGGAAAAAGAGAAAAAATGGGAAAAAAGAAGTAAGGGTAAAATTAAAATTTCTTTTAAAAGAAAGTGTACTATAGCTCTACGAGATAAAATGGTGGTATAAAAATCACTTCTCGTTCTTTTATTTGAACCTTTCTCTTTATTTATTTATTTATTTGACACCAATAGAAGTTTGAAAAGGAAATGCAGAAGTTCCGTTTCTTGAAAAGCTAGCCGGCCAAATCCCTATTTTCACCGCCTCTGGACCTCCAATTCTCTCCCTTCCCTTCCAAGAAACAAGAAAATCCCCTGTTTTCTAAGATTGAAGAAGATTTCCTTTGGTTTTTTCTGCAACTTCTACGAAGCCACACAAATTAGTCTCAGTAGGCTAAGTTCTCTGCACAAAAATTTCAAGTAACTTGAAAAGAGAATATGGGAATATGCAGAGAATAAATTATATATAATACTCATAAATTAATTTGTATAAACTTTGGATTGTGGAGTCTACATTAGATTAAATGAATCTAATCTCCATATCACATAAATTTCATTCATATCCAAGTTAACACTAACCGTATAAAATTTTAAAAGACTTAAAAATATAGCTTTACTTATCTAATTAAGATAAAATTTTATAGATAATATATACAAATCAAGGTCTTTCAAAGTCATTCATCCATGCGAGATCAAGTAGAACCTATCGAGTCTACTTTGCGAAAAATTAAGCTGTCTCAAATGATATTTTAAACAAGAGAAATGCTTGAGTCAAGCATACACTAAATTTTAACATATAAAACATGTAAACCAATTGATTCTTTCAAACAAGGCAAGATGCTTGGAAAAACACATACTCTTGCCTGGAAGCTAACTTTCACTGAAATTTGGATTTTTAACACAAAAATGATGGAATTTCCACGATATGATGGAATTTAATTTTCTCAAGAAAGCTGCCATAGCTTTTCTTCTTGGTCTGTACTTCCCCTGTGTTGGGCATATAAAATCCTAGCCACATGACCCATATCATCAATTTGCAGCTGGGGCATGAAGCTGATGACACCTCTCACACTTGCATTTCTTCTTCTCTGCCTGGCTATCAACTTACTAGTATTGATCTTTTTTCAATCAACTACAATCTCTCAATTGCATAAGCTTCTTTATTCAATCCTAGTCTCAATCACCAAGGCCAAGTCTAGCTCTCTCCTCATGATTTTCACCTTTAACATCATCATCGTTGCTATTCTATTGATCAGTTCAAGACCATCTCATCAAGAAGTTGATGCGATCATGCCTCTTCCAGTTCATGAATTCTGGGTTCCAATCATTGATGAAGAGGGGGAGAAAGGAGAAGAACCCGAAGGTGACCGTGGCAAAGATGGTGATTCTGATGGGCGCGACATTGATAATGATGGCGACGGTCAGAACGAGGAAGACAATGATGATGACGACGATGATGGTGATAGTTGTTTTTACGATGTTGAGGATCTGAGGAGAAGAGCAGAGGAATTCATAGCCAAGATCAACAGAGGATGGCAAGAAGAGAAATTGAGAGAGAAGGCCTTAATAACATTCACAAGTTTGTGATGTTCTATCTACATACCTAGTCTACTTTGATTTTTTTTTGTTGTCACCTCCTTGATGGATTGGATATATGGAAGGGGAGGAAAATGACCCATTTACATGAATTTATTTTCATGTATAATTTGTATGCAGTTTGATTTGTAAAACAGTGTAGAAATATCTCAATTTTACTGCTCTTTATCATAATCTATACTACATAAACACTAATTATTAGAAAAATAAGAATCATCCCTTTTGGAACTCCAGAACCAGTTTCTTGCTTTGGTACAATAAGTAGACCAAAATATATTAAAAGAAACAATAATATTGAAGATTTGAGAGACAAGTATAAGATATTGGCTCTTTCTAATTTTGGTTATGAGAAAATTCATACTCGACTTGAAATTCTTTCGATAGATTTCATTAATTTTCTTGATTCAGAATCTTATCAACTTGAGTCAATTCAAATAAGTTCATTCAAAAAAATTTAAATTTATGTTAAAAATCAACTTGAGTCAAGTTTTAATTATGTTAATGATACTCTGTTATCTATTTTTTGTGATCATGATCAGGTCTATGGACAGGCCATTTTAAAGCATCTAAATTTGGTATCTATTAGTACAGAATTGATGTGCTCTTGAGATCGACTGATATTTCAAACTAACAATCATATCCATTGATTTATTACATACAAGTTTTGATGAAAAAAAAATATTTGTTGTACACAAAATTCACCATTGGATTGTATAAATGTGGTCACCAGAATTGTTCTTGCTAGTTGCTACTGCTAGCTGAGTTTTAAAAAGGAAACCCTCCACTAAATCCAACTGATCAAAGCAACTCGGGCCACCACATACTCAAAACACTCCACTGAGTTGCCTGCTAAGCCAAGCTGACACAGCTGAGTTAAGCTGTGCACAACCAGTTTCAGATTCGCTCAGGGAAGGTATCTATGCATCTTCTCTGCCTTCCACCTTCTGTTAATTTTATCAATGAATTCTTCAATTCTCTTTCTCAATTCTTCATCGTCTTCAGACTCATCATCATCATCATCATTATCATTGTCATCAGCTTCACTTCTGCTGTCATCTCCGCCATATCCTCCTGTTCCATCTTCCTCCACGCCCATCGCGGGACTTGTTGACCCACAAATTTCACCATTTGTATCATCGGACGGCGAAACTGACTTCGACCCACTAATAAGAAGAAGGGCTATGATCAAATTGCAGAGGCAGAAGACTACAAGAGAATTGGAAGATGCGCGGGTGAGTAACTCAACTGTGGAAACCAACATTGTTGAGCAATAGGGTAGGAGAGACAGAGAGAGAGAGAGAGAGATGTAGTGAGTTCACAGATGAGGAGCAGTTCCTTTTAAAGGCAGAAATTTGATTTAGTTATAGCTCATGTTTTATATCAAATAAAAAAATAAAAAATAGTGGGCATGAGGAAAGCTTCATTATATTTTGAATTTTTGATTCATGGATACAAATCAAATAAGAAGAATTCGGCTGTAGCCTTTATGGGGTACAACATCCACGCCGTGTCTTTTACAGGTCTCAATAGAAATAATACCCAATCATAAGCATCCACAGCAAAAGTTTCATGCTTCTTCAACTGCACATCAACATAATAATAAGTAAATACACGTGTCAACTGTCAACTGCTGTATAAATAAATAAATAAATATTTATCTGTTGATGTCCAATAGTTTTTCAGAAATTGATGCAGGTGAAGCTGAGTCCTCGTTTTTTATTGGTTGCAAATTACTTTATTGTGAGAAAATGATATTTTTTTTTTAAATAAGAAATAGCAATGTAGCTTTCTCTTGTTTTGATATGTGACACTGGTGTTTTTTAAGGATAGTGAATATTATTTATGGAGATTTTACGCATAGTTTTTTTTGTAATTTTTTACATATAAATTCAATTTTCTTTTTTTCATAAGTGGACAAAATGATAAATTAGTGTTTTTTACTTAAAAATATCTGAATCTTTATCATTTCCCTCGTTGTGGAGCACTGATTGTTCAAGACAATATTCAACATATGATGAGTTGTTTTGAATCGAACTTGTTTAAGATGAGTTGCACTTTAACAAGTGATTTTTTATGTTTTAAGTTAACATTTTAAAAGTCTTATCATTGATTATATTATTTTTTACAAAGGTCTTTATCTAACTATTTTCAACTGTTGAGTTAAATCAATTAACGTGATGTCGATATAATATGTTATAGACGATAATAAATTATTAAAATTAAAAATAAATTATAAAGAAGAAAATTGATATTTTCCTTATGAAAACATCTAGTAATTTGTTTTTCATTTTCCATCTACTATTTACATTTTATGTTTTAAACACGATGATGGGTTTGCCACTAAAAATTAAAATGTTGGAAAAATCATCCTATCAGCATCTATTTCACATTTTCATGTCCACCTCTGTCCATCTAATCAAAACAGCTTTTGTCGGGTAATTGCCATGTCCTGTTTCCAGCTGCTACTCAGATGTTGGAGTTTTGATTGCGCAAGTTTTCTACTCAATCATTCAATCGTTGAATTTTTAAAAATCTCACCTGATTCGCTATGAGTCCACAAATTTTAGAAAGATTGAAAATAGTGATTAACTTAAGAAATGAACTTCACTTAAAATGAATGCTATTGTCTATAGGAAAGTAAGTGTGCAAGTTTGATGTTTGTAAAATATGATTTATGAAATGTATTTTTTTTAAGAATAAAGTATTAAAGTGTCTCACTTAACTAATTTTTAAAATACATGAAAATATTTTAATCTATACATGCTGGATACAAAACAAACGGAGAGTAACTCTATTTATATCGAGAGAAACTTTATTATAAGATTTCCTCTAAATATGGATAGATCTTTTACCATCAAGTCCATTCCTCGAGATTTTTTTAAAATATACTTAATACACTCATTAAAATAAATTACATCTAATCGTCGCTTGAATAAGTTCTCAAGTGGATAGAATAACAGCAAAATAGTTGAAATTAATCTAGTTGGGGCCGCAGCCGGTTGTGAAACTTGTTCATCTGGTGTCCAATTGTTCTAACTACTAAATGGAGGAAGAAAACAAGATAAGTTGGACTTATTGAATCCACATCACCTTCACAGTATGATAAGAAACAATGACCCATTCAGCCGACGAAAATGAATTACTCGGTTGGGTTTCAGCTTCATTCATCATTTGTCCTCTTTAGCTTACTTTCCTTGTCATCAAACTCTTGATCCATCTATTTAAATTCAATATTTGTCATCTCTTCTAATGTAAAATGATCTATTTAAATTAAATTTTCATTTAAAGGGGTGCACCATAAGAGAAAATGAGAGCTAAAAAATCACTATTTTTTTAATAAAGTGCTTTTGAACAATAGCAAAGAAACGTGAACTCGTGTTGATTATTAGCAAGCTCAGAAGCTAGCTGCTCCTTCTGGATATTTAGACAAGGAAATATTTTTTTTAATCAAATTAATTTTTTTTCATTTACTCCGCATATCATCATTGTGAAAATAAAAAGAATATAAAATTATACTCGAAGAGGCAATTTGTTCAATCAATGGACCGAGAGTGGTACACTTGATGGATCCAGATCAAGGGTTGAAAATTCGACCGATTTCCTCTCTTCAATTTTTTTTTTTTGAAAATCTCAGTGGTTTTTTTTTTTTTTTTAAAAAAAATCATTTAAAAAAAATAAAAAAAGCTGTTTTTTTAAAAAATAAAAAATATAAATATCGGCCGATATCTAGACCGATATTCGTATGAAATGGGCAAATATCGGCCGGGCCCACAACCAATATTCGGCCGAGATCTCAGCCATATCGACTTAATTATCTTATCTTTGGCCGATACTTATCGTATCGGTCGAGATTTGTACCCCTGATCCGGATATAGTTGAATGGGTCTTAAGAGGGGTCAACGTTCTCCATTTCTCTTTTCGGGTCGTCGATTGGGCTCAGGTCAGCAGTAAATGATTCAGATTGGGCTTTTAAAGAACATGGATGTCCCACACAAACTGATTTGAACCTACAATCATATTTGGACAATATTGCCTTACAAGAATAATTTTACTGGCCCCTAGGTCCACACCCTGTCAAAGAGTCAAAATAAAGTGTACTGGAATAATGCAGGAGAAAAAATTTCGCTCTATATTTAAACCCAAAAAAAAAAAAATGCTGATATTGGGCCAAGTTTAGACAAAAAAAACTCTTCTAATATTGTGAATTTCGGTCAAAATTTATAACTGAGTGCAAAAGGCGGGCATCCCAGCCCATGCATCTCAATTTTTTTTAATAATTGAATATGACCAAGATAAACCGATTTGGCTGCGCCCTAACTTGGACCTTCAATATGGGGCAGTGTAATGATTTTTGAACTGGTTGTTTGGGGTCTATAAATGTAAATCTGTTAGGTTTTGTGGAGTATGATTGTCAGATATTTATTGATGATCTCATCTCCACTGGTCCAGTCGTGGGTCGAGAACGTACTGAAAGGGAATCACATAAATCCTTGTGTCTTTGTGTGTGATTGATCTATGTTTTGTTCTTTCGATTATTGTTTTTGTGCTTCTATTCCCAACAAAATCTTCGTATTAATTGATGTGCTATCCCACTGCATGTTAGCTCCAGCCTCTTAAGACCGGTGCAAAATGACTGCACCTTGCAGACAATACAATGGAAGAATAGAAGCACGAGCAACTAGGCTTTTCTTCTCATAGTCATTAGGCCAAAGAAAAGGTTAAGGAACTTTTGCTTTTCTTATGGGTATATGCAAACAGCATGAAATGATCAATGATGAACATCTCAGTTAATCATCATCTCTGTCTCTAGGAATGCCCCTTCTTTTCCTTGATCATCAATATTCGACATGTTTGGAAATTGTTGTTGTCCATCAGTAACAGTTTCCTATGCTGATATATTCAACAAATCGATCATTTCCTGAACGCAAATTCCACCAACATTCAAGTGGAACAAGTCTTCTACATGAAGCTGAATGGAGCTGGACACTCTTTTGAGATCATTATTATGACTTGTAGACTTTTTGATACATTTATCATGCTGGAAGGTTTAATGGCAAATGCAACTCAAAAAGATAAAAATATAATATGTTGTCATATTCTAATAATTACAGTCTGATGAAGAAGGTTTACGTAAAAACAACAAACACATCATATTAGCTACCCACTTGCATATGCAAAGTCAGATATTAAACCATATTACAAATTTTAACAGAAAACCGGGGAGAAACTAGTGTCAGTAGACCTCATATACAAATTATACAGGCTTCTCATAGGAGTTATGATCTCTGAACTCGATAACGCGACTTCGAATCATATCAGCCACATGAGGCTGCACAAAACATATGTGTGTCCAACATGTGTACTATGAACCTTTGAGAAGCAGGCAGTGAAGCATTAAGATTGACAATGAATTGAGCCATTGGTATGTCACTGCAAATTGTGCGAGACATGGTCACAAGCTCCTTAACTATAAGATTGATACATGCTATACTGATGCTCAGGAAATCGATAGTAATGCTTTCTACACTTACCAAGATATCAACAGTCCTTTGATAGCATTGACCATCTTGTACTAAAAGCTGAACCCTTGGATGGATAGAACCTAGACCAAGTGATCACTCGTTAGCATGTTGAAAACTGAGCATTTTTATAAGAAATTGAAATTTACACACAACCAAATGACCAATATGGAAAACATTAGGTGACAAGCTTCCAAATTTTGTTGATAGTCCATTTATCAGTCTTAAGTTTTGATTGATAGGGAAAAAAAATGAAACATCATTGCTCTGCTTCATTTGGTTGGTTAAGAATCTAGGAATTTATACTGTTCATCACCTTCATTGTCAAATCAAAGAAAAAAGCCTCTTAATACACTACTTTCACCACGCGGTCAACTCGATGTTAGCTTTCAGATACCCTTTTCCATTATCTGCGAAGGTCATGTTTTGATTTCTTAATCTTATAAATACACTCATTGTCTATCACCATCATCATCATAATCATAATCATAGCCATCTATTTGGGATTGGGGTTTAAAGTTCAACATTTCCAATTTAACCTATAAAAAAAATCATATTTTCTGCTACTCCACAATTTATAGTGAGCTTCCTTATCCCATCAACCCAAGTCTTCAAAGGCCTCCCTCTTCTTCAGTATCTTCCACATGTAACCCATCAATTCTCCATACTAGGTTTGTTTCTAGTATTATACATAAACATTCCAAACCACCTTAAATAATATACCCCTTTTCTAGTGGGCTGACACATAACTTCTCTCTAATGCTCACTGTTTATCATGGATGTCCTATAACAAGTCTGCCAAGCATGTAAGCATTGTAGGAGACCACATTGCAGCATTAAGGGAAGTTGCATTAGCCATCAATAACAGTATATTTCCTTTCTTAAAGTTGTCAATTCTGACATGTAAAAGATACAGACAACATGTCAAAAGGAGAAGTTAACAAGTAAGCAATAACCCACAAACAAATAAAAACATGGTATTAAATTCCAGATCCATTGACATACATGAAACTGTTTGATTCAATGGTTCAGTGTGAAATTTGGAATTTCAGAAGCAGCTTACAAAATCAAGAATCCAACCTCAGCAGGGAGGGGGAAGACTAGCACCAAGATGCTTGACATCCATTCTTAAACTTCACCTTTGAGGCCATTTCAAGTTCGGGAGGGTGTTCTTGACTTTTCAAATTTATGAATTACTTAACCAATTCTTAGGGGGAAAGTGGATGGCTATCAAGTGTCCAATGGCATTTTGTACACATGCACACCTCTCTTTCTCTCTCTGTGCATCTTTGAAACTGGGAAACTATTGTATATTTTGGAAAAGAAACATCACCTGCACAAGATTATCTGAATATAAGACACAGAATCAGGAAGTACGTCGAAGGCGATATCTACTTCCCCTTCTCCAACCGTTTTTTAATGGTAATATGACTCAAACTTGCAACCTTTATGGTTAGTCTATGATTAGTGAAAAATGATCACATCAGCTAGATTGTAGCTAACAAGGAAAACAGCATAAATGAGCAACCCATATAAACTGAAATGTAATTGATGAGACATTTACTATTCTGTATCTGAGAGAAGTATTTCCAGATTTTGGACAGAGGAACATTGCCTGACTCATTAATCTCAAGCTTATGGAAATGACAATTTTTTTTGAAAGATTCTGGAAATGAAAATTATGTGATGTAAATTCACATCTGGAACTGATAGCAGTTGAATCCTTTAAAGTGAAATGAATCTTCAACCAATTTATACATGATAGACTGAATTTTTAAAACGACTATGCATAAAATAAAAAATCACCGATGATATGATGATGATGGTTACAGATGCATAATAAAAACTCACCAACCAAGTTCTATTTAAAAAATTTGCCACTAAAAATAAAATAAAAAAGCTAAAACCAACTATTCATGACAAGAAGAAATAGAATCCAAATTGTCAGTACAGCAGTGCACACAGGATTTGTGGGGTACTCCAACAAAGCGGCATTTTCATCATTTCACAGAGCGAAACAGGTAGCCAGATCCTTTCAAATGGCAAACACACATTCCATTGAGGGTGATTTGACAACTTATCATTCGAATGCACAAAAACCCAGTGTGCACTACTGTACTGGTGCTTAGATGTTTGAATTTCAGGAAGTGTATGTAGATTCCAGCATTTATCTTTATACACAACTTAGGTTTTGACTAAAAATTTATTGATTCTATATACTCGCGTGACAGGACAATTGCATGTTTCCAGTTTTCATAAGCTTTCTTTTCACATACCAAACATATTTGGTTTAAAATTTGTTGGTGGACAGGATCACTTGATCTAAGTTTCGAAGATTAGACTAGAAGTCTTGGGTTTGACTTCTCCTAGACTTACCTGTTATACGAGGCTTGCAGGTGATTTGGTGTATCCATGGGATCAGTCTCACCTCCAATGTGGGGTGAGGATACCCATGTTCTAAAAAAAAATTATTGGACATGATCAGTTTAATTTAAATTGTATGTTCCCATTTGTCTCTTAGCTTACTTCTCATGTAGCAAAACATTATGACACGGATTTGCATTGAAAGAGAACAAATTGGTCCTAGCTTTTGCATAACAATCTCTACCAGTTCAATTCAAATAAAAACTCCCATTAAAATAAAATAGAAAAGAAACATGTTGGCGCGCCTAATGATACGAAGACATAAAACATTATTACTGGTTGAGATACTTTGATTCTTTTTTATTCAAAAGAGGGAAAATTTGTGTCCCGTTTTATCAAAAATCATGGTCTCGGTTACTAGCCTGTATGGTTCCTATTTGCCTCGTTGGCACTCCAAAGAGGTTACCTGCTACTCTATTTTCTGCTTCCTAACCAGACTCGGGTTTTGGTAAATAAAAGAATAATCAATAATAAAAGCAATTAAATTTAGAAACGACATGTGAAATAAAAAGGAACACATATTTAAACAGCTTCAAGAGGAGATAAGAAAATCAGAACTATGGTTGAAAATCCCAACAAAAAAGCTAAACCTAACCCCTTTGACTAAATCCTAATAATCAAAACAGCAACCACAAAACCCTAATCAAAACCAAAAAAGGAAATAACCAAGAAAGGGAACTTATCCAAATAAAAGCTAATCAAAGTAGAAAAGGAAAAATGGCAAAGCAAAAAGAATTCGATTCCAGAAGGCCAGAGACCTTATTAGATAGCCAAAAAGTTAGAAAAGTTTCATCAGCAAAGAAAGAAGAAAATCCTTGCAACAAACGAGAATTGAAGGAAAATAATAAAAAAAAAAGTTAAATATAGGAGCAGACGTCACGCACCTAACAACTGATGGCCATTGGAGTCGAGTAACAAGAGACACGAGGTGTTTCTATCGGTCGGAATCCGGCGAGTGAGTGGTCGACAGAATAATGAAAGTCTTATATAGTGTAAGGAGTGAATCTCACACCGCCAGATGAGATTTCAGATGAGATTTATATATATAAATCACATAATTAGTACAGGTACAATTTAAATTTAAACATAAATCAGTTTTTTTTCAAATCAGTTTCTTATAGATAATTAAATTTTAATCTTATCAATAAATTTTAATCTTATCAATATATCTTTTTGAGTTCATGAGCTTGTTAAGCACACAAAGCTTGTCTCTTAGAAGTTTAAAATTTAAATCGAGTCTAAGAGAGATCTAAACTCTAAACTCGAAATTGTCTTAAAAACTTGGATCTCATTAATTTTTCAAAAACAAATTAAAAATTACATAAATATCCTACAAACTGCATCAATCACATCAACATATTTCCATTCAAATATTATTTCATTAAAAAAATTCACATAAAACCTCAAAGTAAAAATTATCTTAGAGCAAAATTTTAAAAAGTTGATAAAAATGGTCAAAGTTTAAGATAAAAAAGTTTAAAATTAACAAATACATTTTACACTTGAAGAACTTGTTTTTAAACCTCCTTAAAAACATATCAGATTCAAGATTCAATCAGAAAAATAACTGAAATAGTATTCTTTTTGAAAAAAAAATAAAAATAAAGCTGCGTAGTATTAGCCAATAATGGCTGCAACAGAATGACCAAATCATCATTCATATGGGTTGATATTTATACAGTTGAAACAATACGTATTGACTGACGTTTTAGCTTTTATCCTCAAGTTATACCTTTTTATACCTTTTATTGGCGTGATAAATAAGTTGATTTGTATCTTAACTAACTTTTAAAAAGTCAACCAATTATGATTTGCCACATAAGCTTTTTTATTTTTTAGCAGTAACTTTCCATGTAAGCTTAAGGATATAAAAATGTATAATTTGAAGGTAAGCGTAGCATCTCCCATATGTATAAAGAAATAGTTTAAAGTGTATATCTTGACTATTTGCTCATTGATATTGCGAAAAAAGAAGAAGCAAAATTCATTAAAAAAATTGATTTTAAGATGACATTTGATGAGTTAGAAGGATTTTGTTTACATTAAAAGAAAAGGAAAAAATCACACAAAAAATTGCTTAAAATAGAACAAGAGGTTTTAACATAAGATTTGATGAGTTAGGAGGCTTTAATTTAACTTTATCATATTATTATCTAAAAATAGAAAAATAAGTTTAATGGTTACATTTTGTAATTTTAAAAGATATGACAGAAGTTCTTTTATATTAATGACTGAAAATAAAAAAAATACAAAAAATTATAAATTAAAAATCATTCATTATAATTTTTTAAGTAATTTAACTATTGAGATGTGCGTGCCATCTACTTAGTAATAAATAATGACTAAGATCATTAAAAAAAAAAAAAAAATAATGACTAAGTTGATGTTGAAATGACTCCACCGTGAGTTTCTATATTCACATTTCACAAAAACAAAAAAATCTTGAACGATTTCACATCAAATTGAAGCCGACATTTGGATTCGATCACATCTGGACCACTGGTATTTGCATATTTATCTTCTAAAAAATATATTTCTTTCTAATTTAAGAAGGGGTGGACATAATTTATTCCTTTCTATAAATTTTAAAATATGATAATTCGCCCAACATTTTTTCAGGTTAACTTTTAATTATCAGATGGACCAATTAACAATTTATTTTAAATAAGTGCTCGTAAGATACTTTTAATAAATTATTGTACGATAAATTCATAGATTTATCTTTTTTGATATTTAAGATTTTAAATGCTCGAACATTTGGATTGTATTTCGACGAGAATAATTTTTTTTAAGAGAATAGTCTGAGTAAGAAATTATCTTTACTAAGAGATATTTCTGATGAAGAGTTTTCTTGTTTTTAGTTTGGTAATTTAAAATTAAATATAATCATTACTAATGTTTTGATAGTATGTATAATTGAGAGTGAAAGTGAAATAAAAAATATCAGAATCATGATGACAATGAGTTGAAGAGAGAAGAGAGATGAGTGAAGAAATTGTCTGTTGAAACTGGTTTTTTATGAGTTAGATAATAAACTCTTTACATAATAGTTTGAGAACGAATTAGAAAAAAAAAACATTTAATTGGTTGCCTCCTGCTTTAAGAAGTGAGATATTATGGGTTTGAACTTCCATGGCCTAACCTTAATGTGCTAGGGGCAGTGGACTTACTCGTGGGGGTTTTACAAAACCCACAAGTAAATTAAAAAAAAAATGTTCAAATAAAATTTTGTAAAAAATTAATCTACTTATTTATTCTAAACTTATTTTTAAATATTACAAAAGTTGGTCATTTCTTTAAAATAAAATTATCATATGTGATGTCATTTCATGATAGTTTCCATGTTTCTTTTTTAAAAATGACAGCATTTCATAGGCTTTTATGCTTTGGTACACAACGGATGACTCAATGTAAGTAAGTCTAAGCCATCTAAGTTTTTTCTTTTTTCTCTAAATTATCTTTATAAGCACTGCAAAAGAGGAGAAATTGATTTAAGACGGGAGAAAGTTGATTAAAGTGAGGTCGCATTTTCTAAAAATAGATATACAATGAAGAAAAAAACACCAAAGAAGAAGATGAATTGACTTATAACTGGTTTGCAGGTGTCTACAAACAAAAATGGATTCAAGAATCTAGTGGGTATTCTTCTTATCTTATGGTGTAATCAGGGATTAAAGTCTCATCATCGACCGAGATATTTCTCTCCTTTTTTTTATAATTAAAACTATCGATATTGACGATATATATCGGATATCGGCCAAAATTGAAAATATCAACCTATACAATTTTAAAAATCGATATTTAAACCCCTGAGTGTACCAAATGATGCAACATGAGAAGATAAGAAATGCAAGTCAATTATAAAAAACATGAACTATTGCTTACCACAAAAAAGAAAAAAAAGATCAGATGCAATCTGAGTCAAATTAGATTTCATTTGCCGTTCAAATCAAGAATTACAATTGAGAAAGAAGTCTCAATAAACCCAAGACACACCCATACAACTGGGAGAAAATGGAAAATCTTTTTTTTTTTTAAGGAAATAACTTCCAAGGATCTCTTCCAAAACTCCTCAAAAACATTTCAATCTCTTCATAAACATCCTTTTCTTTCTCCTAAGAACTCTCTTTTTCTTTTTTTCTTCCTTTTTTTTTTTTTCCTCAGCGAACAAAAGAGTATTTATAAGTAAACTCCATTAATCTTAGTCCTTGATCTTAGACAATATTTATGGGGAGATGCATCCTTAAGTTGTCAAGTTTTCAGTTGTTATTAGTCAAAAGTTGAAAAATGCTCCTACCTGTTAAGGATAAAAAAAAAAATATTTATCCATGTATTGTATTTCTAAATTCTAACAACAATGATTCCTAATAATAAGTTTTATGCGAACTTCCAATACTAAATGAATTGAGATTAAATTCCGAATGTTTTTCTTTAAAACTTATTTTTTCAAAAATGTAGTTCAAACACAATCTCGTCAGAACAATACCACCAAAGAAAAAACATTTCCTCGAAACCAATTGTGTAAGTGTTGTAAATGTATTTCGAGGTAATTGACAAACCTCGACTAAAGCCCAGTTTCAAACTTTGCTTCGATACTGCATCTTCGGGGATTTACAGATCGAAGTAACTTCATATTTGTCTCAAATCAAGTTGTACTCCATACAACCATATCTAATACTCATTTAAATTTTAGAGTATCCTCACTGTCACATTTAGCATTACAGGTATATATGTTTATCCAATATTTTTTTATATAAAAAAAAATTAAAAGTTAGAATGATTTTATGGACTTCATTTTGAAAAATTGATAGTTTTATTGATCAACTACCCAATCATCTAATGTAGGAGCTCAAATCCTTTTGACATCACCATCACGGTGAGTAAGGCTTTTAAGCCTAGGCGTATATAAGACCACTTCTTTTGAAGCTTATTCAAAATGAAATTGAATTGAAGATTGGTCCAATTAAATAGATGATAATGAAGATGAAATGAAAAATGTGTATAAAATAGAATAAAATTTTTCAAAATTTGGCTAAGCCAAGATACTGATTCTTAAAATGGAAGCGCGCATTTATTATAGGATATAGTCTGCGTAATAAAATAAAATAGATATAAATAATAGTATTGAATAGACAGAAAATTTAATAGATAATACAATTCAATAAAATAGATCACAAAATAAATAATTTATAATAATAAAAAATTTAAAGTATATAATCACATAGTTAAAATAATTAGAAAATATTTAAATTTTGTATTTATTCTTTTTGTTATAATTTATTAAAAAACGTATTGCCCATTTTAAAAACTTCAACTACCAACTACTATGAATAAATAGAATCCCCGTTGCGTTTTTTCCTTTAGAAATTTACCGTGAACATATTTCAACACGAGAAAGCAGATCCGGTAACTGGAATATGGTAACCGCCACCTGAGAATCTCGTGAGTCGTGACGAACGAGACCACCACATTACACCATCTCGTCCGTTAATTTACTCCGAAAGAGTCCAATTGCCGAAATTATCTCTCTCCACAGATTTAATCCCCCTTCCATCTCGTTCTCTAGGACGTTGCAGTACTGTACTCAGTTTGCAGAGACAGGAGAAGAAGAAGAGGAGCAGGAGAGGCATGGCGACGATCAAGTCCGTTAAAGCTAGGCAGATCTTCGACAGCCGCGGAAATCCAACCGTTGAGGTTACTATCGCAGGCTCCTTTCCCGTCAGCAATTCCTTTTCTTAGTATTTCTGTGAGAATTTTGGTTTTAATCGTATTTTTCGCTTTCACTTTCCTGTTAACATCTGGTATCAGCTTCGATTCACCAGTTCTCCTTATTCTCCGTTTTGATCGGATCGTAGATGGAGGTCGCGTTAGGAGGAACTGATAAACCTCGACGTTTTCCGATAAGAAATCAACATCCGATGGACGATGCATTTGAGCTCGGCCGGCCGGATGTGGATTTCGGATGAGAACTTAATCTAAGTGATTCACCTTCTTTTATTTCCATCGGTAATCGATGGCGTGGGGGCCAAGGCCCCATTGAATAGCTAGCACTTAGGCTGACGTCTTATTTTAAATTTGATTCATTTATATAATTAATGGTCATGGATATTCTGTTGTTTTGGGTGATATACGGCATAGATGATAGACACGTGGTGTAACAATAATGGGTGGGAAGAGTTCAATAGAAAAAAAAAAAAAGATGGTTTGCTAAATGCTACGTTCTTCCTCGTCACCGATTTGGAATCTCTAAGAGCGGTTTGGTGTTTTGGTCAGTCTTCTGTCTTCCAAAAGATGTTATAAAATTTTTAAAAATAAAAATACAGTAAAATATAAGATAATAGTTCAAATTTATAAATATTTTAAATTATTTTACATTAATATATTACTATTTAAATTTGTAATTTCAATTTATAATAGTACAACTATTAAATACTAATTTATTAATATTTAAATTTAATTCAAATAAGAATTAAATAAAAACTAAATGAGAGAAAAATTTAAAAAATACCTAAGAAATAAATCAAAACTTAAAATATATATGCACGTTGGGTCTATTTTATTTTGTTCTCAAAATTTCCTCATATACATTAAAAATTCACATGGATTGAAAACATATTTAACGAACTATAATTGGACTAAATTTTAGTTCAAATTTCAATTTATATAAACTTGATCTTAGTTGTCAAATTCAACAAGTTCTCTTGAATTAAGGGCGTCCGATGAATTTCACTATTAAGATCAAGTGACTTTAAATTAAATTTTAGGCTCAATTTTTTTTTAACTATAAATCATGAAATATATTTTTTAGTTGTACCTTCGATTTTATATGCATATATAAAAAAATTAAAAAATAAAATTTCTAGAGCAGAACTGGTAGAGCTGAAATTCTACATGCTGGCACGGAATCCGGTATAAGAATTGAACCCCTTCCGTTTCATTTTTCAACTGGATCTAGAATGTTACAACTTACAACTGTTTCGGCCTGAATCGATCAGAATGGACTACATAAAAGAAAAAAAAAATATGTGCAGAGAAAAGAATTATTAAGAAGAGGTAACAAAAGAAGAGAAGCGATTAAAAAAAAATGGAGGGTTAGGTGATATAGAAGGGGTTAATGAATTTTTGTTGGATGGAGAAGCTTTAACCTTGAAATAAATGGGACAAACTGAGATGTGATAATGATGATGGTGTGATAGAAAAACAAAATAAAGAATTCAGCATCGTTCGACATTCATTTTATCTGTTTTGAGATTGATATCAGCAACTGGATTTAAACTTTTTTTTTTTTTTCTGATATTATAGAAGAAGCTGCAATATTTTTTCTTACCTTGAAAAAGAGGCTCACTACTTTTTATATTCTAAAAGAAACCTCAATTTTTTTATAAGAGACCTCTAGATTTTCTAAAACAAATAAATTTAAAAAGGTGTATGATATTTTTTGCAATTTGATTTTGAACTTCAATTATTAATTCCATAGTCTTATTTAATTTTATGGTTTTATATTGAATGGCTAAAATTTCTTATGGGGTGAATTTTGATATTTTTGTTAATCTACAGGTTTGTTTTGATTTCTTATATTTGGAGCCCAACAAATGTGTCTAACTTAATCTCAAGGGGTTATCTCAGTTGGTTTGGGAGCAAGACCTCTAGAAGAAGGTCTTGGGTTCAAACTATGAGAGCCCTAATGAAGGGCCACTTTCCATGGAAATATGTATAGAGTAAGGCCGCATTGAATTACTCGGTGTGTGAAGATAGGGGGTTTTCACGCATTCCGGAGATTAGTCGGGTGCAACACCTGGACACCTCCATACCTCAAAAAAAAAAAAAACACAAATATATCTAACTTCAATTTTGAAAATGATAGATTGAAATATGTGTACTAAGTTTTGAATTGGGACAAAGTAGGATTTCCTTAGTTGTCAATTCCATTCCTTTCTGGTTGGATCGTTTTGGATCCAGATCGAAAAATGGAAAGGAATGGATTCAAATTTGGTACTGGGTTCTGTTTTGAACAATCGATCTGTTGCGATTATAACGGGCTTTCTCCAGCTGAACGGGCCAGAATGCCCCATTTCGTCCCTACCCTTTCTTCTCTCCAGATTACATTTAAAAAATAGATTTAAATATATAATACAAGCATACAACTAAAAAACATACTTTATAAGCTACAACTAAAACAGTTGAGAGTCTAAATTTCAATTTATAGTCACTTTATCTTAATGATCAAAGTTATCAGACATCCTTGGATATGGACACCTAGTGACTTTGATCACTAAGATAAAGTGCTAGAAGTTGAACTTTGAGTTGAAATTTAGTGCAATTGTAGCTTATAAAATATTTATTTTTAGTTTATGACAAAAAAATGTGAAAAAATGAAATGGACTTGATGTTGTGTGTTTATTTTTTATTTTTTTTATGACCAAAGGTGTCTAGCCGTTTTATCCAACTAATCTTTCAGGAAATGTGAAAACCTCCCAATCGCACTCACTGGTTAAAGCTACAGAGAGTGGCCCTTTCTGGTTGAGCATGAAAATAATCAATTTAAATATATTTATAAGGTTGTATTATTTTCATCATATTTTACTATATTTTACCGGCATGGGTTCCAAAACAGATCTGACAACTATAAGGATTTCACAAAAAACTTTTTAAAAAATTGGATTTCTTCATAGTTTAGAAATGAATTTGGTAGGGGAGTTGGGGAGGGGTGTGGCGTTGATATCCAATAAAAATCTTAGGGATTATTTCCAACTATCCTTTTATTTTCTATGGGCCAATTGCCTATGTAATATCCACTTACCAGCTGTGCTAGAGAGTCTTGTCAACTAGCAAAATTGGGCATGGCCTAGGGAGCCTTGAGCTTTAGGTTGCACCATGATGATTGATTAATCACTACCATGATATTTTTATTTCTTATGTGGACATCCAAATATACCTAAATTATAGCTTTGAATCCCAAGCTTGGGGCAAAGTTTTTAATAAACAATGTCTTGTGATGTATTTCAGGTGGATGTTATTCTTACTGATTGTACACTTGCAAGGGCTGCAGTTCCAAGTGGTGCTTCAACAGGTAAAAGTACAAAGATTGTATTGAACTGTCACAATTGTTATGAAATATACCATGTTCGATTTGTATCTGTATTTGTGTATTTATTCATGTGGGATCAGATCCAGCCAATGTGTAATATGAATGATTAGAGTAGGAACGTGTTGAACCATGTGTGTTATCAGTGAGGATATTTTGAAGGAATTTAGCCGCATGGGATTCTGTGGATTGGGGACAACATGGAAAACTTGAACTGGATTGGCTGGATTATTGCTCTAGAGGTTTTAAATATTCCTCATGTTATGACTGTACTGTGATGTAACACTTTGCCATGGTATTGTGGATAAGAATATGTAGAATCACCGGTAAGGACTTGTTACAATCTAAAGATTGTAGGTTTAGTCCCATTGATGTCAAATAGTCAGTCAGCCTATAGAAACAGTTTGCTAAATTCAAATATAAAGGTCAACCTCTCTAATTGATGAGAAAATTAACTTAGATGATGATGACGACATATATACCAAAGTATGAACTTATTATGTTAGATCATCATTTTTTTACTAGGACTATGAGTCAATTAGACATTTATAGAACAAGATATAAAGAAGCAACAAAATTACCATTGGATGAAATATAAATTCCAGTAAAGTATTGACTGGTCTAAGCTAACTCAGTTTGATCAAAGCTAACATTGGTCATGTTTGGCTGAAAGTAAGGTCAAATTTGAACCTTCTTATTGACCCAGTACAATGAGTAAGTATTAGGTTGACTTAACCCAGTGCCACCTATGTGTTAGATCCAAACTAATCCTCCATACGATTGACTACATGTAAGCCTAGTTTGGAAGTATGGGTCAGTTCTCTGACCATGAGAATGAGCCATAATCAACTTACACAATCAATTCATCCAATGCGGACCAAAGTTTATTCTTCATGCGAAGGATGTAGATCACGCCTACGTTGGCATGATGATAGCTTGTCACGATTGCCCCATCTCAATAATGTTAATATGATTTTTTTTTTTAAGCTTGGCCATATCTCTAATATCCATCACACAACAACTTGACCATTGAAATTTTCAGTCTAATTCTCAAGGCACCACAATTACTCAACTGAATGTCACGCTTTCAGCCCACAATACCATGACAAAGTAATTTCCATGCTATGATTATCTTTTCAATGAGACTAAGAATGCATTAAATTTAAATATTGCCTTGCAAAATATCCCCTTTAGACTGACGCCAGGTTGGCTTTAGGGGACAATTCCAACACTTATGATAACAAAAGCAAAGCAAAGAAAAGAAACTTCCTATAACTATGATCACTGATGCAGCGCTGTGGTGTATACTATTCGAAGATGATATAGTATTAATTAGTGAAACAAGAAACCAGTTGAATGTGAAATTGGAATTATAGAAAAAGGTTTTGGAGATGAATGGGTGAGGAAAAACGATATAGGTGTAACTTTAATGGTTTAGACTATAGAAAAGGAACTGATTAAAGCTAGAATTGATTTGGTACCACAATGGGATAAGCGTTAGATAGCTAGGTGCACTATTCAAATGCCCTTAATATTTTATTAATGAGTATTCACATGCAATTTTTTCCCCTAAAGGTATATATGAAGCTTCTTCTGCGAGATGGAGGCTCAGACTATCTTGGAAAGGATTCTCAGGTTTGTCCTTAATTCAATTCATTTGCATCAAATTTATGCATCTTTTTCCAATATATCTGCTAAAACGCCTAAACTTATTATGTCTGTCTTCATCACTGATTTTTCTAGGCTGTTGAGAATACAATACAATCATTGGACCAGCATTGATTGGCAAGGTACTCACCAGTGCATCTCATGTTTCTTGTTACACCAAATGATGCCCATTCATGATGTGGATTTGGGCATTTCAGGGATACAGCAAGGACATGGATTTTACATATAAACATGAAGTATCTAACATGACATGATATAGAAATGTTGCCTAATTTGAGGTCCCTGGGCATCATACGTTAGACCCTTATTTTCTGTTTCTTGACTTGCATTGTCAATTTTATAGGACCCAACAGAACAAACTCAGATTGATAACTTCATGGTTCAACAACTTGATGGAACCGTTAACGAGTGGGGTTGGTGCAAGCAAAAGGTAGCTCAGTTATTGGCCCTCATGTTTTCTGATGTATTGTGTGAACTGTGTTAGTTTCTCCAGTGATGCTACAGTTTGATTTTAATATGCCTGATTATGCTTGTTTTTGGTTTACAATGTTTCAGCTTGGTGCCAATGCAATTCTGGCAGTATCTCTAGCCGTTTGTAAAGCAGGTGCTAGTGTGAAGAAGATCCCTCTTTACAAGGTATGTGGAGCTGACAATTGCTTTTATACTCCATACAACTCTTTGGTCATGCTTTCATTTTGTAACACTACCTTTTACTCCTCCCTCTGTAATGCAGCACATTGCTAACCTTGCTGGGAACAAAACCCTTGTATTGCCTGTTCCTGCATTCAATGTCATAAATGGTGGATCTCATGCTGGCAACAAACTAGCAATGCAGGTTGTTGAATTGGCATAAACTAGCAAATTGATAAGAAAGCTGCACTAATTCAAATTTATATGAATCTCTTAGTACTTTCCTTGATTTCCAGGAATTTATGATCCTGCCTGTTGGGGCTGCTTCTTTCAAGGAAGCCATGAAGATGGGTGTAGAAGTTTATCACCATTTGAAGGTAGACTTTTTTATTTTGATTTTCTATTAGAACTTGCTATTATGTATCCAATTCAGGAACACACTTTGATTCTCTGTTTGTACCATTCTAGGCTGTTATTAAGAAAATATGGTCAAGATGCCACTAACGTTGGTGATGAAGGTGGTTTTGCTCCAAATATCCAGGTATGCTGCCATTTTAATGCCCTATTGCTTTATTTGGAAAGTTTGTGGTTTTGTGCTGAGTTTTGGTATGAAATTGAGGTCGTCTTTTTTTTCTAAATAATGTTATATGGTAGTCGTCATTCTTGTCACTCATGCATGTTCATCCATTTATTTTGTGACTTGAGAGTAGTGAATTTCCAAGGCTTACAGTATCATTCTTCAATTGATGTTTTGAACAAAGGAATTTTTTTATAAAACTTTGTGCGTGGGAATTTGTGATGTCGTGTGAGAAAGCCTTTAACCTGATGACTGGGGCTGCCATTACTGATCTGATCTGCCACTCAACCCCCAAATTTTGGTTTTGGGTTGGTATATCCAGCCCAATGGTAATCTGTTTTTGGTTTGATCTCTCTAAAAGAAGTGGTTGTGATGGGAGCGCCAACAAGGTGGTCCATGTTATATGACAGTTGGGAATGGCAATGGGCTTAGGTCTGTTTTGAATCTTGGTCATTTGTATGGGCTTGGGCAGTATTTGACCTTCTTGTGCGCTGCCTTGTCCTGTATATTGAAGAAGCTGGATGCAGGCCTCGACTTTGTGCATTGGACACTAGTTGTGCATTTGTAAATGGAGAATTGCAAATTAATTTAGGGAAGTGATTTGTGCACCCCCCATTTTATCCATGGTGCACTCCTACATTTTTTTTTTCCAATTTTGCCCTCCACCCACCTTTTCTCCATTTCCATCATTTCTTAGGTGGGGTGCAAAATTGGAAAAAACAAGTGAAGGAGTGCACCATGGGTAAAATGGGGGGGTGCACAAATCATTTCCCTTAATTTATTGTGATCCCACCTTAATGGAAAATTTACATGTACCACTTACTTGAACAGGCTACGTGTCTAGACTTCAGCTTAGATATTTACGAAACAAGCGGGCTCTGGCCAAAACTTAGAAAGACACCGAGCCCATACCATATGGCCCAGCCAAAAATAAGATTGCCTCGCCTGCCACCTAATTGGATACACTGTTGGCCTTGCTTTATGAATACACTCCTTGAATCCAAGTCTGATAGAAAAAAACCCTCCATGACCTACTGGATGGGGCTGTTTCTGTTGTTGGCTGAATGTGCACTGCCATTCAAGGCACTGATTATGGAAGATTTATCTGAGATAAAGTGATAATATTTTTATGTGAAAAATGCAGGAAAACAAAGAGGGTCTTGAGCTTTTAAAGACAGCTATTGCTAAAGCTGGATATACTGGAAAAGTATGTTTCTCCTTGCCACTGAAGTCCTTTCATTCCCCTTCAAATATTTTATGTAGTCAGTTGTGCCCGTTAATTAGTTCTTTCATGGCAGGTTGTGATTGGCATGGATGTTGCTGCCTCGGAGTTTTATGACAATAAGGGCAAGACCTATGATCTGAATTTCAAAGAGGAGGTCAATGCATCTTAAATTGCCTTTTTTCCTTCTTGGGACATTCAGTCATTAAAATCTTCCATTGCCCTTTGATGTGGAAATTGGCATTTGAAAATTCGATGGCTTTTTCACTGCAGAACAATGATGGGTCCCAGAAAATATCAGGAGACAGTTTAAAGAATGTCTACAAGTCCTTTATTACCGATTACCCAATTGTATCCATTGAAGACCCATTTGATCAGGATGATTGGGAGCACTATTCCAAATTGACTGCAGAGATTGGGCAACAAGTACAGATAGTTGGAGATGATCTGCTTGTCACCAACCCCAAGGTATCATCAGCCTGGTAACATTCAAAATTATGCAATAGCAAAACTCTCTTCTTATTCTTGTCTCGACATCTTTGCTGCAGCGTGTTGAGAAAGCAATCAAAGAGAAGACATGCAATGCTCTTCTTTTGAAGGTATTTGTAATACAATAATACACTACTACTAGCCTTTTCTTTTCCTCTTCATTGATGTTCAACTTTTGAGGATGTTGGTTGTGTTTGACCCATAATATCTAGAAGATACAATACAATAGTCTCAGGATTTGTTTTGTGGAGGGTCTTCACCTTGTTTTAAACAAAATTATAGTGCATGGGTTCTTTCTATTCTATGACGGTGAGCAGGTTAACCAAATAGGATCCGTTACTGAGAGCATTGAAGCAGTGAAAATGTCCAAACGTGCTGGCTGGGGTGTGATGGCGAGTCACCGAAGGTATCTTTGTTAGGATATGTGCTCAAGACTAAACGTTATGTGGAAATCAATATATCTTGGTTTGAAATGTAAATGCTAATGTTGCTAGTTCTGTTTGTCTAATGCAGTGGAGAAACTGAGGATACCTTCATTGCAGACCTTTCAGTTGGTCTGGCTACAGTAAGACTCAGACCCTTTTCTTTGTAAAGACATTTCCTTAATCTGAGATCAACCACGGTGGTGTTTACTTGTGGAAAAACAGGGCCAGATCAAGACAGGAGCTCCATGCAGATCAGAACGCCTTGCCAAATACAACCAGGTAAATCCTCCTCTTCAATGGTTGTGTTTCCTGGTGAACGTTTCCTTGTCCTGTTTAAGGGGGAGCATTATTGATTTTGGTTGGTGCAGCTCCTTAGGATCGAAGAAGAGGTTGGGTCTGCTGCAGTCTATGCAGGTGCAAAGTTCAGAGCTCCGGTTGAACCATACTAATAAATTGAGCTTTGAAGAAAGCAGAAGGTGGTTTAAGCTTCGCAAATTTTCTCCTTGGCTTGATGCTTTTGTCAATTACAGGATGAGAAAGAACAAAATATAAAATAATTTTGTTACTGTGACTAGCCTCACTGCTTGGATGAATATTGTAATTGGAAAGCAACAACTAAGTAAACCTTGTTGTTGAATATATCTTGAGATCTTTTCTCAACAATAGAAGCACTAGCGGACATAAAATGATGGAGCTAATATTTAGCAGAATAATTCGTGATTATCATCAAATAGTTTAATGTCAATTCGGTTAAGTTCATGAATTAGATCATTCTAGTTTTCTTATTTTGATTTTTCTATCTCTAATTTTTTATATATTAATAGGATGAATAATTACTACATTATATTTATAAAATGCTCATATTTCTTTTATCAAGTAAATATCTTTACTAAAAAATAATTATCGTTGAAGTTTTTATCAACAAAGATGGACCAAACATCAGTATATAGATTTTTAACAAACAATTAAAGTTTGACAATATATATAATGGTAATAAGAAATTCTAACAATTTATTAATTAATTAATTTAGGCATATAAACTATGTAAAACAAATCAAATTGTATTTAAATAAATTGAGCTATTGGTTGGCATCCAAATCTCAAGGAACTCGAAAGGGTTAGGCTTGATGGTCAAGAACCCGCCTAAGCTGTATAAGGTTCCGAGTTCAAGTCACTCTCAATATATAACGGTCACTCCCCATAGTTTTGCTCGGTATTTGTGGATAGGGAGGTTTACACATGCCCCAACGATTAGTCAAGTACTCTAAAAGGCCTAGATACCTTGATATTTAGGGAAAAAAAAAAAACCCTTAAGGTCAGAGTTTACCGGTCAGATGGTTTGCACCATCTTTGCATCTTAATCTGGTTTGACCCGAACTTAGATCTACTCAAGTCTGGGCCCAAGCCTGCATGTAGACTAAAAAATTAGAGCCAATTTGAACTTGAGTTGGGTCTAGGCCTTAGATTCTTAGATCCGGATCCAACCTAAAAGCCCTAGTTAAACTTGGAAACCTTTGATCTATATTTACATTATACTAAATAATATATTCTAGCTAATTAAAAATCTTAATCTATACAAATCATTAAATCTTTCGCACTCTTCTTGTGATCTTAACCCTTATCGTCCATAAATTCTCTCGTCACAAGCTGTTTTTATTTTAAAATTTACCATGAATTCATTTTTTTAATTGATTTAAGGCCCTATTCTAAATTGATTTAGGGCCTAACTGACCTATCAAGTCTCACCTGCAGTTAGAGTAGATCTTTTTAATTGAAATTAGAAAAACCATGAATTCATCAAATAAATTATAACATGTTAAGGAAGAGGCTCCCATAAAGAAGAAACATTTTGCACTCAGCCCACTCAAATTTATATTTAACACATTTAATGCCGTGAAACCATGAATTAATCAAATAAATTATATGTTTACAACAAGCTCGGGACCCATCAAAACCAGTTATCACAATCAAAGCCAAATTTGGCATGCCTAGTGAAATCAGTAACTTGTACAGAGCCCTCCATTACAGTGGTCAGACAATCAAAACCGGCTATCGAAACATGCAACATATTATAGATCATATCAGGGGTTTAAAAATCGGTATCGGCCGATATATCGGCCGATATTTTTCTCTTTCTTCCTTGTTTTTTTAAATATCGGCCGATATTTTGATATCGGATCGATATAATACGGCCGATATCAAGGCCGATATTGTGAATATCGGCCGATACGATACATATCGGCCGATATTCACATATACAAAACCGATATATATCGGCCGATACGATACGTATCGGCCGATATTTAAACCCCTGGATCATATTACAGATTTTGAGCTAGATTTTTCACGTTGCTGGTCGGGCACAAGCATCTGTGATAAACTTGGCAATTTTATCCATTCGATACCTACAGACAGCACTAAAGTGGGCATGAAGGGATGCTGGCATCAACTGATCAATCCTCCAATGCTGCCCAAATCATCCTGTAATGAATACACATAAAACCAAGGGTCAGTTAAGTAGACAACCACTTTGCATGATATTCTTGTACAGCAGTGTTAGCATCACCATACAAGAAAATTGAGAGGATGAGGACGGCAATAAGGTAAGCGAGTTTAATGATCCGCTGTTTCTTTTCCCAGTTGAGCATGTTAAATATCTCGGTTACATCTATCAAGTGCTTCCTTTCGAGATACCTGACAAACACAATAGAAACCAATTAAGAACATCACCACCTGATTGTGTAGTTTGCTTGACCCTGATCAAATGCATGAGTGACAACCATCAAAGTGAGAGGCATCATAATGAGAGACTTCCATACAAGTAGAAGGTCCCATGAAAGATCTTGAATGAGTTTTATCAATAAATGGAAAAAAGTCTATCTGGTCATAACCACAAATCAGAAGCAGTACTCAGCTTTTAATGGAAGGGACCCATCACACTCTACTCTGTGTCTGTTCATGTATCTGTGTGTGTGTGTTTATTTTTTTTATTTTTTTTTGAGAGGTAAAAGTCCAAACGGTGGATATTAACCCATTCTACTGTGTTTGGGGTGGCACCGCCAGAAACATTCCATGCAGGATATTTCTGTTTATTTTCTATGGATCCTTTTCTAAAAGGTCCTATCTTTTGAAGTTATTTTGAAAATTCTCGGACTTCTACAAATTAGAAGGCCCCTAACTTTTAACGAATATTCTAAAAAAGATCACTTGATCATGTAGACTAGTCAACTGCTCTTCGAAAATTATTGCATATGTTGCAAACAATTTGTGATGTAAAGTACCCTCTGAGACCCATATGAGGCCCTATCACCAATATTTCTCCTTCAGCCTCATAAACATCTTGTGCATCGAGAGTTACCCCATTTGTTATGATCAGAGTTGGTCAGTTGGATTGACATTAATTTTCCCTGTTTATCATTATTTTGGGTCTCAAAATACAATTCTATAACCTTCTAATCTAGCTTATTTTTGAGATTGTTAATTAATGAAAAGTATTTTTCAACCTCTCTACTCTAAGTAGTGACCTTCAAGTGAGCCCTTAGAATATATGTAAAATATCCCAATGTAAAACAATTATTGAGGCTAAACATGGAGACTGGAGGCTAGTGGTGGATGGAGATGCAATATGTTTTTTTATGGGCTAGAGGTCTAAAGAGACCTCCATGGAAACTTGTTCTTGTGGCAAGAGATATCCAGGACCTTTGTTCAACAGTGAATGTTTCTTTCGGGCATGTCAGGTGGACAGCCAATGGTGTTGCTGACTTTCTGGCCAAGTTGGGTGCTGATACGAAACAGGATTTAGTAGGTTTTTGCTTTTAGTTGGTTAAGGCTTCTTCAGGTTTGAATCATGCCTTTTTCTATTTCTTTTGTTCCTAATGACACTTTTTTGTGAGTGTATAGGACGTGGGTTTCTGCTCTTTGATCTGGGTGCTACAAGTCTTTCGTACCTTATTGTACTTTATTTTATTTTATTTTAATCCAAGTTTGTTTGTGAATGTCTCCACACAAAAAAAAAGGAAGATGAAACACACCCAAACAGTTGAAACACTGAAGCGTTTTATTTTGAAGGCAAACCGGGAGACCTCTAAAATGGAATTGACAACAACACATAATCCTTCTCTAAGTCGATAGCCATGTGTAATCTTTTTTCTATTCTCTCTATACTTTTCCATAAGTTGTCTTAGGAAAAAAATAGTTTATATTGAGGACCTGTTATAAAACCAAATTGGTTCTCTGACATAATTCTTGTCTTAAGCACAGTTCTAGTACTCTTTCCCAAAGTTTTATATAGTGAGACTCATAAGCATAATACCTTGATAGTCAAGATAACTTAAAAGTTGGAAGGTGGAACAAGAAGTTAGAATAAAGAAATAGTAATGCAGTAGTGCCTTGATAATAAATAATGACATTTAAAAGGAAGGAACAAAACTTACATTCTGACATTGTAATAAAGATAGGGCACGCAAAATAGAAACATAAGCCAATGCCCTGACAAAAGAAAGACTAAGCATAAGATCCCTTGTGTGACAAACTCTGGTAGGACCACACTGTTTATCCGCGATGCTGAGTCGTAAGGATTGATATAATCAAACTCTAAATCTGCCAAGCACATAATCTGTAAATTAAGAGTCAGGTTGCATGCTACATAAATTCAAAAGCTAATGCAAAAAAAAAAAAAAAGTAAAAGTAAAAGGAAAGTACCTATCGAATCAAAACAAAGATCATCTACTCTCTAACTATTAATAACCAATAATTATATGAAATCATCAAAATACTTAAGATACTAAAAAAAGGGAAAATTAGAATTATTGCAGCCAAACAAAAGGAACCAGTGTCTTTTGGGCAAAAGTTTGGTTGGTTGATTATGGTGAAACTTAGTCGAATATAAGTCTAAAACTTAATATGCATAATGAATCAGAAGATTAGAATATTCAAACTGTTGCATCCATTTACGCATATTTTCTTCTATAATTACATGTTGTAGCAGCCAAAGCCCTAAATTAAATGGATAGCCATAATAACAAGCAGCATGGGCTATACTTTGCAGGGCCTGAGATCATGTGATGCATGCTTGGTGGTAATGTAATCCCAATATACGATGCCTGAAGACTTGAAAGTTTGCAACATTTCAGTTGGTGCCGAGTCGAAAACTTCATTTTTATGTGTAACATGTGTCTCCTTTAGAACAAAAGATAGAGAGGGCAATTTGATTAAACTTGGTAACACTACGACTAGTTTAGATACTTGGGATCTATGGTAGAATGTCTTGAAGATTGGGTTTAGAAATAGCTAATAGGATAGGAGTGAGTGGGTAAAATGTAGACAAATGAGCGAAGTTTTATGCAATAAGAGAGTCCTTCGTCGCTTAAAGGGATAATTCTATAAAGCATTTATCAAACCCGCAATGCTCTATGTAGTAAAGTGTTGAGCAATGAAGAAAAGACAAATTACAAAGTTTATGCGCATGTTACGTTGGAAATGTGGATCAATTCTAAAGGACAAAGTTAGTAATGAGTGCATTAGAACTAGTTTAAATATAGCCCCAATAGAAGAAAAGAGAAACTAGCTTAACAGGCATGTAAGTAGAAGACCAGAGACAACCCAAGTACAAGTTGAGAGGCTACAAGTTGCAGGTACTAGGAGGAGGGGTAGACCAATGAAAACATGGAGGGAAGAGATAAAAAAAGAAGTGATAGATAGCAGAGTGATTAATGTATGATCTATGATAGGGTCAAATGGAGAAGTAGACTCCAAATTAATTGAATTTTGGCTTTAATGGTGATGATGATGATACGTGCCATTGTTTTATCCACAACATTTACCTGCTGCATCTATTCTTTACAGAGTATGCATGATTTTCCTTATTTTCACTGGTATATCCTTATAGATAAGAAAGACTATAATAGATTGTTTAATGCACATAAGTTGTACTAAGCTGAAATATAAATAGGTAAAAAAGGATTTTAAGCATAAAACTAGCTTATTGTGTGACGACCCGACCCGACCCGACCCGACCCCAACGAAGGATGATATTGTCCGCTTTGGACCCCACGTGGACACCCGCATGGTTTTGCTCTGGAAAAGGCCTCACACTAGGGATATTACAATCTACCCCCCTTAAGACCAAAGCTGTCCCTGGCTCTGTCACATTATAGAGGTAGAGGGCCCATACAGTTCGAGTGTTGAACCGTGCTCTGATACCGCTTGTGACGACCTGACCCGACCCAAGGATGATATCGTCCGCTTTGGGCCCCACGTGGACGCCTTGACAGTTTTGCTCTGGTCCCTGGCCCACTTGGCCAGGCCCAAAAGGCCTCACACTAGGGATATTACATATTGGATGATTTTTTTCATATAAATGACCTTTACCACTGGAATATTTTAAGTTTATGATATTTTGTGGAATGTTAAAACCTTGCAGCCTCGTGGATATTCCACCTTCCCTCCAAAGGAAGCCTTGTAGATTTATGAAAACAATAATACGCAAATAGCCAAGATCTAATTCCAATCAATTGGCAATTTCCATTTATAAATGTCAACTATTCACACTAACAAAAGGCCTCATTCAGTGCACCTTGTCCAAGGAGTTTTAGAGATCAAGGACCTTGGCCCCTTGAAGTACTTTCTTGGTATAGAAGTTTCTTTGTCATCACAAGGTAAACACAGCTATACACTTGATCTACTTAAAAAAAACTGGTTATTTTGCTTCCAAAATCCAAACAAGTAGACACTCTTTAGCAACTAATCATTGCCTCAATTCTGAAGACTACACTTTTTTCTAAGGGGTCCAAGTGAGTATCAATGCCTCGTTGGCAAGTTGATATATTTGCCACTCGTCCCTATATATCTAGTGTTATTAGCATTGTTAATCAATTTATGCATGCTCCAAGAACTTCTCATATGGACCATGTAACGAATTTGCTCCTAGACAAAGTGTGTTGTGTAGGACTAACAATCATCTCACCATCAAAGCCTATTATGATGCTAATTGGGCTGGCTTTCCGTCTAATAAATGATGAAATTACTATGGTTATTGTACTTTCATAGGTGCAATCCTTCTAACCTAGGAGCAAAAACAAATAGTTGTGGCTCATTCTAGTGCTAAAACTAAATATAGATCTATGACTCATACAATAGGCAAAATTATCTAGCTTTCCACCCTTTTTAAAGAATTGGGGTTTCCTTTCTCCTAGTCCATTCCTATGTTTGTGATAGTTAAGCAACAATCCACATTGTGCCTAATCCTATTTATCATGAGCAGACAAAGCACATCAAAATATATTGGCTTTCTTCTTCCTTCTTCTTCTTCTTCGAAACGGAAGCATATTGTCACTTCATCAGAGAGAAAGTCTTAATTGAATCATATCCGCTCCCTACTTCCTATCTTACTTCTACATAACAGTTGGCATTTTTTTATACCAAGGCTCTAGCGAAATCTCACTTTTATGCCATTATTCCAAACCAAGCATGAATGACATCTTTGCTTCAACTTCAAAATAGTGTATAAATAGAAGAGGACAACTTTTCATATGCTCCCACAACACATCATTTACCAGTATACCATTTAGGTTTCTATACACCTTAGAGTACATATTCGTTTCTCTTTTTTCTCGATAGAATGAATCACAAATGCAACTACTAATCTGCTAAGATGACATTAGCTGTACTTAAGAGACATACAGTAGTTGATGGATATTAATACTAAAAAGTGTACAATGTGCACAGAATATACCCTCTCATTCTCTCTTTTTTCCTTCACTCCATCTCCTGTCCTTAAATCTCTTTCACATTTTACTATCAATCATAAGTTTATAGAGCACAACAATTGTGATGTAGATGTGTCCGTTAGGATGGATGCTTGGTGTAAGAGTAAAAGATAGAACTAGGGTTGCGCTTCGATGAGGGGTAAATTTGCAGGAGTTACCCTTATGAATACCCTTTGCTGCAAAAGGGTTTTCAGATGTGAGATTCGAGGGGTAAAATCTAGACTTTTTACCCTTACCCTTTGGTTACAAAACGGGGTTAAACGAGGGTTACACTCGTTTACCCCCCATTTCCCGTGAAACAAACGCAGCCTAGATATACATGCACCGGAGAATACCCACAGGTTGCTTTGAGGGGAAAATGAAGAGGAAATATTACCAAACATATTGACACAAAATGTTTAAGAGATCAAAAATAGCATCTTCATGAAATGTCAAGGATTTCAAGTAACAGGTACTAAAAGAAGAGGATGCCATCAAAGACATGAATCGAGAGGGTATGACAGGACATGATAGAAAGCAGAATGATAGAGAATATGATTGATGGTAAATTTAAGTGGAAAATAGACCTAGAAAACCAATCCAAGATAGATAGCACAAACGTTTTGCAGATGATGATGATGATGATTAACGATGATGATTAACAAAACCCAAAGCCTCAACCATTCTTTCTCTTTTTCTAATGCTGCCTACTTTTATTATTAAAAAAATAGATGCTTGTTCCACTATCTTTGATAAATGGTTATTTTTCAACCATTGACAGTATTAAAAGATCATATCATCATCATCTACCACCGTTACCATTACCCAGTAAAGTATTTCCCTTTCCAATTCCAAACATCAAAAATAATAATAATAATAAAAGCGCCAAGGGATTAGAGCTATAACATGTCAATCGGAAATCAGGAGAAATAAATAAATAAACAAATACATTATTACCGCCATATTGTATGGTCATTCATGAACAAAATAAGATTCTAAGCAATAAATAAATAAAATTAAAAAGAAATAAAAAATAAATACCTGGTAAACAACGAGGCCGAGAAGGGCGACGATGATGAAGAAGGACAAGAGCCATACGATGAGAACCCCCTCCATCTGAGAAGGAGGAGGACGAGGACGACGACGACGGAGGCTCAAGGGGTGCGCACTTTACGATCCAAGCTCGCGATCTCTTAACAACGAAGACCATACGCCCGGTGCGCAGTGCGCACCTCGCTAGTCGCCGCTTGTCTCGCTTTCACGGCTTCTGTCGAAGGTTCAAAGCTCAGAAATCGACGAAACTTCTTTCTTAGATCTCCATTATCGATCGGAAGCTTACCAGCGTATCTATCCTTTTTTTTATCCATGTAAAAACGATAGGATAATGTATGTTTCCTATAAAAGTAGTCTTAGATTATATATTTTATTAAATTAAATAGCAAATTTAAATTACATCATATATTAATGTATAAACTTAAAAAAAACTAAAACATTATTTTATTTAAATTTCTATATATATTTAAGTTATAGTTTATATACATTAATAAATTAACATTTGACTAAAATATATTTTATTCAATGTATAAATATTGACTATCCATAACTATTAAATGAAAGAAAAGGTATTTAAAAGTATTAGTTATTAAAAATAATTATAAGTTATATAAATTGCATGGTTTTTTAAATTAGATTTGAATATTTTTTATGGAATTTCATATTTATATTAGAATCAATCGTCATTCAACGGCGTAAAAATGAATCTCACCGTAAAAAGTGTTGTGCCACACTTAGAAATCCCAAATGAATCATCAATCTAAGTCATTTTCTCAATAGACCTTTTAATGTTTATTGGCTCGATAATTTACTTTAATTGGATTAGAGGTCATTTGGTACATTGAGTTGATTAGTTTTATTTAAATTCTTGCATATGTTCTTGATTAATTTTCCACTGTATTAAAGGCATATCCCTAAGATCAATAGAGGACCTTGTAAACCTTATAAAATCAATGAAATTTCAGCCCCCAAACATTGGTTATTGTTCATAGTTAACATTGTTGTCTTCAATATTGATTTTGATTTAATAGTTAAGTCATTTTGTTAAGCAATTTTAGAATTGTCTTAATCCTAAGAAGAACTCATCAAATAGATGATCGTCATTTATTAAATAATAATGTTTAAAGAGTAAATATCATGATTTGAAAATTCAAAATTTGAATTTAACTCGAAATCTTATTTTATTGAATATTAACTTACTCAACACAAATGCATTCAGACAAATTTACTCTTTTTTATAAAATTTTAATGAATTCAGACAAATTTACTCATTTTTATAAAATTTTAATGAATTCAGACAAATTTACTCTTTTTTATAAAATTTTAAATTATGGTAGATATTCTATCCGAATGCTTACGATGTTATAATGAAGATACATCATTAACCACGTTAATTAAAAAAAAAGTTAGGCTATCAATTGGGATAGCACTTTTTCAGATAAAAAATATGTGTTTATCTCAAATTAAAAGCAGTACCCATCTACCCACCCCTCTTTCTAAGATGTTTTAATCATACGAGACTATGGTATGTACTTTGTTCAGACTTTTACGGTGCCCATATCTACTCGTATCGTGTAACTCTAATCCTTAGATGATGTGTAAACCATTCAATTCACATACATCAAATAAATTCTATAAAGTGGTCCTTTAAAGTTGAGCGTGAATTAATTCAGGATCCCTCCTTCTCGTTGGGTATTCTGCAGTTTTCCACACATAAATTCAAAAAAAAAAAGAAAAAAAATAGAGAAAAATAAATGAGACAAATATTTACGAGTTAAGGAGATTGAAATAGAAATAGAAGGATAAAGGGTTATCTAAAAGAACCCCTACCAATACTTTTCACAACTTAAAAGATAGAGAAATAGAAAGAGATGTTGCTGGGTTTCCAAAGAATGCCTCTACAGCAAGATATCCATGAATTCAACACATGGAAAGGTCGTTTTGGATGCCTTGGTAGCTTCATTTGAGCATGAATTCACTAAGCCGGGCTTTGTACACAAGAAAAAGTTGCGAGATCCCAAATCAATCAACTTTTCTTTGGGATTTAAACCTGTTTAAGATCACCATAATCAGCAAACAAAAATCCAATTTATTTACCATCATTTTTTACAGCCACAGCAGCTTAAGATAAAACATTTTAAGAGAATGATTCTGAAAATGCTCGTAAGTTATTTCTATGATAAAATTGAATAGTAAAAAAAGTGAGACTTTTTGTCTTCTTTTATGGATAAAAGGTCTTAACAAAAACCATAAAAATAGACTCCTTTTTTTTAAGAAATATATTTTCTACTGAAGAAATAATAATTTAATAAGAAAAATAAGAAAGTTTTTCTTATTCATCAAGACAAGATTTCATTAATTTTTAATAAAAAACAATGGTTTTGATGTAAATAAAAAAAACACTTGAGATTTCAAGACTTAGACACGATACGGGATACGAGATTTCACGGCACTTGTCAATTGAACCTAAATTTGGTTTTTTAAACAGAATTTTAAAGATTAATAACCAACCTCTTAAATAATGGTACATGAATAAAGAATAGTCCAGATTAATTTTCTACTTTTTCAAATAGGAAATAGAGAAAACCAATGATAGATGGTAATAAAAAATTTAAAGACCAACCTCATAATATTTAGGTAAACATGAGAGTGAATTTTACTCTTATTTATTCATGTCACTTACACATGATATCACATCATGCAACCTCTTACTAAAAATATCATTTAAAAACTGCTAAAAGGGTGAAAGAAGACTTTTAAAACTTGATTTGTTGAGTTTAAAAAATTAAATCATTCTCATCATGTTATTATTAATTAGAAAGAATATTAAAAGTAATAAAATATTTTAAGATTAGGTTTGTTGAATTAGAAGAATTTAAATCACCCGATGTTATTGCCTAAAAAATAATTTTTTTATAGAAATGATAAAAAATAAAAATAGTATTTTTTATTAAATTTAGTAACTTGAAAGAATCAGTCTACCTATCTCATATTAATATTTAAAACTATAAAAAAAAATTACAGACTTTTGAATTAAAGAAAGAGTAATTTACTCTCAATTTTTTTATGATTCACTTATACATAAGTGCTTATGTATATTTCTTATTAACGAAGAAAATAAATTTATCCAATATATTTCTCTTAATTTCTACTAATTTAGAGTTTTAGACATTATAATTACTGTTCGATATTAGCCAAACTGAAAATAAAATTAAAAATAAAGAAGAGTGGGTAAGAGAGAGATCTTACTCTCTAAGCTAAAGGGCGAGTAATGGAGCTCGAATCTCCGGGGATCTGTCTCTGTCAACAATGGCCGCCTCCCTTCTTTGGCATATGTCTCCAGAGCCGCCTTGATCAGATCGGCGACCGTAATCTCCGGCGACATCACAACGTGAATGGGCCCTGGGCTTCCCTGGATAGTAACGTTGAGGAGAAGTTTCATCAGCTTACGGCCACCGTTCTCCGGCGATACCTGGTGGTTGAAAGCTCCTCCCCGTCGTCGGATTAGCTTGGGGGGTGGCTTTCTGGGCGCGGAATAAGCCTAGGCTCGTTGGAGTTGGCCGGAAGCCGGCCATGGAAGGAGTCGGATCTCCAACTGGTGTCAGATTCTCGACCGAGTGTCATGGTTGTTAGCGATCGGAGCAAGGATAAAGAGGAGAAATAAGAGATCGTCATGTAAGATTGGGAAAAAGGCCAGAGTGGAAGAGAATATATAAAGGGCATAAAAGGAGTTACGGACTGAGGAGGAAGACATGTCGTGAAGGTTCAAGGAAGGTAGACTCGTTTCACTCATCTCAACACCCCCCAATCTTCAACTTTATTACTATAATGTTTTTTTGAATTTTTTATTACTCATGACCATCAATAATAATAAATTAAAATATCTGAAATAGTAGATTTAAATGTAAAATTTTTTGATTATAAAACTTATATCCTATTTTATAATCTCTTAATTATATAATTAAGGGTGGAGACAAAATATGCTAGTAGTACTCTCTATGATCTGTTCATTCTCACTTCAAACTCCGATAAATTAATTTATCTTTTTTTGGTTACATAGGTATTCCCACCTTATATTAGAAGTGAAACTAATCTCACGAGTATGTGTAAATATCTTAATCCACACACTGATAAATTGACGAAGAGTAACCTCATGGAGAGTGATCAAGAGGAATTTGAATGTGAACAGATCCAAGACTTTCCTTCATAAAGAGAGCTTCTTAACTGTCATACCAACCCCCTCATAATTGAGTTAAGGAAAAAGGATTATCCTTTGTATCTTATCAGAAAAGGAGCCATAAATACTCCAAAATCTATGTGATTCTCTAATTCTAGCCACTTGAATCCCATGAAATAACTCCATATTTACTACCATTACTATTTTTGAATTTTCTTTTTTTAATTTGTCTTAAATTTCATCTATTGAGCTAATTACTAGAAAAATCTTCGATTTAAGAGAGAAATCTCTAACATAAAAGCATTCACATGTGATTTATTTCTTAATTGTATTCTTTTTCATGAATTCACCTCATTGATTTCTTTTAAATCTCTCCAATAAATATTTTTTGAATATTTCCATGGTTCTTTTCTTCTCTCATATAATATCTTTTAGTCTTTTACTATTTGTTGCGACTTACTAGAGCTTAAATTACAAACTTCCTTTTAAACATGGTTATAGTGATTGATGAATAAGCTAGATTACTTGATGATACATGAATGATCTTATTGTGTCATGTAAAAGGTGAAAAAAGGTTGTAAAGATTTAGAAAACTCACTTTAGGCAATCCATTTAAGAAAATTATTTGTTGTAAATTTTAAGTTTTTATAATTTTATATTTATTATTATGATTATTATTTTTCTTAATAAACTACTATTTAATTAAAAGATCAAAGCACACATATTTACTCTACTATGAAAAAATAAGTTCCTTCAAGTGTACTTCATTTATAGAAAAAACAACTACCAACATTTTTATCTTTGATTTTTCTTTTTCATT
Organism: Chimonanthus praecox; assembly: GCA_022113865.1. Classification (NCBI taxonomy): domain Eukaryota; kingdom Viridiplantae; phylum Streptophyta; class Magnoliopsida; order Laurales; family Calycanthaceae; genus Chimonanthus; species Chimonanthus praecox. Next base: position 462,520 of record JAINRJ010000094.1, on the reverse strand, counting down.
TTTTATATTTTTTTATATTCACTTTTAGAAATACTGAGAGCACATTTCCACCTTTTCTATTATTTTTTGAATTGTATTATGGTGAGATTAAATTAGTCGTGATTCATATTATATAGACATAACGTAGAATGGCATTCCAGTTATTTGAGTTAAATATGGTGGTTATTCTGAGTACTTGCATAAGCCAAAGTTTAGTTCGGCCTCCGACACGTGGCAAGAGTGGGAGGTGCCAAGTGGCGACACAAGTAAAGAGAAGGAAGAGTCCCCCTTTCTCCAAAGTCCAAACCTTTTGCTGTCCCTTGCTCTCTCTGTCGTCATCTAATTGCGGTTGGCCCTGTTCCACTTTGCAATTTTGCATCATGCAACGAGCTACACTAGTGGTGGCAACTCTCCACCGTACACGTGTCAAAAATCTAAATTTATTTTACTTTTTTATAACATAACTATTTTTTATAAATTAAATATTTTTTATAATGTTCTTAAAATATATTATTTATAATCTAATGAAATAATTTAGATTTTAGATTATGTTCGTCTAAATTATAATGAAATAATACGTATCTCTTAATTAAATAATTAGGCTCATAAGTCATTTTTTTATTTTTACAAAGCATGCTGGTGCCATGTTTCGAGAATCAGTAACGGTTACAGTTATGTGTCCTTTCGAAACGTTTAAACTTGAACATATAATATTATATAAAAATCTAGGGTCTAAATATAAGGCTTAAATTGCCATGTATTGGCAATGTTTGGGAAACAAGATCTCAGCCCTGTATTAATCGAGAACTCGGCCCATTTGCTAAGGCCCCGAACTCTATTTTTAGTTTTTTTTTTTTTTTCTTTCAGGAAAAGAAAACCACCTTCTCTCATCTTCTTCCTTTTTCTCTATCATTTACAGCATCTTACCCTCTTGGACTAGTTAACAAAAAAAAAAAATTAACCTACATTTCAACCCATTTTTATTTTGGATGATTGTTGTTTATTTGATGTACATTATTTTGGAAAAAAAAAAATCACACTTTTGGGCATGCATTATATTCACATTGAAAAATTTTATTCGATGGTTTGATTTTCTATTTTTTACATTTTTGTTAATTTGGGATTTTTTTTTTGCATCACCCGAAAAAGAGCTATAGGGCTGTTTGGTCTCAATGGGCAATATTTAAACCCTAATCAAAATTTACTTTATTGAGTTAATCAAAGTGACGGTTTTAAAGGCTAAAATGACCAACAAGTTTGAGAAGATTTTATTTGAAAGCATCCTGTTCACGGACTGATGGACATGATTTTCCAACACAATTTCTCTCTTTTTTTTATTTTTATTGGCAAGGTGCCCAGACTGACATGTGCAAGTCTCTTTACTCACACATCGAATAATTATAAGAAAAGTGACCTTTTGAAGTGAAGTGGAAAACTAGAAATCGAACTTAGGACTTCCACTTCTTAAATCAGGTTCGTGACCCTTCAATCCGTTCAGATTATAGTATCTATATTTCACAGACAGAATGCAGGATCTTCCTTCAAATCAACTAGTTGGATAACCAAATGTGGGTCCTTTTTTTCTCATAAATTAGGATTTTATTCTACTGTATTGATGTAGAGAATGGACCATAATATCAGGGTTGATTTCGGTGCTGCCCATACATCGAACATGCATACGATTTATCCCTGCCGAATTATAGTATGAAGGTAATTTTGGTAGGGATGATTTAGTTTTAATATTTTCTGTCTTCTTTTTTATCACAAAAGCTCATTTTAGGACTTGTTTATTATGTGATTCAAGATAAAATAATAATGATTTTTATTCAGAGTGAAAAATAAGGATCTCATTTTCAAGAAATTAGAAGTAGAAGAAAAAACAAGAATCAAAATCATTCTGAATTAATCTTTTTAAAACTATTCTTCCCACTAACCAAACACGTATCAGTCTTAGAATCATTTCTATTCTCTACCATTCTTTATCCTATTATCATTCTTAATCATTCTAAGATACTAAACATGACCTTTATATTAAAGGTTACTCCAAACTGTAATAGTTTGTGTTGACTTAGTGTAGAAGTTTGAACTAGTTTTCATATGGAAACTAAGTTTTTTAAAGAGACTAATCTCGTAGCATAAATTTATTTGCAAGTATTTTTATAAGTATTCAATTTCACATGTGAGAAAAGAAACACACTCTCTATAGTCCAGGGGTGCAAATATCGACCAATACATATCGTATCGGCCAATATGTATCAGTTTTATAGTAGTGAATATCGGCCGATATATATCGTTATCGTCCGATATTCACAATATCGACTGAAATATCGACCGTATTATATCGCCTGATATCAAAATATCGGCCGATATCGGCTGGAGAGAGAAAAATATCGACCGATAACGATATATCGGCCGAAAACGATTTTTAAACCCCTGCTCTACACATTCTTCTCACCTCATACTTCGGAAAAATATGTGAAATTAATGAATATAAAGCATGACCCTACTCCATTCTTCAACTCTACTAGTCAAATGGTCGAATCTCAATAGATCAACATCTAGACCCAACCTAAACCTAACATGTGACCCAACCCAATCCAAATGTGAGCTAACTCGAGAGGGACAAGAAAAAATTCATAATTCAACCTAACCCATATTCAACACGCTTCCAAATCAATCTAAAAACGACCTACAAAGTGACCTCATCCAACCAAATTTGTGACTCAACCCATAATCCAACTTGACCGAAAACCAACTTATAAGAGGTTAGAATTTCAACTCAATGAACAAGTTGACCTAATTTATCCATTCTCAAATGGTAAGAGGGACAAAATCTTGAATTGCTGGACTTAATCCAAACTTAATGTGACCCAAGAGTTTGATTGAACCTCTACTTCTAATTCTTGTAACAGAAATGAATCACATTGAGTGAAGCTTTGTATCCTCTTTCATGTTTTTAGTGGCTAGAAAAGATTACTAGTTTGTTTGAATTATATCCATAGGCTTCATACACGCGTTATGGGCACTGGTATGACACCCTATTTCTTTTTATGACGAGATTGACCGATAAATTCTCTCCTCTTTTGTTTTTTTTTTTTTAAATATCGATTTTTTTTTTAAAAAGAAAATTGAAAATGAAAATATCGACTGATATTGGTTCGATATTGACTGAGATATCAACTCGAGCCCACCACCATTTTGATTTTTTTTAAAAAAGATCGATATTATGAATATCGTCTGATATCGAACCAATATATATCGCTCCTATCGACTGAGAAATACTGTGTACGACCGATACGTTACATATCTTTACTTACCCCTAGAATGAATTAGTTAATTTCTTTATGCTTTACCAGTAATACTCATCACCTAAACAAACATAAAAATTATATTCATAAAAAATTTCCACCATTTCCAACGAAACTTTTTCCATGATTATTTTTTTTAAAGAGAAAGTAAAAACGTGCCCCAAAAGAAATGCATCATGAGTGGGTGTCAAGGTTATTCAAGATTTTCTCGATGTTCGCTGTGCACACCACCACTTTTTCAAGATTGTATCACCGGTATTCAAGATATACCCATCAATCGAACACTTTAGAATATGAGATAAGTCTAGCAAGATTGTCTCTTACCAATCGAGACTGGTCCGCTAAGTGCTAACAAAACAATAGCAGCAGGAGGAGTTTACTGGCTTCACCAAAACCAAGCAAGGGTTATTGATTTGGTTTTTTTAACAAATGAAAATTAATGATCAGTGATCGTTGATAATCTTAGATTAGAAAAAAGTATAAATGACTAAAGTAGCTCTGCAGCTTTTTTTTATTTTAATTTTTTCTTAAGGACGTATCTCAGTGGCCGTAATATCCATTTGCAAGATATCAACAGGAAGCTAAAGATGGAGGAGATTTTCAGAGCATAGACTATATATAATTGGGTTCACCAGATCAAGAGTCAGGATTACCCTCTCTCTCTCTCTCTCTCTCTCTCTCTCTCTGTATGAATGGAGTCACCCTGTACTATAGCTGATCAAACTGAAAAGACAAGGTTCTCTCTTTATTGTTATTACCCTTTTTATTTTGGAGAGGAAGGGGGTAGCAGATAAGACAGTTTCATTTCAGTTGAGCATCAAAGGAAAGCATTACACAACATATGAGTTGCACATAGAGGAGACTGACTTGTATTTAAAATTGAGAGTTGGTTCTTTATCAGAAAACAAATCGAATACCTACAAATGGAGATAGATAATGTCATCGTAAACAACATTTAAATGTCCAGAAGTAAAATCCCCATACTACGAAACTTGTTTTGAAGACCAAGGTGTCCAGGCCTCTTATAGCACCTGACTAATCATTGGGGCATGTGCAAACCTCCCTATCCACATACACTAGGTAATAATACTATGGGGAGTTGCCCTTTTGTGTTGAGAGTGACTTGAACTCAAGATCTCCTGCATCTCAAGTGAATTCTTGACTGCCAAGCCAACCCTCACAGGTTCCCCAAACTACAAAACTTGAGAGAGAAAAAGAAGAAACTACCACATCTTTCTAAGATGCAAAAAATACAAACCACAGAACATCTAAGCACCGGTCTCAGGAGTAATCAGAGGATATTCAGACCTATTCAAGAAGATGGAAATGGGATTACCTGGTGAAGGAGGATTATTTTCCAGCACTGACTTGTGAGGACCTGCTTTATTATAAGCACCATCTGCTGATGCAGACAACACTTCAACAACTTCAAGGCCTAGTTGCCTCTTTATCAGATCCAAATTCTCCTGAAGCACCTCAATTTCACCAAATGGCAGCTTCAAATCCAGAGCATGAGGACCAACAGTCAGTGCCTCATCCTTTTTGAACTTCAAGAAAGACATGCAGTGCTTCTGGATCTGCTTGAAATTTCCGACACTTCCCTTCAATGGGGCAAGAATATCTTGATCAGAAGCAAATGTGCAGCTAGCAATGTCATATTTACTTTGTAGTATCCTCAAGCATGTTTCTTTCCAACCATCATACTGCTCATTCACGTATATCAGGCCTACGTCGGCTTGTTTTCTTCTGCTGTTAGAGTAGGAGCACCCTTTTTAGCTTTCTTTGTGCCCAATACTTGCTTTTGGAGCAACTTTCTCATTGAAACAATTGAGTCCTGCAAATACTTGTTAGCCTTCTTGAGAATGAGATCTGGTGAATCAGCATTGGCCAACCTGCTTTTACAACAAAACCATCCTTCTTCAAGAGTTCTTGCCATACATGTTCTGCATAGTGCGGGCAAATGGGTGTAATTAGTCGTGTCTGGACATCCATAAACCACCATAATAGGTCCCGATTCATGCCTCCAATTCCACATGAAAACCTGTATTCATCTCTAGCAGCTTGAAGGTCATAAAAGCCTGTTTTAAGTGCTTCTCTAAACATGAAATTCTTGTAATGTTCCTCAGTCATCTTAACGGCAATATTTATTTCATTAGCAACACACGATCTGCATATGTAGATAGGGGCCCTGTCCTCAAAGATGATTCAGCAGCCAATATCTCTTCCATCCATGAGATTTCTTTTGTGAGCCGTAGGATGGCAGCATTGGCTGTCTCAAAAACAAAGTTTGCATCATCCATTCCATCTCCAGCATCAGCTAGGGAAAATCTCATTGCGTCACTGGAGAATTCCTCTATGGCCTGGCGTAAAGTCCTGAAATTGCCTGTCGATTTAGACATCTTTTCAGAGTTGAGCATGATGTGGCCATTACATCTGAACCCGCGGGGCCAATGATGTCCGGGTAGAAGAGCGGTGTGGTTGTAGATGCAAAAAGTCAAGTGATTCTGAATCAGGTCTTTACCAGACACTCGTAGATCAAATGGGTACCAGTATTGAAATTCTTGCTTCATTTTGTTGATAAGGGACACAGGAATATCTGATTTGGGAAATGGCCCACCAGTGAAAACAAAGTCCCAAACTTCATCCGTCATTTGTTCTGGCTTAAGTGAAGAAGTATCTGATCCATACATATCCCCATTTTGTAACAGATGGGCAATGGTGTAATATGCCATGTAAAGGGTAGAATCAGACAATGATTCAACAAGAAACTGCTCATCCCAGGGAAGACGTGTACCAAGCCCAAATGAACGTGAACAAGCCCATTGGTTCAACCAGCTCAAAGTATGTTCAAAACCATGTCGCATCTCATCACAGAACAGGTTCATATTGGATAAACAATGCTCAGCCTTTTTCTTCCATTCAGGTTCCCCATACGTAATGTACCATTGATCAGTAAGAGCAACAACACACTCATCACCAGATCTTGACATGACCTTTTTCTCTGGTTCGCTGTACAATACGGCTTGGCCTGTTTCTAGAAGCATGCTCTTTATCAATGGCTTTGCTTCCTGAACTTTCTTCCCCTTGAATTCCCCAACAAGCATTTTCCCATCAGTGAAGCCTTTCAAGTATGTTATCTTTTTCGCTTCTGCCAGCTTCAGTTTCTCGTTTTGGCTCTTGATCTTTAAATCAATGCATACCTTCTCTGCAGATTTGTCCCCAAAATCAGGAATGCTAATAATGGGTATGACTTCAAAGGGTAGAACCCATCCGTCCTTCACACCATACTTCTCTCTGAGACGTGGTTTTGATTTCAAATCAAGTAAAGCCATATAATCATCAGGAGAGTCACTTGGCACACTGGTCACAATACCCGTACCTTTATCTGTTAGAATTGTCAACATGGGAAGAGCATATATGACTTCATTGAATGAAAGCGGTGATCTTAGAGGCAAACCAATCAAATCCTCTCCAGTCAGTTCAAGCAAGCACGTTGGCTTCTCTGGAATTTTAGACAATTTTTGATAGGCAAGGTTCAGGCAGCCCTCTGGGTGATAATAAAATACATCCTTTTCATTGATTTCATAAGCTCCATATTTCCCTTCTGGCAAGACCCATGAATTTGTTTGTCCATACATGGTTTCTGGTCTCAATGTTGCAGCTGCCAAGAAGACTTTCCTTCCTTCCAGTGCTTTCAGCTTTGATGGGAAAGGAGGCACCACTTCCATTTTGATGAGGGTATACTCTTGCGGCTGAACACCTTCACCTGACGCTCTATCATGGTCAGCACATGGCTGACCATCCAAGGGAGAATAAATAGTGTATCTCATATCCTTGACAATCTTCCCCATTGCCTTCAACTTCCTCATTTGCCATTTAACAAAAGAATCATAAAATGGATTCATGTCAGTAGTAATGAAAGAACGTCGCCAATCACAACCCAGACCAAAAGCCCTCAAGTCTTCCTTTACCAAAGGCGGGAAATAACTCAGCCAATGATACGGATCTTTGAATTTAGCAATCTCACTGTCAGGAATATCCAGCATTCTCATGATCTCCCACTGAAACTTATCCCACCTGATTTGCCGTAGCTTTAGACTTCTTACTTTTGAACTTATCAGGTTGAACCTGCTCTGCATTTTCTTCCTCAGGCTTACCCTCACTACTAACTTCGCTGTTGTCATCCTCTGCCGAAGGAAACATAGGTGGGTTTCCAAATTGTTGAATCTCCCGTGCTAGTTTATCTGCTGAGGCCTTAATTGGCATTCCAGTGCAATGAAAAGCAAAAGGCAACAGAACATTGGCTCCTCTTAATCTATGATAAGCAGCAGCAAATTCAAGCTTGGAGAGCGAAAATGCATGACCCAAGTGAAGTGAGCCATTCATATAAGGGTAAGGAAAATTTCCAAAGAACTTCTCACTAGGCCCCGGAAGCTTCTCACTGGAGTCGGCCTTGAAAATTTCCTTTTCTTCCCATAATTTCTGAACATTGGCCTGTATCTTCAAGAGCTGGTCCCTCCTTGCAAAACTCTTTCCACCTTCTGTGTTCGACGACATTTCTTTCCTGAGAAATTGACAAGAACTGCATAGGAAAAAATTATATAAACACATGTACCCAACTTAGTCTATCAAGAAAAAACTTAAGGCAGAATACATTGATGTCACGCCCCGCCCCGCCCCGGCCCGCCCGTGACACAGACACATCACAGTCCACCACGTGACGGACACGTGAATTTTTTTTTTCTCTACATTTCTCAAATATTCTAATTTCTTCCACAAGAAGTTTTATTTCACACGTGGGGAAAATCTAAAATTATCTAAGTTCAATAAGCACCGAGATTCCATCGGAAATTTGGCTGAATTTACCCTAAAAGTGGGTCATATGGGAAATTTCCTTTCCCTCTATCTTTAATCCATCTCCTCTCATCTCATCTCATCAAATCCCACATAAATTAAAATTACAATTAAACATCATCATATGCATAAAAAATACTCCATTTTTGCTAACATGATGATTACATAATCACACACATAGTTCAACATGTTTTGCATCATATCATCTCAATCTCTATCAGCACTAATATTGGGCATTTCTGAATCCTTTCTAGCTTATCCGCCACCGCTGCCAAACATTTAAAAACACTTAGAAAGTAGATGGGAAGACTAGATAAGACCGCCTTTAACAAGATTCTACCACCAAGTGACAATACTTACCTTCCAAGTGGATAGCCGCCTCTCCATTTTTTCAATAATCTTATCCCAACATGCCTTTCGAGGTTTACCCTTACAAAGAGGAACACCAAGATACATAGAAGGAAATGAAGCAACCTTACATCCCAACAATGAGGCCAACTCCACTCACTGACTATGCTCGACATTAACTCCCATCAATTCACTTTTATCAAAATTGATCTTCAACCTTGAACAAATCTGAAACCATCCAAGCACTGCATGGACGGCCTTGAAAACTTCCTTCTCCGCCTTAAGGAAAAGAACAGTATCATCGGCATACTGCAAATGAGAAATCTCAATATGGGAGTTCGCAATGCGGAAACCATGAATCCAACCCTGAGAAGAAACCGTATGAAGCATAAGATGAAGAGCCTCTGCCACAACAACATAGAGGTAAGGAGAAAGAGGATCACCCTGTCAGACTCATTTCTCCATCCTGAAAAACCCTTTAGCACTCCCATCCACCAACACAAACATGAGCCGACGATAAACATGAGTGTATCCAACTCCGCCACCAATCGCCAAAACCCATTCTTTGCGACACAAAATCTAGGAATGACCAGTCCACATTATTATAAGCTTTTTGGAAGTCCAATTTCCCCTCAAGGTTTTGTTCCTCACGTGGCCCTCGAGCTAGGATCCCCTACCCGGCAACACAGGCATGGAAGGCCTTGTGCTAGAGGGAGGAGAAATTAAGCGTATAAACCACCTCACGAGGCAATCCCTAGGCGATGTGGGACCTTGAACTTGCCCCCCTGGCGAATTTCTCACACCCACGCACCCTTGTGACTGCGTGCCACGACGACATTGTGGACTTCTACGCTTCACAAAAGGTGTAGGCCATCACAAAGCTTCTGGTAGAGTTAAATGTGAGCAATTGACTAAGCAACAGCCCTTCCTTTATGTGTGTCATGAAGTGGCCCCACCAACATACCACACATTGGTTGTATGAGAATGGACTCAAGGTATCTAGATAACATGTACTATTGTTGTTGAACCATGGTGAGGGAAAGGAAAAAGGGTTTTCTCTAATAAAAAAAATCAAAAGGTTGTTTGGCTTAAGTGAATTCGATAGAAATGTAGTACATGCATTTATTGGTATTTATAAGGATATAGATTTACAAGGAATTCTTACAAAAAAGTTACTTCCTAAAAATGCTTAAAGTAATTTGGATGTTTGAGTTGTATTTACTAGAAAACCTGAACTACTATTTCGGTGTAATTTCATGAAAAATAATGAAAAATAAAGACTTTCAAAAACTAAAATTTTAAAAATCTTATGTATGATTAAAAAATTATAGTGTTTCCTACTTCCTACTATATAATTAATCTATAACTAATTCACTAAAGCTACTCAAGCACTAAAAGCATAAAATTGCACTAATTTTATAATTTAAGTTATTTTAACCTTATTACATAGCATAAAAACTATTTAATTAATGAGTTACACATACAATCAATGTGAACAATTATGTTGAATTTTGGATTATAAAATTAGTGAAAAATTAGGTATTTTTAGTTTGATTCAATATTGAACCACTTACTTGCAATTGCAAGATTTGTAATTGTGACTCATATTGAGACTGTCTCTTAAATAGGCCCCAAAAGCCATAGAGATAGAAAAAGTTTCAACACAAATTGACCATTCCAGTCATGTGACTTTTGACCTTTATGTCTTCATGAATATATGTCATTGATATAAAAGTTTAAAAATAAAAGAGTAAAATGATCAGATTAGGGTGGAACTATCCAACTTAATGAGCACCTAAGATCCATTTTAAGGGAGAGCCTTTGTGGTAAATATAGGATAGCAAATGTCCCTCAGAGTGTGCTCCATTTTTATTGATGTTAGTGTTATAAAATTAAAATTTTATCATTTTATACAAATATACAATATTTTGAAGTCTATTAATCGAACCAAGTAAAATAATGATAATAGATCTTTTTAATGAATAAATTTTCTTAATTAAAGAGTATTTTGAGTATCTAATATTAGATGACATAATCGATGGTTAAAATTGAGAGTATCCTTCAAACTAGAATTCTCTTATTCAGAAAAAAAAATTATCTTTTGGCTCTATATCATATGGCAAAGGATTTTAGATGGAGTTAAAACAATTTAAATTACTGGGTTCTAGAAGACGTATTTCATCTGACATGGCTTACGATGGCATAATCATACTGCTCTATCTAATTTTAGAAATGCCTAATTGAGCCATGTCTAACAAAGACCAGAACCATAGCTTTCATCTTCTAAAACATAGGAGAGAAGAAAGGCAGGAGAGAACGAACCACGGGAGTTGCAGAAATGAAGAAAACCAGTAGAGTGGGAGAACTTGCCACACTATATTTATTTTTCTCTATTAAATCCGTCCTCAGGCATGATTTCATCCCTCAGCTGTCTAAGAAATGGATGGAATTCCCTCCATTTCACACATCTCTCCCAAAGAAACTCCATTTGAGTTCAGTCCCAGGAAATAGGAACCGGCAAGGCTCCAACAGAAAACTGAGCATTTACGTCAAGTATATCATCCAAACAGTTCTCTTTTTTCATTTCATGAAAATAATGGACTAATTTCATGCATTTCGGTGAAATTCCCCACTGCCAAACGACCCCAAAAGATCCAACTACGGATCTAGGTTTTCCCAATCCACATCCACATATGGAAGATGCCAGAAAGCGGAATAAAAACAGAGGAAAAATTCAATAAATGGAATTTCTTTATAAACAAACAGACAGAAGAAGATTTGAAGGGTGGCAACAGAAAGACGAAGACATACCTTTGGATTTGGATTTGGATTTTCTTACAGGCTCGAAAGAGGGCAGAGAAGGCTGCGGGCATGAGAACCGAGAGAAGAGAAGAGGGGGTTTTACACCTAGCTAGCTTAGAAAATGTCTACTAGCGTGACTTGGCGAAGTCAACTAAATGGCTGACTTTGCAAATCTATTCACGTTTTAAATAAAAGATGGGATAAATAAAAAATAAAATATATTCATTGTTCATCAATTGCTGGGACAACATCTATTTATAAACGTTATTTTGGATTGTGATAATTAATATACTAAAAAAATTATATTTAAATAAAAAGTATCTAAAAATTATCTGCATTGAATTAATTAAAATGTAATGCTGAGGCACTAGAATTATAGATTAATAGAATTTATATAGTTAGTTTGATTAATCAAGTATAGATTTTTAGTTGCTTTGTATTTTCAAATAACCATGTGCATCATCCAAGCAAGCCCTTCCGTAGGTGCCTATGCGATCATTTTATTTATTTTTAAGAAAATTATAAAATCTTTTATTAATTAAAATAAAATTACGAGTCAAGTCAAGTGGAGGAATTCGAGTTACTAACTCAGGTCAGTTTGAGTTAAACTATTTTTTACATGGATTAGAATTGGATTGACCTGCCTGAATTTCAGCCCTAATCCTACTGAACATGAAAACAACCACTTAAATCATAATTTAGTGCCCATCAAATGAATATTGGTTGACTAAAGTTGATAGCATTTTATGATATTTAAAAATATGAAAATATTGCATAAAAAAATTAAAATTATGATTGAATATAATGAGTTGAACAGATTTTATTCAAATTAAAATATTAATTATACTTTATACAATTGTGATGGGTCCCATATCTAATATTTTAGATTTTTTGTAAAAATGTTGAAACTTGAAGCAATCCAAATTGGATGATGGTGTCATTATAAAAATCTCATTGTTGGCAATTTCTTGCCCAACCACAAACTTGGTCCCACTTTATAGACACGTCTTGACATGTGAGATGAGCCACATAACTCCAATATTTTTATTTATTTTAGAAAATTGCTATTATTTTTCTTTATAAATGAAAATTAATTTTTAATAAGTTAAAAAACCCTTTTATGTAGATATTTTAATTAAAAAATTTCAAAATTAAATCCTTAAAGTTATTATTTTCATCTAAATAAAATAATTCAGCTTATATGAAAATTTTACCCATCTTACATTATATTTACCGAAACAATTAAGGCATATGAATTCAAAGGCCATTGAACCATAGGCCTCTGCAATAAACAATGGAGTTCAAACATCCGCTGATATGAATATATGATTGTATTGTTCCATACATATTGATGAGTGCAAAATAAATCCATATTTTATTCCTAAATTTATTGTTGTTAGTATCTCATTTTATTTAATTTTATCTAATTAGTATAATTTTGTGTTTTGCAGGTTTAAAAGTGAGGATGACAGAAAAAATGCTTAAATATAAAGTCTGGGCCCATTATGAGTTATTTTGGACCTCCAACCCAATTATTGAGCCCATTAAGAAAAGCCCATGAAGAAATCCACATGTGTGAATAATATTTTCATTATCTCAAGAAGAAATTCAAAATTTAGAAGCTAATATAAGAGGATTTTCGAGTTTGGCAAGTGGATTAAGGAAAGAGAGAAAATAAGAAAGGAAGAAAAATAAGGAAGGTTTGACACATGTTCAGTATTTTGGTCATAAATTTCTACTCCGATGTCCGATTGCTTTGATTCTTTTTGCGTTGGAAAGAAGACTTCAAGAGATACAACTTTGTAGTTTACAACTTTTCCTGATTCGGAAGTTAAAAGGGTCAAAACTGAGCTGCAAGATGATGCACGTGTAAAAAAACGGAATTCTACACCCACTTTCCTTATACAAATTTAGCTCATTGCCTCTTTTAAGTCATTCCATATTTAACACAAATCAAATCCGCCCTCCATGTGTCCCTTGCTTTTTAAATCTTTGAATCCAATCCATTCATTCCACCTCCTTTCATCTATAAATACTAGCCCTCCCATTGAGAAAACTGAACTTGGGCATTGAAGAAAAGGAGAGGAGAGGAAGAAGAGAAGGAGAAAGACTGTGGGATTTTCAATCCACATTGGGTTCTAAGGTTGGTGGATTTTGATTTCCATTGTATTTTTCTTATGTCTTTATTCCAAAATTTCATTGATTTGTAATTTTAATTCCATGTTTAATTAATAAAAGAAGGTGAGATTATTAGAATTATGGTTTTCCAAATTTTGATTTTTATTATGATGGTTTGAATCATTTTAGTTCTTGACTCCTTCCTTGGTAGTTAATTTGGACATATGAAATAGTTAGATCTTTGATTAACATTACTATTCTAGGTCTAAGGTTCTTTGGGACATGAAATATTTAGATCGGAGAATTGCATGATTAATCTAGATCTAAGGTTCAGATTAATTAGGGAACTAATTTGATGAAAGACTTGAATAAGATTGAAATTTTACGTGAGCTCCATGTTCTAGGCCGTTATTTTATTATTAAAATTTGGATGATAATGCCTCCTTGATTTTTTGATCCAGTTCCATTGTAAATATGTATATAGGTAATTTAGATGTTATTTATGTTTTCTTTTGTAAAATACAAATTCTTGAAAATTGTGGAACTTTGGAAATAATTTAATTGCATCTTAATTCTGTATTTAAATTAGATTGAGATTGTTTATATTTTTATATTAATGCCACCATCTTAATTAAAATTAGTTAAATTGTTAGATTCTATTTTTAAATATAGAATGTTTCTAAATTAAGATTAAAAATCATAGATTAGATAAATTATTCCATATTTATGACTTATCTCCATATTTCTCAAAGTTCTTGAAATATATAATTCAATGGTGTATTTTCATGGATATATTTTCCTAAGTTCCGATGGGTTCGACCTCGCACTTAATCGCTATACTATCTAAATGGTTCGTGCGCTTGCGAGTTAAATTTAAAATTTGCACAACACATATCATGTTATAAGCTCTCCAATGTATTTCAGTTGATATTGTATGTATCCAATTGATCACGTATTGTCAATACTGAGTTGAAATAATGATAGTATTTTACTGAGTTGAAATAGCTCTCCAATGTATTTCACACGAGTAGCTTAACGGAAGACATTTTGGTTCAGGAACAAAAGGTCTCAACTTTCAATCTGTATCTAATATCCATGGCTTGAAAGAGGCTGCATGTATAGAAGTTTTACTTGTATTTGGAAGAGAGGTAAATTTTGTAGGTTTTCTCTTATCTTATTTGATAATTAGAGTGAAAAATATGTAAGAGGAAAAACAACTTACCTTGAGAAAAGATAAAGTGGCTATCTTTTGCAGTAAATGGGCTTTAATATTTGTGTTTGGGAGAAAAAACTTTGGATTTTTCTCGTCCATCAAGATATTGTCTGCTTTGGGCCCGCACGGTTTTGGGATCAGACTCGGCTCAAGTCCGAGTCCAAAACACGTCTTACAGGTTTGAGGGAGCAAGGCTACTTATAAACCCCATCTCAAACTTCTCAACTTCCGATGTGGGACTTTCTACAACTCCCACCCACTGTTGGACTGTTGAATTCGACCGACCCACTCTGCTGGCCAGTCCGACAGGGCGCAATTTCACTTGGATAAGCCTATTTAGGACTTGACCTCTGGCTCATGGGTCAAGATATCACACTCATACTCCAGAAGAGGGGTCTGGAGTTCTTTGTCAAAAAAAAATTTATAATATCAACAATAAGATATATTTTTCTTTTCTACTATTTTTTTTTTTTGAATTGATATAGTTACACATTTTCATTATATCGTCAATATAATACATATCACCAATACATCAATATTTCACAGCATCAGTTTTAGAATGATATTCAGAACCCTTAATAACATCGAATAGGGCCAAACAGCATGTCATTCTCCTTTAGAGTTAGAAGATTAATTTATTAATCTAATTATATTGTCCTAACTCCTAATAAGGAGAAAAATCAGATGCATGAGAGAAAAAGCCTCAATTGTGACGGGTAACCTTTAGATTAGTAGAAATCAAGCCACATCCATACAATATACGAAGTCAAAAACTGTCTAGAGTTGCTTGTGAATGTGAAGTCACACTACGGTTCAACAATTTTGATCACGAGAATTTTAAATTGTCACTATTAATGTTGGTTGAATTGTGATAAAGATGGGATAAGATAACACACTCTACGCAATGGTTTAGCAAAAGCTCTGACACAACTTGAATACTCTGATTATGAAAGTTTTAAGAATCAATAGATTTAACAAAATTCGATGACTTCTGAGGGCACACCCAACTTAAATAATCAATGGACTGAATTGGATCAAATCAATCTAGAGTTCCACCAATGCATACCATTATCTTTTTCCTTCAAACGAAGTTACTCAATTAATTTGTGAACAAAATCACAAAATCTCAAATAATCTTTTCCTAATGGACTTTGAGTAAAAGTTCGAGACCGTACTCTAGCTGGACTCGAACAAATGAACATCCTATGTGCAATATTGTTACATGGACAATTTAAATTTTTTAATATAAACAATTAATATATCATTTGTAAAACAAATATTAAAAACCTAACCTCAACAAGGGTTATAAGTTGACGGATAAATGCTCACGTGACAACCTCAAAACCCTATTTCTATCATCAGATATATATTTTATTTCATGTGCCATCTATGAGCCTCAATATTTTATGGATTTAGAGAAAAGAATTGGTTAAAAAATAATTGGATAATACCAATTTCTGTGAACTTATAATACAGATTATACACTGGGAGGTGGAAGTATTATACCTACCGAAGGCTACCATAGTTTCTCACTTTTTCTTCTCTTTGAAGCAGTGGCAGCAAGTACAATTTCATTGGCTGGATATAGTGCTGCCTTGGCTTGACACTGTCATTGAGGTTTTAATAAACTTACACTTGTTATGTGGTGGGACTATATAAAAAAAAAATTAAAATTATTTATTATAATTCATTTTATGTTGCAAATTAATTTATTAGAAAAAGATCAGTTAAAAGATCTTATTCATTTAACATTCTCTAGTGTTGAAATTGAAGTACAAATAAAATTAGGCCAGCCATTATCCCACGAGTATTTTGTGTATGAATACACAGGTTTTACCGTGATGTCCAATTTTCCCTCCACCTGCCGTATTGAGGAAAAAATAATGAAAGAAATTCATAAATAATGCAAATCAGCTCGTTAAAATTTATGAATAATGCAAATCAGCTCATCAAAATTCATGAACAGTGCAAGCAGCTCACTGAAATTATAAATCGGCTTGGCAAAATTCATAAACAGTGCAAATCGGCTCGCCGAAATTCATATGCACAGTGAAATCAATCCATCAAAATTTTACTTTTCATGCAAAATGTACATCAAAATGTAAAATTGAGAGTACACTGAAACTAACATCGCTGGCTACGAAGATAAAGAAGCACAAACTCGTTCATAAGAAAGCACCCAATTCACATGATTTTGTACCTCATTTTGTCAATCTACATTGAAACCATCCCATCCGCATCTTTATCATCTATAAAACATGGTCTCGATGTTTTTCATCACTGCGACGTTCTCTTCTTCTTCTTGCCAAGTTGTAGAGAATCTGGTTTTCCTTTTATCTGCCCCCGTTTTCCTTAAATTAAAGAGAATTTCTCTTTGATTTGGTCTCTTTGATTTGGTTGGATTCACGTTGAAGGGAATCTATTTATCTTCCCACTAATTGCTGCTCTTTCTGGGGTTGAAGGATGCTGCCTTTTGGGAGCATGAAAGAGGCAGAAATGGCAATGGGGAGGCCACTAACGTGGGCAGAGAGTGTGTGG
This sequence comes from Chimonanthus praecox, assembly GCA_022113865.1. Classification (NCBI taxonomy): domain Eukaryota; kingdom Viridiplantae; phylum Streptophyta; class Magnoliopsida; order Laurales; family Calycanthaceae; genus Chimonanthus; species Chimonanthus praecox. The sequence goes on along the minus strand of JAINRJ010000094.1, from coordinate 445,360 downwards.
TTCTCATACTCGGCCCAAATGTCAGATTTTTGGCTGTATGGACACAACATTGTTTTCCTCCGCCTCGTTCTCTCTGTTGCCTCTCCCTCTGGTTTTCATGGAGCTCAAGAGCTCCAAAGTTCTGGACAGGTTCAAGCTGCAGCCCAAGATTAGACTCCCATCCAACGCTTTCTTCAAATACATGGACGTCATGTTTCGTTGGTTGGCCCTCTCCAGCTCCTCTTACCCCATCATCAAGGTAATCTCTCTCTCTCAAATTAATTAAAGCTAAATAATAATTTTTACTTATTTGCTCATTTACTGTTAGAAAATCATGACTTAATAACATTAAAATAGAACTCTCTTAGAAGCTAGTCGGTGAGAGAAGGGTGCCTTTAATATCATATGAAATCATTAGTTTCTCAAATTAATGGACGTGTGACTTTGATCACTTATATCAAAAAACGATCATATGAGAGGTTTTTTAATTTATTTTATTTAAATCTTTCAAAACTCCAAAGAAAGACTATCTGGATTTTTATCATCTTCTTTTTTTTGTTTTTGAATTTCTGAAGTGGGTTGAAGATTTTCTTTCAGCTGATAGTTGTCTGCCTTCTTTCTTTCTTTTATTCAGTCAGATAGAAAATGGAAAATAGAAAATATCTGTTCTTTTATTTAATTATTGTCGATTTGGAAATTGGTGAAGTGGGTTGGGATTCGGACGGGATTGCCCCTGCCTGCTGCATGGGAGGTGCTTTCACAGCTGATGGTGTATTTCTTGATTGAGGACTTCGGCAATTACTGGCTCCACCGCCTGCTGCATTCTAAGTGGGGCTACGATAAGATCCACCGAATCCACCATGCGGCCCCAATGGGCTTTGCGGCCGCCTATGCCCATTGGTCTGAGATCTTGATTCTGGGCCTCCCATCCTTCATTGGCCCAGCACTTGTTCCTTACCACATGAATACATGATCACTTTCTGGCTTTTCATGGCCCTCCGTCAGTTGAAGCCATTGAGACACACAGCTGGTATGTCTGCCCCTCTTTTTTCCTTTATTTTACAGTACGTGTTAAAAGGTATTTTTTATAATAAAAAAATATAAACTTAATTTCTCAACATTTAAATAATGATAAATAGATTAAAGAATAAACTTAATATTCTTTATTATTAAAGACATCAGTGTCCTTATCATTTCCAACAACTTTTATACCACTGAAATCGTAAATCATAATTATAAGAAAAATAATAAATTAAAAGAATTTGGTGGGTGGGTACATTCAACTTGCTAAGCACTCAAACTTCTATTCGTACAGAAGATGTGCATAAAATCAATTAAGTTTTATGCAACATTTGATCTTCTATTACCCATAAAGAAATGGCACTGTTCATTAACAAAACATGTGATTGTTTGGTTTGCCATATAATTGCCAAGTAATTTTTAATTACTGAATAGAGGTAGTCTGATCATTATAGGTTTATTTCACCTATCTTACTTACACAGTCCCTAAGAGGTATGTGTGATGGTCTAGAAGCCATCTTAGAAAGCACGAGTCTTAGTGTATGAATAAGAAGACATGTACTGAGGATTAAGTTCAAAGAGATCTAAACACCTTAATCATAATTATATAGTCCCATTCTTTTTCTCATTTGAATGGGCAAGAAGGTGAGACATGAGAGCATGACAAATCAGATGCAGAGCTCGATAAAGTCTTGGGTCTTGAACTGGTGAGTTGGCAAACCATAGATCAGGTCAAGGATTATATAGTGTGATAACAAGGGATCCAAAATAGAAGGCAATATTCAATTCCACGTTAGGCTCGATTGAGCCAGTCGAGTGAGTATTAATGATGAGGGTTAAAGATGGGGTATTAATGTGTGAATAATGAAAGGGTTAATGAAAATGTATGGGGGGTGTGTTGGGTATTACCAACGGTGCATCCAGGGTAATGAAAGAATAGGTCCTGCAGATACAGGGGACGGTGAGATGAGAATAAGGCAGAGACAGGCCGACGGTGGTTGGGATGGAACCTTAGGCGGCGACAAGGAATGGAAGGCAGCAAGGGTGGAGGACGACGATGATGGTGGAATCTGGATGGCTGTACACAGGTGAAGGGTTGGTTCTATTTTGGAAGGGTTGTGGACGGTGGTATGCAGGGAGACGATGGCTGGTTGTGGGTAGAGGCGTCGGGAGCAGTGGCGTGGCTGTGGAGCAGGGCGACGGATCTGGTGTGGCGTGAATGGCAATAGAGGTGTAGATAGAGAGGGCCGACCAATTGCTGGTACTCCAAGCCAGCAGCACCCACACAGCGGGAGAGAGAATCCCGCGCACGGGAGAGGAGAGGGGAGAGGAGAGAGGAGAAAATCCGAATGGATTTCAAAGTTTCATTAATAATCAATAATACTCTCAATACAATCCAACTAGGTATTTATAGAAAATAAAAGAACTCTAATCCTAAAATTACTCTTAACTCTAAAATTAAGAATAACTAAAAAAACGAAAAGTACAAAGAAATAAAGAAAAAAAAATAATTGGGCCGAGTTTTATGTACATCACATTTTTGGAATAATTATTCCCATAACAAATTAGGTCTATTAGATTTTATAAAATTATGATTTTTAGAAATGGACTCAATTTTAGTGAGATCAACTTGGAATAGATTCAAATTATCTAGAGATCCAATTCAAGATGAGTAGATAGGTGTGATGGGGAAAGAGTGTTCGTGGCCCTAATGGGTTCACATGTGACTCCAGTGTGTATATATATATACATATGGACAATGAAGTCAAAGGTGGTAAAAGTTCACTTAACTATTATTCCTAATTGGTTGGTGGAAGTCATCGAAGCATATATTAACATGTTATTGAAGTAATGTTTGGTTCTATTGAGGTTGTGCACTTAGAAAATAGAAAGGATTGCATGTCTTAACGGTACAAAAAGATACAAAACTTGTTCCATTTGAGAGATTGATTCAGTTTACTTTGATGTTTATTGATCCAATTACACAACAATAGCCCAAGGCATATCGGTAACTGTTCTTTTCTTCTTTTTTTTTAATTTACGTATGAAAAATTGTGAGATACCTAGTGTAAAACTCCCAGAGATGAGTCCATTATTGGTAACTGTTCATTTTTAGTCAAAGCTGGAACCTACTTGTTTGAAGCCCATCTGTTCATTCAATATATCTAGGTGGGTTTATCCATTTAAAATGTTTAACATTTTTTTCCAGAATCTATTTCACCTATTTGTTTTCCTTCCAAATCACAACCCATATTATGAACCATTTTTATGAACAAAATTGATCGTCAAACCCATTATGTGAACCATTTGAACTCAACAAAAACCCAACAATCTAACATCAAAATCTTATCATGATCATATTTTAAATATGAAATGTGCTTATGAAAGCTCAATGGATTTTTAGCTCAAACCCAAGACTAGCATTTTTATGTAATGTGCTCAATGATCCAGCTTGTAGTGAAATATATGATGAACACCGTAAAATTACAATTTTATCCTTAATATTAGATTAATTAGTCCTTATTTTATAAATATTAGACATGTTTAAATGTTGTTTTTAGTTGTACAGCTTATTTTTAAAAAATTCAAGAAAAGAAAATAAAATTGATAAAAAAATGGCTAAGTAAAAAATACAGTCGACGTTACCTTCAGAATGGTCAAATCAAGTTGGTTAAACCAGTTGGGTTTCAGAACCTGCAACTTTCTACACTCATGTAATTAATATTTCATTTTTCAATTTCGAGTGAAAGTCGAGTCTCATCTACCAACCCTTCTTATGTACTGTCGATCGAGGTGCCCGACACCTAAAGGAAAGCCTAAACAAACTATTACCATTTCTATTTCCATTTCCATTTCTTTTTTATGTTTTTTTATCTGGTTCCAGGACTTATGGGAGAAACAGAGAAGACCGATAGAAGAAACAGTTAAGGAGGCAGCCAGCTGAGATGCACGGCAGTCACTAAGTCGAACAGTGAATGAAAGCAGCAGCAGCGCTCAAGGAAGAACAGCAGCAGCGATTTTTCTTTGCAGAGACAGAGCACTGGTAGCAGCAAGCAAAGGAGGAGCAGCTACAGCAGCTGCGATCTCAAGGGCCAAAGCAAGGCCAGCAGGAAGGAGAAGAGATGACAGAGAACACCAGAACAACAACCAGCTGAGAAGGGCAGCACGGCCTGGACTTCTGGCTGGATCAAGTGCCGAGCAAACAACAGCATAGAAGTAGAACAACAGCCAGCTGAAGCCAACAACAGCCAGCTGAGAAGAAGCAGTGCACAGTGCTCACAGATTGCTGTTCGAGTAGAGTGTCGAAACTGGAGCAGCAATGGAAGCAAGGGGACTAAGGCAAGCTGGGAGGCTTTGTGCATATGTGAAGCAGTGCAAAGAGGGCTGAGTTTCCACGGTTTTTGAAATTCAAACAGCCTATGAAGAGGTAAGGCAGTGACTGAACCGGATAGAGCTGGGAAGATAAGATAAGAAGAAGGTGGGTTGCCGAGAAGATAGAGATAAGGAAGAAGATTGAGTTGCCGATAAGATTTGGATGAGAAGGCAGCTGAACCGATAGCAGCTGGTTTCATATTTGAAGAGATAAGGTACAACAGACAAGGAGAGATCAGAAGATAGAAAAGAGAGGAAAAAAGGAAGATAAAAACCAGCTGAACCGATAGCAGCTGGGAATCAGAAGAGAAAGGAAGAGATAAGGAGGAGGAATAGAAGATAAGGAGAGATAGAAAGATAAGGAAGAAAAGACCGATCCTCATTTGGGTTTTCAAACAAGGATAAGGTGTTAGCCGATCCATATAGCTGAGAAGATAGAAAAGGCAGTTGGGAACTGAAGAAGAAAGATAAAGAAGAGAAGAGATAGAGTTAGCCGAACAGAGAGGATAGAAAGACGAGACTCGTCCCGGCTGAATTTGAATTTGATTTTGAAATGGGTCTTATCTCAGCTGAGTTTGAAAGATCTCTTATCTCATTCCTTTTTCTCTTATAAATTCAAGTGTTTGGGTCCATTGAAGGTTGAACCGGGCAAGACGTCGAAGAGACTGAAGTTGGACGAAGAAAGACAGAGAAAAATATTTAATTTCTTGTAAGTTATATATTTTTTTTATTTTTATGTTAAATCCAAAAGGATTGTATTTCATTTGCAAATTTTTAAATAAAAATTCATGGCAGTTGTTTAGATTTATGGTGGTTCCAGTTATTAAAATATTTAATAGTGATGATTTGTATTCTATTTTTAATTCTTTTTATGAACATTATGTAAACAAATTATTTATCATTGATTTATTTTATTTTTTCTCAAAATTCTTCAAAACAATTTATTGTTCTAAATTAATATTATAACTATATATTTTAGAAAATTATTTCCTTAAATCACATTATTTTAATAATGTCATTTTCTATTTCATACATATATTTTATCGATTTTCCTTGGGTACGACCTCGCACTCATACTCTATACTATAAAGTGGTTCGTACGCTTATGAGTAAATTAAAATTCACATCAATATACTTGACCAAAGTCGTTTATAATTTTGCCTCAGACGATTTTGGTTCGTGATTGGGCCCTAGAATTCTAAAATGAATTTTGATTGCCCAAATCTAGACCTATTGGTCTGACCAAACCAGACTGACATATGACTTGCCACCCTTGACTCAATTTAGAACCTAGTCAACCCGGCCAGACCCATTGAGTTGGAAAAGGAGAGCACTCTTCAACTCGTACGTGCAAAATGTACCTAACGAGCTCGTGGTGTGCATGGAAGTCATGTTATATATTGATAAGTGGTGAGACTTAACATATATTTAACAACGACAAAATCTAGTTTAATAGAGCTTAGGATTTCCAAAATGGGTGTTGCAAAAACATTAAAATACCATTATTTTAGAACCATTAACATTGGAGAAAACTTTTATAATTTCCTAGATTACCATTAAATAGATCTCTATTTAGATTTAGCAAATGAAAATGCACTTAAAATCATTGCTAGAGATTTCCCATTTGGTCACTAAGTTATGACCTTTTGTTATACAGTTATGACTTTCCTTTTACACCCACAAAATACATTCCTTCCTATGGAGGAGCAGAATACCATGACTACCACCACTACGTTGGAGGACAAAGCCACAGCAACTTTGCTTTTGTATTTACCTACTACGATTATATTTATGGAACTGACAAGGTATGTTGATATCTTTTTTATGACACACTATTGCCTATATGCTTCAAATACAATTTATAAATGGTAAGATCCCAAAGTTCATAGGCGATGTGGGACATTTAATAATGCTGATTATATTTTAATCATCTCAGGGATATTGATACCAGAAGCAAAACCTCGTTAAGGTAGATAAATTGCTTCTTAATCTTTTATCTTAATTGCACTTGTTTGATTACACACTTAGGTTTTTGCTCTTTATGTTTTGATCAGCTTAGAGAGAAATGGGGTGGTAAAGGAGAAGAAGGTAAAGAACTATATAGCAATTCAGTAGAAGATCAAAAGTCCAAATGATCATTATCATCATGACCACTTTCCTGTTCTTAGGTAAGTTCATTTTGTAGTGCATCAACTTCTAAGCACTTAATTGTGAAGTTTATGTCTTAACTTCTATTCTTTTGATTACTTAATGTAGAAAATTTCTTTGGGTTGTGCTTCATTATTCCATACTTCTGTTGTAGATTTCACAATCTTCAAGATGGTCAAGATTTGACACTTGAATTTATTAGCAGATAGATGCTTGTCACCTCAATTTAGTTATGTAATTTAATGTTTTTTCTTCATGGGAAAATAAAAATTATCAAGAAGATGGACCAAAGTACAAAGAAAAGGGATGAGATATCCACCAAGATGAGATGATCATTAAATGAATTACCCTAATAAGCTACAACCTAAGCTATGCAAACAGCATTTTTGTGTAGGAGTCCTCAAAGATGTAAGTTAACTTGGATTGGAATAAGTTACCAATCATGAAACACCTAGAAAAGGGTTTTAAAATTGGCTGACTTGGACATCATAAACATTGTTCTCACTAATTACTTCTATCCATGTCATCCTCTTAGTTCTTGTCTTCCATTCTGCCCTTAAAAAGTCACATCTTTCATTATTTAGACATGACCTGGGTATTCAGCTCAAAATACTAGTTTGATAGGTAGAGTAACTTAACTTCTTTATAAACTCTTAGATCTTCTTATACTTCCAATTTGGAGCTCGTTCGCAGCTAGCCTAGATTTCGGGCTAACTCATATGAACTTGTAAGATCCCTTAGGCAGACGAGATGACTGACCTCGGGGATTGTTGTAGTTGACTATGAACAAGTCCCACATTAAAAATGTAGAGGGAGATGTAGAAATTTATAAAGAACTTGGGTCACTCTATCTAACATGCTATTTTTTTGAGCTAAATACCTAACTCCTAACACATATAAATATCCTTATTATTTTTATTCATATTCCTTCCAATTCCATATCATCTTCTGTTATTTGGAAGCTAAACCAAACAATTGAATTACTATGTAATTTTTGTCATTCTTATTTATTTTGTTTTTCAGGAGTTTATTGTCAACCATCTCGAGAAGTAACCATGTTGTGTCTATATCAATATTATGAATATGAAAAATAGAATGTTTATATGACATTATATATTTATACGTTGAGTCTCTCGTTGTCAAATAACTTTTGTAAGGATCTCCAGTACACAATATAGAGACTTTTGTTAGTCTTTATACAGTCTACACTTCGTTATGTATCTGAAAATGAATAAAACATAGGAGTTCCTTTCAACTTCTTCTTGTAATATATGGGGCTTGCATTCATTATTTTTGTGTTTGCATGTCAGCAGTTTATATCATTTGCCGAAGACAATTTGAGAGTGATTTGGATATCGTAAAACATAAGAGTGGGAGTAGTCATTGGGGTTGTGAACGAATTCCATATTAGAAGTATAGAGAGAGATCTAGGGATTTATAAAGGATTTAAGTCATTCTACCTAATAGGCTAGTCTTTTGGGATGTATACCCAAGTCCTAAATTTATCAACGTTAGGGTTGTCGGTAGCTCTAGGGTCATATTTTATGGCAAGATCCGACACACTATTTTGGACGTTTGCATACCTAAGCCCATGAAGATGACCTCTAATTGGGCCCATTTCAGAAGTACTTGATGGATCTTTGGTTGGACTTGAAATAACCTTACTAATGGTTGGTCTATCACTGCCAACTTAACCATCTCCAGGGTCACACTAAATGGATTCTCCGCCCCCAACTCCTCATTGTTTTACTACTGACATCTAATGATCTACAAATTCTTCCATCAAAACATTTGCAAGCTTTAAAAGTTCCAATGTAATCAATGTGCTCATCCAAAATAACCAATCAATTAAAAAAAATGCAATCGTCAACAACCATAATATATGATCAAATAGGGCTTTCATTGTCAGAACTCAAAGATTAGGTGGGTTTCGGACCGCAACCAACAAACGAGGAAGTAAATTGAGGACATTCCAATCTTAGACCCTTGGATCAAGTCCACCCAACCTCATACATACTAAAATGAAGAGCAGGATTGGGTTAGGGCTTCCAAATTGGCCCTTTATGCCGGGGCATAGTAAGCCTAGCGAGCTTTGGCATGAAAAGAATATGTAGATGAAGCCCATGAACATGTCAATCAAGAACTTCAACTTGAATTTAACAACTCAAAAATAAGGTTTTATTAGAAATCAGGTTTCCAGCATATGTTATGAACCAAACATCCGAGGAATCCAAACAAAATAAAAACTAGATTGTGTATCAACTGGGTTGTTTCTGGTTTTCCTGGGCTGGGTCCAGTACAATTTATACCTCAAATTCTTGTTACCAGGTTCAGGAAAATGTTTCTTCTTTTTTTTCTTCTTTCTGAAATTTAACTTTCTAAGGGAAGCTTGTGTCGTGTTCTTTCTGAGAAAACCACTCTTTCCATAAACTAACAAGGGCCAGTAAAAGCAAAAGTTGGGATTTCTGGCCCTAGAAACAAGCCCAAAGTAAAAGATTCCAACAAACAATGATTCCTAACGTAACTAGACTTCTAACCATCTTAATAAGGTGATGGGCCCTGATAAGTGACAATTACTAAGTGAGAATGAAACATGGGCTGCGCTTGGATGAAGGATAATTTTACAGGGGTCATCTCTCATATGGGGTCACCCTTAACCTTGGGATCACCCTTGAATACCCCAAGCTTCAATAGGGTATTCAAAAAAGATTATCAAGGGTGATTTTTTGAGTTTTTACTTTCACTTAAGGTAATTTTTGAGTTGCTAAATAAGGGGTCGGGTCACCCCCATCCAAACACAGCCATGGTCAATTCAACAGGAGTACCTATTCAATTCAGTAGGAGTAGACCATATTCAATTCAGTAGGAGTAGACCATACTTGTCAAGTCTACCAATGATGTAATTTGGTTTGATTCAAAATTCGAGGGTGGCTAATTACCGTTTTGCCCCTGTGTTTCCATTCGTTCGAACGAATTCTCAGTTCATTTCGGCATTCGTTCGAACGAATGGACACATACCCCATCCAATTTTGATTCGTTCGAACGAATCCCCGTATAAAATCAATTCGTTCGAATGAATCGGGTGAACAGTAACGTTCATTTGAATGAATTGATTTTATAATCGATTCTTCTAATGAATCAGTGATTCATAGAATGAATCGATTTTCTTTTTTTACATTTAAAGTTATTATTTAAGCACTGTGTATTTTTAAAAAATTTAAATTAAATATCCGGACTAATTACAATAATCTGATAAAAATACTTTAAGACTTTAAGGTCTTTTGACACTCCTAAATATTTAAAAACAGTATTTTACAAATAAGGGTATCCCTAGGGTGTGCCGAAAATACATTTAGGAGTGTCAAAAGACCTTGAAGTCTTAAAGTATTTTATCAGGTTATCGTAATTAGTCCGGATATTCAATTTGAGAAATTTTGGAAATACACAGTGCTTAAAAAAAAACTTTAAAGTTTTAAAGGAGATTTTATTATTAATACACAATGCACATTATTTTTAAGCACTGTGTATATCCAAATTTCTCAAATTGAATATCCGGACTAATTACGATAACCTGATAAAATACTTTAAGACTTCAATGTAATACTATGCCCTAGATAAGGAATGTTTTAGCTTAATAATTTTGTTTAACCGGTTAATCTTGAAGATTACAGTTAGGGCTTTGAAGGAAGCCCAGGTGTGGCCCAATCCGAGCTCGAAAGCTCAGTGATCCAGCCGCCCAGCTGGAGGGCATTTTGGTAATTTACCGCTTATTACTATTATTTTTATAAATCATGTTATTATGTGATTATTATTGGATAATATGTTTGTCCTTAATCAAGGAATTGTATTTCTGATTTTAAAATATTTTTATTTTCAGAAAATGGTATTTAAACCGCTCGTCAAAACCCCAAAAGGGAAAATAATTATTTTAAATGATTTTGGAAATGAGATAAAATTCAAAACTAGTATTTTATATTAGACCATTTTAAGTAGTCTAGTTATTCTTTCACACCCCAAAATGATGTTTCTAAATTGTTTTACTAAACATTTGTTTAATTAAGTAAATAATGTTAAATTATGATTTTTATTTAAATTAATGGTTTTTAATGAGAGTTAAATTCCAAAATTTTTATGGTGATTAAGGTTTTCAAAACCCAACCTATCTGTGAGGTTGGATTGAGATTTTGAGTTTTTAAAATCATACTTTTAGTTAAAATTCAAGTTTTTATCAAACCAGGGGCCTTTTTAAAAAATGGAAACTGTTGGAGGGCTGATCTACACCTAAACAGTAACCTGCCGTTACTGTTACAAGTGTAAGCCTGTTGCAAGCGTAAGTAGACGCTGCATGCAGTGGCCGAAGGTCCCTTCCTCGGCAAAACTCTAAAAAGAGGCCCTCCTCCATCTGTTTTAACTCCCAGAAAATTTCTATATTCCTCCTCAGCCTCTCTGCTCTCAGCTGGAAACCAAAAAAAAAAAAAAAAACCAGCCAACCCTTAGCCTCTGTTCTTCCTGGTTTTGTCACCCGTAGCTTTAGAAAAAAAAATTTCAAAGTTCGGATTTTCAGCACAGGAACTCCAGTGAAGGTAACCTTATATTCCTTTCCAAATTCTAGGTGGTTTAGAATCAAGAAAAACTGATTTTGGTTTAGTTTTGAGTAAGAAAAACCGTTTCAAAGTTTAAGGAAAAACCACGAGTTCCTTGTACCCGTGAGCTTTCAGTATTAAAATTAGTAAAGAGGACTCCCAGAGGAATCCATCGGACCGATTAGATATGAAAATCGAATCCGGAAAACCCACTGTTTCTGGATTCATTTTTCCTGCAGTGTCGCCCATTCATTGTCTGCAACACAGTGAAGGAAGAAGAAGAAAAAAGAAATTATTATTGTTAGATTATGTTAATGCTTGTGATGTTAGTACCAATTGAAAAAAAAAAAATAATAAATATTATTGTTGGATTATTGGAAAAAAAAAATGTAGTGACCCTCTTCTCTTATTACTATAGTGTATATACTATTGTATTCACTTTCAGGCCGACTCTATTGGTCGAGCACTGAGTGATCTCACTTTCAGGCGGACGCTATATTTGTCGGGTACTGAGTGACCTCGAGGCCTTACTCAACATGTCAGATGTGGTACTATCCAGAAGACAACCGAGAAGTGACCTGAGGATCTAGACCTAACTCAATAAGTCAATCTGGTCAATGCCCAGAAGACCAATGTGAGTTTTGGAATGAACACCCTTTTTATTTATTATCTTGTAGATTATTATAATTTAAAAATGATAGAAACCAAGTAGGGGACTCAACTCCATGTACCTTAGATATTTTTGAGAAAACAAGTATGATTTCAAAATACTGCTTATATGTGAATGAATGCTATGTATATTGATTGTGCACTTATTTGTTGTTTGAACAGAGACCGCGAAATCACACATATACGGTGAGGGAACTTAACTTTACAGCAAAAATGTAAACAAATATTGAGATGGATCTTGAGTAATGAGTGATTTCAGATTTGATGAACCCACTCATGTGCCTAGAGTTGACGCACTATGGTAAGAGTGCTTATAATGCTGGTAAATGCTATGATGTTGATCATATGAAATGTGTAAGACTGCTTCCACGTGCCCTTGACTATTGAACCAATATCGGCCATATGAGAGATGGTTTATGTCTACTGGACCATGGGCGTCAACAGTTCCTGACTTGAGGGTGTCAGTATCGGCTATGGGAGAGCCGGAGATGTACTTGTAAGGATGTATTTTGACCATGTCGGGACTTAATACAATGGTGTCAGCGTAGTCGGTAGGCGTTACGTTGGATGATAGCAGTGGAAGACTGATGGAATGATAATGAGACTTTACTTGATATTGTGAATTTTATTATCAAGCATGAGATATTATCGCAACTGTTGATTATTGCTAACCTGTTGTTTACTTTAAAAATTGCACTATTATATTTCCTTCACTGGGCTACTTAGCTCACCCACTCACCTTTCAGGAGATGAACCCGAGGAAGAGAACCTCTATTTCAAGCTTAGGGTGGATAAGCTGCGGCGGTGTTTTCGGGATTTCTCACTAAGGGGAATACCTTTATCTTTGCTTTCTGGTTTTGGAACCATTTGTCTTTGTAAAGTACCAGGTGTGGTACTTAGTCTGTTTGAATGTCTGTATTGAAAACTACTGCGTTTCTGTAGTTACTCTTATGTGATTTTGAAATAATAATTTAGTGTTTGGATTTATGTGTGTTGATGTTTGTTTGTGTTTCTTGGGAGGGACTTATGGTATATGTTGGAGTCCACATGTTGAGATAATGTGTGATCTTTGGGCCCAACTGTTGATCCGGCCTACTTAGAATGCTTGTATTAGCTTAGCCTTTCAAAAAAAAAAAAAAATTAGTCGCGTTCCGGGCCCACCCTTCGGGTCGGAGCGTGACATTTAAGGTCTTGACACTCCTAAATGGTTTTCGGCATACCCTAGGGATACCCTTATTTGTAAAATACTGTGTTTTAAATATTTAGGAGTGTCAAAAGACCTTGAAATATTAAAGCATTTTATCAGATTATCGTAATTAATGGATATTTAATTGAGAAATTTAAAAACACCGTGCTTAAAAAAACTTTAAAATTTAAAAAAAAAAAATCGATTCATTCTAATGAATACTGATTCATTAGAATGAATCAATTATAAAATCAATTCATTCGAATGAACGGTGAACAGTAACGTGCGTTACTGTTCACCCGATTCATTCGAACGAATTGATTTTATACGGCGATTCGTTCGATCAAATCAAAATTAGATGGGGTATGCGTCCATTCGTTCGAACGAATGCCGAAATAAATTGAGAATTCGTTCGAACGAATGGAAACGAGGGGCAAAATGATAATTAGCCACCCGCACCCGGAAACAAGTGTTTAGAGGCAGAAAACTGGATGTGTAAACGGGTACCTTTTTAATATACCAACGTGAGGTCAAGATCAACTCCCCGTATTTCAAAACCTACAATTTTAATATGACATAATTTAGTCACAAGAATCTTGCGGCTTACTTTATTTTGATAATTATATTGATTTATAAAACCATAGCTTCGCCAAAAATAAATTAGAGTTTGTAATATTATGATTCTAAAATGTAAACACATTTTAAGTTTTTAATAAAATTGACAGTTAACAAAAAAAAAATTAGATTTCAATTATTTATTTTTCTTCAAAATTTAATGGTTCTACATACTTTATTCCTTCTTGTAATTTTTTGCATAATAAGAATTTTTTTTAATTTTGTATAAATCGAGAAAACTCTCATCATGTATTCAACTTAAATTCACTGGAATCTAGTTACTCGGCTATATTAGCATGTTGTGTATTCTCCCATTAAAGGCTAAAAATCGAATCGGGTTTTATCATGTTTCAATAGACTCAACTCAACCCAAAATGATGATTCAAATTATTCTACTTGACCTGACTATTCAACTTGACCCGACTGGAACTTCTGACTTGAGTTCACCCGAGTATTAATTTATAGTTTGGTGCTTTAGGGTCAAGTAGGGTCGAGCTGTTTTTAAAATTCTCAATTCGATCCGATTCGACTCAAATTTCATATAAATTTATTTTTTTCGAATATGAGATATAAAAAAACAACTCAAACCCATTAATTTTTAACGCCACCCAAGTTTCACCCCTACCCACATCATGAGATGGTAACAATGGTGGTGTAGTCCAAACCCATTAATTTTTAACGCCACCCAAGTTTCACCCTACCCACATCATGAGATGGTAACAATGGTGGTGTAGACGTGTAGTCCAAAGTTCCAAACTCAGAGGCTACAGCCGCACAGTGTGACTCGTGTATAGTTTTCCTCGAAGAGCGGCTCAGTGAGTCAGTGAAATGGAAGTGACTGATTGCATGTGTCAGGCCGTGACTTTAGCGAGTAGACGAGTATTTCTTCGATTGTGGAGAAAAGACTTTCTCAAATCAGCTTTTTAGAAGTGAAAGCAATTTCTTTTCTTGATGTTGCCCTGTTCCTCCGCCTGCTCCTCCTCCGTCCTCCTCCATCAAAACCCATCCATCCCATCCAATCGACTGCAAACTTTTCCTTCTTCCTCCTTTCCTTGCCACTTATAGAACTATGGGAATCAGTAAATCATGGCAGGCCATGCCACCGCCATCTCCGATGGTTTTCTTCTCCTTTCTTTCTGTCTTTCTTTCTTTAATCCAACTTAGCTATGACAAAATTTTGCCATATATGGGTCACTTCTGTACTTCACTGCTTTCCACACCCATTAAAGCCTTTTCTGATTCACATTTCCTTGTTATGACATTGAAGTATGGACAGTGGACTCTGTCTCTCTCTCATCTCACATCATCATATGTACTGCATTTCAAGATTAGAATGCTGGCACCAACATGTGCCCATGGTTTATCCATGCCCTTCTTTAACCAGACCTTCTACTGTCTCACTTTATATATAACTTTTTCAGATCTTCGCCTCAAGAAAGCTCACTACAACTCTTATTTGAAATTAAATCAATAAACATCTATAGTCTTCCATAGAGTCAAACTTATTGGTTAATTCATCCATGCCCATCTTTAAACCAGACCTTCTACTGTCTCACTTTATATATATCTTTAACTTTTTCAGCTCTTCATCCATCAAGCAAGCTCACTAGAACTATTATTTGAATTAAATCAATAAACATCTAACTTATTCCTTTATTCATCAAGTTGATTCAACTCAATAAAATTTTAAATCATTGAGTAGAGTCAAATCTAATGAACCAAGTTTTGAATTGATTGAATAAAGTAAAATAGATAATAAAATAAAACTCGTGTCGAGTTATACAAAATTCTCATAGAAGGATTAGTGCTCTAAAAGAATTATCCCTTCAAATAAGGTCCACTATAAATTTCCATTGATGAGAAAGAATAATTCAAAATTAGATATTAGTGTCATTCATGACCTAGTTATCAATTTTTTTATGTTTCTATTAAAATGGTATGAATCAAAACCAAATACCCTCATGAAATTTTTGGTATTTATTATGGTCCATTTTAGCCATTTTGGTTGTTTCAACACCTACCCATTAACTGGCCAAGTCTTTGTAAAAAAAATGATATTTAAAAATTTGTTTGACCTACCTAATTGACCAACAATGTCTCTTCATAAATCCAATCTAATAACTGGTTAAGTCTTGGTCCTAGTCTTGTTTTGAAAGCTATAACAAAAATATATACTTTCGTGGTACTTTTTTATGACCATAGTTATCAATTTGGTCCCATTTAGGTCGAAATGATATAAATCAAAACGAAATACACTCATAATCATTATTTTATATTTTAAAATTTGTCTAAATATTTTAAAAATAAAATAAAATATCAAAACAACAGAAAAACTAAAGTTTTTTTATCTCAAAAGAGCCTCTAAAACTAAATTGACAACAGTGTGTACGACAATGATAATAAAGAATTCCTATACTTTATGTACATTTTCTGATCGAATAAGGACAGATCCCTATATTTTACTGTACTTTTGCTGATGGAGAGAGAGTCTCTCACCAGTTAGATTTTTTTTCTACTTTTGGTTGAGGCAAGTTAGATTTTAGAAGTAAGATTCTCTCGTGAGACTTTTTCATTCAATAGATTATATATATATATATATATATATATATATATATATATATATAATTGAATGTATTTTATAAATATAAATTATATAAAATTTTATTATCAATTAATGATCTGAGTTATAAAATCTTTTATAAAAGAAAAAAATCAAAATTATATAATCTTAGCCATTAAATTTTGATGAAGTATAAATTATTGATTTTTAAAATTTTAAAATTAAGGGAAGATATTCATATAGAGATTATTTTATACAGAATCTATTCATATAATTCTTTTTAATCACGTCCAGTTATGTCGATCACAGGATCTATTTCAGATAAGTTTCAGAATCTCGACAAATAATATCTTAGTAGGGTTTTTATTTTTATTTTTTACTATCCTTCTTCACTGTGAGAGTGTGAGTATTCAGCTTTTTGAAACAGTAACTGTGTAAGCCAGTTCTCCGTTTCACAACTTGAAACTTGGTGACTTGACTCTCACAGAGTTTGGCCCAACTATTGAAAATCCAATCTCTTGATGTAGGAAGAAAAATCGTCAGGTTTAATTTGGGTAATCATTTTGGGTCAAATTT
This sequence comes from Chimonanthus praecox, assembly GCA_022113865.1. Lineage (NCBI taxonomy): Eukaryota > Viridiplantae > Streptophyta > Magnoliopsida > Laurales > Calycanthaceae > Chimonanthus > Chimonanthus praecox. Next base: position 428,652 of record JAINRJ010000094.1, on the reverse strand, counting down.
TGAAAGATCTAGTTAAAGATAAATTTGGCAACGGGTCAATCGAGTAAAATTGATTTCAGATTTAGATCAACAACTTTCAATCCCTCACTTACTTATTATTAAATAAATGAGTTAGTCAATTCAGATCTATTTTGGATTTGGGTCACAGAACTTTACACTCATATACATTAAAATATTCAGAGATTATAATGCTCTATGGAGTACAGTGTTGGACAATTGAAAAAAAACAAATTAATAATTGTGGATATTCATATTTTATATTCGATGAGTGAATCAACTCTAGAGAGTAGAGTTGAAAATGAATACATTAGAGATAATTTAGAAATAACTCTAGTCGATGATAAATTAAGATAAAATCATTTGAGATGATTTAATCATATTAGTAGAATTAGTAGATATGATCTAAATGCACAAGGTTAGACTATAAATTGTAGACACTAGGAGGAGAGATCAACTATAAAAAAATGGAATAATTTTTTATTTTTTTTTGTAACTGTAAGAATCAGTCAAGTACTCTAAGAGGCATAGTCATCATGGTCTTAAAAAAAAGATTTGTTAAATTATAAAATGCTTGATATTATAATTTATGATAAGATTAATTAAAAAAGAATAACTTATAGAATCAATCTTAAATAGATTGAATTCTAATTTATGATAATGATGATGATCCAATTTTATGAAACTTCATATCATACTAATTTTCAAACTAAATTCACGACATACATACCATCGCTAAATATATTTTTGGCCTTTAATTATATTTAATGTGATTTATTCTAATCTAATTTTTAAACCCATTAAAATGTATACCTTAGTTAACTCATCTCAATTTTAAATAGGATTTACATAAATAAAATATAAATGAAATCTCACTTCACAAATCTTAATACTATCATTTGGAGAACGAATATAGGAACATGATAGTTTGGACTCGGGAGTATTCTAGGGTGTGGTAGAATAATAATGCAGCAATATCTTCGACGTGGACATGTACGAGACTTTTAAGCCGGTCCACAAAAGCAGTCAAACCCGGCCGAAAGGCCAGAACTGCTTCTTTTCCCAATTTCCTTTCTTCAACGAAGTGTTTTAAAAAACTATTTGCCTTTCTTTAAAAGTTTAAAAGACTTTTAGTTTGTCAATTTAAATTGACAATTTGATAATGGGTACCGATCTTTCCACAAGTATTTTGTGTAATGAGATATGAGTTTTAAGTATTATCCATTTTATCCTTTCACTGTTGTATAAAAGTACTTATAAAGATTCCGTAATTCGGTCAGTTATCCGATTTCATTGGTCCGATCAGTGATCCAATTTGCTTTTTTTATGAAAAAAATAGTCTCACTTAAATAAATTCCAATGATCAGGATGAATCGGTCAATGAGTCGATTTATACCGCAGTAGAAGGGTAAAATGGATAATACCCTAAGTCCCATATTAGGTTACACAAAATACCTATGGGAGGATCACTACCTTTGATAATATTTTGAAGTTAATAAGTTGATAAATTTTTAAATGTTTACTTAAATTTTGACTTTTTTTTTTTAATTTACATGTGGGAAATTGTCAAAAACCCAACGTAAAACCTCCACGGATGATATCCACTGTCCATAGGGTACACCAAGTAGGCCATCGAGACTCGAATATGACACCTCCCGATTCCTGAAAGGAAAAGTTAACAAGTTGAGCTTTGGTATTTAGTTAAATTTAAATTTTGAATTTTCAAATCATATTCAATATCCAAAATGGTCTATAAATTTATTTATTTTAGATTAACATTTATCATCATCTAAATTCTTTAATCATCTGATATTAGGATAAAAAATGATAATTTGTTCTTACCTTAGGTATTTTAAGTACAGTCATTCAATTCAAGGCCCTCTATCTCATGATAAAAAAGCTGGGATTAGGTTTAGACTTGCCATCTATTTGAATATAAAATTCACTTCATTTAGCAAATAAGTGGGCCCCAACACCATGTATCCATTTTTGTCCACTTTTAGAAAGAAAAGCCTTTACTATTGATACCACTTAAAAAGGATTGAATTCAAATTCCTAGGTTGCCCTTTATGCACACATGAAGAGCGAGGCAGAAAGACCAAAAATTAAAGCACACCTCGGGAGCTCCTGAAAACCTGCTCCTTCACATTGTCTTGCTCTTCACAGTTTTGTCCATTAGAAAATGAGGCATGATTAAGATTTCAAATATCATACTCCATCTCATCAGATCCAAAATCAGTTGATTCATACTTATAATGATGTGAAATTAAGAAAAATCAATACTTCATATGGGGTAGTTAAGCTGGTAACATTCTACCTCAACAAACGAGATAGTGCGAGTTCTACTCCCCGTGGCGTACCCCTAAGGTTTAAATATCGGCCGATACATATCGTATCGGCCGATATGTATCGGTATTTTCATACAAAATGATATCGGCCGATACGATATGTATCGGCCGTATATACATATGATCGGCCGATATGGCCGATATTCGGTCCGAAATATCTGTCACAATATCGGCCGATATTCATAAATATCGGTTTTTAAATTTTTTATTTTTTTTAAAAACACCGATATGGTTTTTCCACGGTTTTACACAGTTTTTTGAGGTTTTTTGCAGTTCATCACGGTCCGTCCGATATGGTTTTTTGCGGTTTTTTACGATTCGTCACGGTTTTTGTATTTTTTTCACGGTTCCAATATCGGAGGAGAGAGAAAATGTCGATATCGGAAGGAGAGATAAAATTATCGGCCGATATATAGGCCTCACCGATTTTTAAACCCCTGGCGTACCCTAATAGCTATCTAGTACGGAATTTAGTAAGACTATCATCAAAATTTCCCCTCCGTCATTAAAAAAATAAGAAAAAACAATTTCAATTTGAACCATGTGGGAATAATCATGTTAAAATAAAAGATTGAATTTGAATTAATTTTGTCAATTTTTTAAATCATGAATTAACCATTGCCCCATTTTCAATTAACTTTTAATCCCATTGTTAAGTAGCTTGCTTATGTGATTTATGAATTAATTTTGTCAATTTTTTAAATCATGAATTAACCATTGCCCCATTTTCAATTAAACTTTTAATCCCATTGTTAAGTAGCTTGCTTATGTGATTTATCTCTGATTAGGGTGGTGAGTTTTGATCCTTGGCTTGGATCATCTTACTCTTTGTAAACCATCTATGGTAATATTTTAAGTTGCAAGTTGCTACTGAGGAGTACAGTACTTCCACATGAAAGAATGATATGATAAGTCAAGTCAAGTTAATTTTAATTTTAATTTTATTTTTATTTTACAAAATAAAAAATAATTATATATAATAATAATGATGGTACCGTGCATAATGCATATGTCATGAGTGGAAATTCTGACTCTTAACAGGAATTATACTGAACTCCAATAAGAATCATTTACCAATATATTGAATAATGGGACATATAATTGGTATAATTTAGGTTTCCAATTTCCGAGTCAGTGCATCATTAAAAGACTGCGATTCTAATAATTTTCAGTTAAAAACTTAAAATTATTATATGTTTAAATTTAGAAAAGTATAGTAAAAAAAGATTATATTTATTATATCATTTCTCAAAAACAAAAATACTTGTGTGACATTAACAAAAACACGTTAGTCTCCACAAGCCTGAGGAAGCCCATTCAGATATCCAACGGTTAAACATGTGAAATGCTTAATTTTGCAAAATCCTAAAAAATATTTATAAGAAAAATATAAATTCAATGGAAAAAAAATTATAAAAAGGTAGGTGATGCTAAAACAACACATCTATCTCATTTTATTCAAATAATATGTGACTTTTTCTTCTTCTTCTTTTACAAAGATGTCGAGATCTCTTAGAACATTAGAATGTCCGAGTCTTATATCTGTATTTTTTATTAATAAATGACATATGTAAATTTGACAAGTTTCATATAGATGATGTGGTCGAATCACAATTCATAATAAAAAATCAAACTAAAAGTTAGTGTTAGTAATATATTCTAAATGCATCATAATTAGTGATAAAACAACTATCAAATCTATTTTATTCTGATTAAATAGTGAACAATACTCTTGTCTTTAATTTAGTACTGTAAAATTTATTAATTAACCATGCCATTTATTATACTTCTAATAATTTAATAAAATAACATAACACAATGGTTAGATCTAAAGATCAACCATTATTTATAGATGTCTAACTTAAATTTGAGTGCACATCCTAGCACGTGCATTATCTTTTATAAGGCACATGTTTTTCGGATTTTCCACTTTACCTTTTTAGAAATCGGTTCACTTTTCAGTTAATAAGTGAACCAATTTATTTGGAAATGGAAGAGTCTGGTTTAGTGCACCGACCGGTACACCGATGAGTGAACTGATTTCTGCAGATGGATGGGGGCAAAATGGAAAGTTCACTAAAACCCGTGCCTCCTAAAAGATAATGCACATGTTAGGATGGACACCCTTAAATTTACGTCATTATCTTCGTAGTCACCATATTTGAGATCACCTTTTTAACTTCTGCATCTTCATTTGGTCTTATTACAAAACCATACAATTTATCACTATTATTTATCATATATTTCTTTATCTCTTTTATTTCTCTATTTTAATTGGTTTAGATTTCTATTCTCTATCTTGAACTTAACCTCTCAATTACATCAATGTGGTTGTTTTCTATTTCAACCCACATGCTCAATTTACATCACACTATTAGAGTATTAGACCATGTTCTTGAGTTTTAATGATCAACAATGAAAATTTATTTAGAGTTTTAAATGCATTTCTCTAATTAACGTGCTTTGATTTAGACTGTATGATCATGTGAGCACACTCCGTATTGTAGGTCATGAAATGGAGGATCAAGATTCAAATTGGGGAAATGGTAAAAGAATAGACCAATACGTATTATTTTTAGTATGTCGATATATAGCATATCTTCTACACAATGCTCATAGTCTAATTATATAGCATGGGCTATATTCAATTTTTTTTTATCTTAAAAAAAAAATTGTTTCAACTATTTTTCGAGTTGCATTTTGTATTTTGTATGATTTGAAGAAAGCTTAGAAACAAGTTCTTTATGTGTGAAACATATTTTTCAAATTCAAACTTTTTCCCCTAAAATTTGACTATTTTAAATTATTTTCATCAATTATTTGAAATTTTGCTCTAAGATAATCTTAATTTTAGAGTTTTTTTGTGAAAAATAATTTAATTAGATGATATTGAGTGCTTATGAAATTAAATGGAGATACCTTAATGTGGTTGATATAATTTGTATAGTGTCTATGTGATTTTTTAAGTTTTTTTAATTAATGAAAGACATTTTCTAAGACAATTTTTATTTTAAAGTTTTCTTTTTGAAAAAATAGTAAAATGATATACATATGTTTATGGAATTAACGAAAAACCCTTAATAGTTTTTAGGGTAGAGTCTAATAATCTATAAAAATAATTAATCTATGTGTAGTTCAACTGGTTAACGTCCCGTTTTAGGAAGCCTTCCCACACATAAATTCAAAAGAAGTTATTTTTTTTTACAAAAAAAAATTTATACTAAATTTTTTATTTTTCATATTTTTATGTATTTTTCAAAGAGGGGAGAATAAAATAGGGCGTGATAAGTATTAGCAGATATTCTTTGCTTTGCCGTTTTTTAACCAGTGTTATCAGAACCGGTTCAGTCGCGACTGCGTGGTCTGCGGTTCAGTTCGGGTAAAAAATCGGCTTTGGGTCAAAATCGCATAAAACTGGTCAAAACTGTGGTTTTATGCGGTTTTGATACCAAAACCTTAAATCGTGAACCGCAGTTCATATATTTGAATTTTTTTTATTTTTTATTTTTTATTTTCTCTTAAAAAATGTATATATTTAAAATATAAAAATTTATTACTATTTCTATCTCATATATTTCACCGTTTTAGTATATTACTAATGTTATTTTTAATATTTATATTAAAATTATGGATAAAATATGTCTTACTTAATATTATATATAATATTTATATTATTTTAATACGTCAGGGACTTTCACCGACTTTGATTGGTTCCTCAGGTGCTCCGGTTCTCGTAACATTGTTTATAACATTGGTTTTAACCTCTGAGTTGCCCAGGACAATGCGAGAATGAGTAGAGACTGCAGAAGAAGTGAGGGGAGTTGGGGAAATAAGGCATGAGAGAGTCGATGAAAGAGAGGAGAGGGAAACACAATACAACATCAGATGACTCTCTCCTTCCCTTGGCACAAATGATTTTTTCTCACTCTCTCTTCTCCCCAGCCACTCTGTCTCTCTCACAGACAAAGCCAAACACCCAAAAAAGAAAGGAAAATCCAACTTTAGAGCACCAAACAGCAGTGGAATAAGCAGCAGCAGCAGCAGAAACCAGACTCTAAAGAAATCAAATCTTGCTATGAAATTCAATAATCATTGATAGCCATGAAGACCCAGAAGAAAAAACAAGCCCCCCGTCTCCTCCTGCCTTGGATTTTTACTGCTTAAATGCAAGAGAAGACCCACGTGGACCCGACCCGAGAAGGCAAGGCGAATGGAAGAGAAGCTTCAGACCTGAAGGGTGCGGTAGATGGAAACGATGGCCATGGCAAACGCGACGACAACCTTAGACACAGTGTCGTCGGCGGACGACCTGACGGCCAAGGCTGTGCACAAGCGGTATGAGGGGCTGATGACCGTGAGAACCAAGGCCATCAAGGGTAAGGGTGCCTGGTACTGGGCGCACCTTGAGCCCATCCTTGTGAGGAACTCGGATACGGGCGCCCCCAAGGCTGTGAAGCTTCGTTGCTCCTTGTGTGATGCTGTCTTCTCTGCTTCTAACCCTTCTCGAACCGCTTCTGAGCACCTTAAACGGGGTACGTGCCCAAATTTCATCTCCACCCCAAAACCCATCTCCTCAATTTCGCCATCTCCACCCCCAATTCCCGTTCCATCTCGCAAGCGAAATGCTTCCTCTCCTCTTCTTCCCGTTACTGCTGCTACATCTTATCAAATCTCCCCGCTTACAATCGTCAATCCCTCTCGCTTCTGCTCGGAAATTGGCTACTCGTCGCCTCCGCCGCCCCCGCACCACCACCACCAGCATTTGATGCTTTCTGGTGGGAAGGAGGACATAGAGGCGTTGGCAATTTTGGAAGACAGTGTGAAGAAGCTCAAGAGCCCCACTGCTCTCCCCGGGCCAGTGCTGAGCAAGACCCAGATAGATTCTGCAGGCGGGCTCCTGACCGACTGGTTCTATGAGTCTTGCGGCTCTGTGTCCTTCTCATCGGTTGAGCATCCCAAATTCAAGGCCTTCTTGCAGCAGTTAGGGCTTCCCCCACTCTCTTGCCGCGAGCTCGCTGGGCCCCGGCTAGATTCTCGATATGAAGAAGCGAGGGCTGAGTCGGACGCGAAGATCCGGGATGCCCTTTTCTTCCAGGTCGCCTCCCATGGTTGGAAGAAGGAGCGGGAGGGTGGCGAAGACAGCCTTGTGACTGTTACTGTCAATCTCCCCAATGGCACGAGTATCTTCAGCAAGGCCATATTTGCCACCGGGCGCATCCCGTCCAAGTATGCGGAGGGGATTTTGTGGGAGGCAACAGTTGGCATCTGCAATGGGAACGGCAATGGCAGCAGTAGAGTGCATCGATGTGCTGGCATTGTGGCGGACAGGTTTAAGGCCAAAGCACTGCAGAATTTGGAGGATCAGCATCATTGGATGGTGAATCTCTCTTGCCAGCTTCAAGGCTTCAGCAGCTTGATCAAAGATTTCGGTAAGGAGCTGCAGCTGTTCAAAACAGTCACTGAGAATTGCCTCAAGCTAGCCAATTTCTTAAACACCAACTCTCAGGTACGCAATAGTTTCCACAAATACCAATTGCGAGAACTTGACCATGCTGGCCTCATCCGAATGCCGCCTCATTTGGGCTTGGGTGAAAATACAAATTTCACACTTGTCTATACAATGCTGGAAGATATATTAACCTCTGCTAGAGCTCTTCAACTGGTGGTGCACGAGGAGACCTTTAAAACGGTATGTGTTGAGGACCCCATTGCTCGGGAGGTTGCAGAGATGATTCGGGATGTGGGGTTCTGGAGTGATTTGGAGGCAGTGCATGCACTGGTGAAATTGGTGCGTGTAATGGCACAGGAGATGGAAGTAGACCGGCCATTGGTTGGGCAATGCTTGCCATTATGGGATGAGCTGCGGGCAAAGGTGAAGGACTGGTGTGCAAAATTCAATGTTACAGAGGGCCCTGTTTTGAGGGTCATTGAGAAGCGTTTCAAGAAGAACTACCATCCAGCATGGTCGGCCGCTTTCATACTTGATCCACTCTATTTGATACGGGACAATAGTGGGAAGTATCTCCCGCCCTTCAAATGCTTGACACAGGAACAGGAGAAGGATGTTGATAAGCTGATCACACGGTTAGTTTCACAGGAAGAAGCTCACATTGCATTGATGGAGCTCATGAAGTGGAGGTCAGAAGGACTTGACCCGCTATATGCACAGGCGGTTCAGGTGAAGCAGCGGGACCCTGTGACAGGGAAGATGAAGGTTGCAAATCCCCAAAGCAGCCGGCTGGTGTGGGAGACTTGCTTGAGTGAGTTCAAGTCACTGGGGAAAGTAGCAGTGAGGCTGATTTTTCTTCATGCTACTTCAGGTGGATTCAAGTGCAACTGGTCATTCTTGAGGTGGTTTCGTGCACATGGGCACTCGAGGACCGGGTGGGAGAGGGCCCAGAAACTGATATTTGTCGCGGCACATGCCAAACTTGAGAGACGGGACTTTTCCAATGAGGAAGAGAAAGATGCAGAGCTACTTGTGAACGGCGAGGATGATGTGCTCAATGAGGTTTTTGCAGAAACATCCTCAATGTAACATGTTCACTTGTAGAATTGAATTGAGTTTTAGGAATATTGAATTCTTTCTACTATTCTACTCATCCTTGTTTACTGATTCTCCTGATAGAGATTTAGGGTGGGAGGAGAAAGGGAGGCCTAAGAGGGAGATAGAATTTTCAATGTACTGCCTCAGTATTTGGTAGAACCGGTGCTCCCACCTTAAACATGATTTTGGGGTTATTGGGTTTGCTTAAAGGATCTTTTTTTCCTTTTCTTTTTGTAAGATAGAATGGAGGCATAGAACAGGAAGAATGATGTAGCATTTTGGTTCCTAGAGTAATTGGAATTAATAATATTTTTTTCTTGGTTTGAAGCTCATGGACTTTCATCTTTGAAGCTTAGTTTTCTCATGTTGCTTTCAAATATTCAACCTTACTAAGCTAACTGACCTTGACATTACTTTGGCATGCTCAGCTTATCCAAAGCTGACTGTTCAGTTCAAATGAACCAGATGCGTTGAACCACTGATTCTTGTTACTTGAAATGGATCTGTTTTGAAGATTTGGAATTCGTAAATTTGGCATATAAGTGTATCTAAGAAACTTTTGGTAGTTTAGAGCACTGATATGGCATCCTTCCATTACTTTGTTTCATTACTGAAGATTTTCAAAACAGTTAAGAGTTGGAACTAATGAAGTCCATTGGTTTAGATAAGGCTACAAGAACTCTTAATACTTTCTACTCAAGCTAGAAGACTATAAGCCACTACATGAATTATAGCTTTTCAACTGTTTAGTTTCAAATAAGTTTTATCTGGATGTTTACTTTGGATTCATTTACACAGGATAGGATATTCCAAATACTTGAGATATTTAATGAATACTTGGGTTGGCCTAACGGTCAAGAAGTCCTCATAAAGTGAGGTATTGAGATTGGAATGTTTACACATGCCCCTGGATTAGTCTCACCTCTATTGTCGGGTGGAGATGCCCAAGTTATAAAAAGGTTGGTTCAGCATTTTAATAGAAAAGCTGTTGGGCACCATACCAATGTGAACTACCATAGAATTGCGTCCAGAGCCTCATGAACGCATGTAGGAGAAGCTTCTTATCAGTCAGATCTTACTGTTTTATCCATGATTAAAACTCTCATTTTGCCGAGTTTGTTCCCCTCACAACTTTCGCCCGGCCACATGTGGTAGAGTTATTGTAGAAAAACAGATTAGAGGACTGCTGATGACATGTGGTAGAGTTATTGGAGAAAAACAGATCAGGGGACTACCGATGGAACTTCATTTAGGGGCACTTATTTTCATGTTGTTGTGAGTTGATCATCCCATCTTTATCAAGGCTGAGCTTGACTGTCAGATGCTATGCTTGTCAACACAGATTTTGAACAGTCACAACTCCTTAAGTGAACACACAATCAATCCTCTCTGCATGTTTCACATGCCGAATTTTACCAATCTGGGAAAAAATAGCTGAATGGAAGTGGCCAAGAATGGATCAGCCTCTTTACACATGGGTTGGTTTCACTTGATTGCCACAATCTATTCACTCGACACTGAACTGAATGCCTTCCAATTGATCCTCAATTTGCAAGTACAGAAGTTGATCTGACTTGATAAATGAGAATGGGCTTCTCAAATCGGATTCAGAGTTGCTACAGTGAAAGGTCTTCACTAGAATGGACCACCAACTGCCCATCATCTACTTGGATTCTTCACAAAAAGGGTTTTGAAAGCTCCACTTGTGTATATTTACTCTGTAAATGGGAGTGCCAAAAATCTACCATTCCTGTTTCCTTCGTGTGTTTGCTGTTTTAGTACTTCAGATTTCTTTACTACTGGTGTCTTTTTCTGCATACTGTGTGTGACTAGGATTTTAATACCAACAATCACCTCATTTCCTCCCTAAAATACTCCTGTCCTTGTGTGTTTTAGTTTCAAAACAGTGGGGGGGGGGAAAGTTTTAAGCAGAGGACGAGGCAATTCTCAGAAGAGCTTGTATCAACACAACCCCGTGTTTATGATTGGTCGCTAGATGAGAGCTGCAAGTGATATAAGCTCTCTTAAACTCTGAATGCACTGAATGCGTGGTCAACTCTTTGTAGAAACTGAAATACAAAAGTTTTGTTCTTGCTTTTTTTCCCCTTTTTTTGGTAGATTCAATTTCTACTACTTATCGTCTTTCACAATGATTTATTGATAAAATTCAATTTTATCTTTTTTAGTTATGGGAAATGAGGATCTTTGTGAGCCGATATATTATTTCTTCCCACGTACTTGCTCTTGTTTGTGTTCGGTGTCTTAGAAATAGACGTTGTAGAAGAACAATGGGATTGATTTGGAACGAGAGAAGGGAAGGATTGAGAAATGGGTGTTGCAGACTTGGGTTTGTTGGATTGATGGCTTACCAAACAGGTGTCTGTATCAATACATGGTCAACAGAGAGAGAGAGAGAGAAAGAGAGAGAGAGAGAGAGAGAGGGAGGGGACCCTTGTAGGTGGGACACACAAGCTGTTAAGTGTTTCCTGGTCTGTCGAGGAGGGGACCCACCATGAAAGCAGTGGAGGTCAATTTCATTTCTGTCATGATCAATGAAAAGCAGAGGTGGGGCCCTGTTACTGAATCATCTATGAGGAGGTAGCTTGTCTTCTAAACATAATCAAAGCTCACGAGCTCAGACCTCGACTGCTCTCATTAAGCTTCTGATCAAAAGTTTAAAGCAGACTAATTGAGTCATTTTGTGAAATTTTACCGCTTGCCATCATTGATAAACGATTTCAGGAAGGACCCAAACGCAAGCAGCTTGTCGGCATAAAGAAATGGAAAGATGCTTGATAATGATCTCGCAAGGAAAGCGAACCTCATTCCCTCTCTTCACTGAGGATGAAAGCCCGTTTGGTAGCCTATTCTATTCAAATAACAAAATTACCGATATGACGTTAACACAGAAAATACATTCAAAATTCTATACTCATTTATTATTTTTTTTTAATCAAAGTTCCTAAGTTTCTTATAACATTTGAGTAATATTTAGAGTATGTGCAAGTCTCTCTATCAACACATATCAGATATTTCAATAGGAGTGACTCTTTAAAAGGTTATGAAGGTTATTTAGTATGATTATTGAGAATGGTCCATGTTTAATACATTTTTTTTTTTACTATGTTGACAATAACATCTTTAAAGAAAGAATGAAAGAATAGACATTGGTTAGATGACCACTTGTTAAGTATATAGTCCAAAAGACTAGACCAATAAGTAGAGTGATCAAGTCCCATATAAGTCTCAAAATCTCTCCCTTCACAAGCATTCATTTTGTCCCTTTAGATGGTTAGCTAAAATGTTTTATTGAATGATTTCTCTCACCTTTTGAATATTCAAATCTCCTCTTGTATTTGGTGGGGCAGAAAGAGGATCCAAATATGTAAACAGGATTATCCTTATTTTCTTGTTATACAAGTAGAGTCATCATCATCAACAAATGTTAGAATCTGATCTATTTAGAGCTGACTTTTTGAGTTTTAATTTTTATTTGATCTTATCAGTTAATCAACTATCTAATGTCTTTTTTATTTATTTTTATCATTTTCTTTATGTTGTCAGTGGTCTAACTCTTTTTCTTGCATCGGTGTTCTATAGTCTCTCAACTTTTTATATTAAGATTGTATCCAGTGTTTTACTTACAAAAACAATCTACCTCAACTATATTCCTATCCAGAGTGAAAATGTAATAGAAAAAGAAAACTAAAATAAAATCAAACTTGCTGGATGATAACAACAGTGTGATGATGCAATTTTATTAGTATAATCTCATTGGCTGCACTGGCAAAACTATAATAAAAATTGTTATTCTACTAGACAATTATACAAATTTCACATGAATGTATGTGCATTAGACTGACAAAATTTGACTTGACATGTGATCTTAGCCTTCATATCAGCTGCTGTAAAAATATCCTCGACCTGTTCATCTATTTATAGAGAAACTTTCTCTTAAAAAAAATTAAAAATTTGAAAAAATAATAATCCACGGCGAATAAAAAATCCATCATTCAGAGTCGCATAAGATTCGTAGTAATGCCCCACTCTCATAAATGTTTTGCTTCGGGTGTTTCTTCTGCTAGGGTTTCTCTTTCTTGAGTTTGGTCTCTCGGCTCACTCTCTCCTTTAGTCCTTTGCTACTTCAACCTTGAATTCTCGGGTCGGATACCCACGACCCAATAGATGGTTATTAGAAAGCTAAAGAAGAAAAAAAACAGTAAAAGAGGCTATATGAATATTGTAGAGGTTTTTGAAATGTTTGACAATGACTTAGTACGCGCAAGAAGAATCCAGAACAATGTAAAAAGTTCTGAGTGGTTCAATAAGACTCTATAAGGTGCTAAAGGATTATAGAATTCTCTAGAATATTGTAGAGTTTTGTAGAATGTTCTACGATATTGTGGAGTCTTGTAGAGTTGTGGAATAGTCTAAAATGTTGTAGAAATTGGTAGGAGTTTCTATAATTCTCTTAAACCATTAGATGTTTGCCAAGTGACATAATATTAGCTACACATTTTCAAGGCCTCATGTATAAATACGGGTGAGATCTCATTTGTAACCAACTCCTCAAGAGTTTGTAAGTTCTTTCAAATGCAATACAAGCTTTCATTCTAGCAAGTGTGCTAGTGTCTTGTGGTTGTTTAAATAGGAGTTGAGTTCAACAATCGAGATATTGTTCAAGTGACGCACGAACAATTTATAAATGTGACTCTAAATCTGTCATGTCTCGCTCCTAAACAACCCCATCAATATCTATGAGTCTGATTTCTTATTCATCTTCTCCATTTTGTTGCATTTCTGCTTTAATTTTTTATTTTTTCTTCCATCTTATATGTTTTATTTATTTATTATTTGGCTGAGGCGGATATGTCTTCATTTATTGGGAAGAGAAAAAAGAACTTTGCACAGGTTGTACACAATTAAACTATCACCTTAGTCACAAAGAAATCTCCAAATGAGATGTCAGAATAATTCAATCAAATCAATCTAATTACAAATTACTTACTTTTGATGTCATCATTTTATCAACTAATGTACTAGAATTTACATCATTTCAATAGCGAGTTACTGTCATCCTCATTATATGCTAAAATTCTTTCAGTCAGAAAACTTAAAAAGGGGTCAGAATCTTTTACAGGATATTAATTATTTTCACTCAAATACAACACAGAAGCGATCATACAGTTTATAAATAATGCAAATAACATAAGAAATTCAGCCTAGATATTATTACAAGCGTAGAAGTTAGCCTTGAGTACAGTTTAGTAGTGTTAATTGCTGTAAATTTGTAATAAATATAAGAGTGTAGGCTCAAATTATACTTAGCATTGGATAAACAACTAATTATTTTTACATTTGTAATGATGATAATAGCATTAAAGAAGAAAGGATCTTAGAACAGTGAAGAATCCATCCACAACATGAAACAAGACGAACACTTCTTCCTTATAGCTTCATGTCCCCATTGAACATGGTGGATGGTCCCAATATTTTACCATGGAATAATTAAAGTTTCTCCAAATTCAAGAATCCATGCAAAATCAAACAGCATTCATGATCAGGATTATACAGAAGAGAAGAAAAAATTAAGTGAAATGAAAGGCACCTGAGGTAGCATATGATATGGGCCATTCGAAGGTCATCATTGTATGTTTATGCATTAATGAAGGTACCTCACCTCTCCACGTTTGCCTTTCCAATTTTCCATTTCTCATTCCCAGTATCAATGCAGTAATCTAGTCAGATTTTTTTAGTAAATAACACCCTCATTTCTCCTCATCATAAGTGGGAATGATATCTCATGAGCCTCGACCTTTTCTTCTTCGATTTAGACACTCATATTCGACTGAAATGATGATGGTACCAGACTTACCAGGTGTGGAAAAATTGATCAATTCGGATATAGTCAATAATTTAAATATAAAGATCCTGTTGCTAATTTGTTTTTATCAAATTTGGACTAAAAACGAGTGAAGCAGTCGAGTCACCAATTCGAATTAGATCGGGTCAGCAAATAGGGTCAGGTTGAATTGAGCAATTCGAACTACCATCTCGGGTAGGGTCGGGTTGGGCTCAAATTTTTTTATATGAATTGGGTTGGGTTTTTTAAAACCCAGCCCAATCCGACCGAGTTTTATCATAAAACAAATCAGTATTTTTTAAAAAAAATCAATAGTTTCCCGATTAATTCTTATCATCACTGTCCATCCATTCTGAGTCTCACATCACTTCTTAATACAAGACTCACACCACTTCTTAATACAAGATTTACTATCTTTGATATTAATCTCACCTGAAGAAAGAAAGAAGAAGAGAGATTTCTTTTTAGTGGTAGGAAGAAGAAGAGATAGATATGACCCTAATGTCGAGGGTCAATGTTGGGAGATAAGGGTTAAAAGATGCTGGGAACTGCAAGTGTCTTCCATCCATGGTAGAGGCCGGACAGACAACATTTTACATCAAGAAAGATGTCCATATATTTAATAAAATTGATAAACACATTGATATTTTTTTTAAAACATGAAAAATTAAAAAACACCACTATCCTTTTTAATTCTCGTATACAATCCAATAGTTCTTGATATCGTGGCTCTACACTTTAGGTTGAAAATCTGCAAATTTTTCTATTCAAACTCCTCCATCTAAGCTTCTTTTATCCTGGTCAGTGTTGTAAAAGCCAAACTTAATCAAACCTAACTCCATCAGAAATCACCACGCTAATGACTTCATAGTAATGTAAAAAAGTTTAATTCGTCGTTACCCATTTGAAAACCAAGTTATTAGTAGATAAGCTTTGTACTTCATTTGTTTTTAAATATTTTGATATTATTTCAGTCACTTTTGACCATTTTGATTGTAGCTGATGCTTAGTTTCGATATTCTAATTTAAAAGAAAAATGATGATGATCAGATTCAAATTTTAGAAGCCTCGATCAGAGTAAAGAAGAGGTAAAAGGAAGAAAGTTTAGAATAGACTAAATAAGAGGTAAAAAGGGGGGAGAGAGAGAGAGTTACGTTAAGACTTGAGAACCTAATTTAAAAGACTGGTCTATTAGATATAGTGATCTAAGTCTTTTATTAACTTCTAGATCTCTCTTTACACTTTCAATATGAGACTCGTTCGTAACCCCAGTAATCTCTTCCTCAAACGAGGCTAATCATCCTGTCCACTTAGGGATCTTTTGAGTCTAAATAAAGTAGTGTGAGACTTGACTCTCATTCCACTTTATAGGATCTTGATATCCAACAAAAAAGATTAATTTGTCAGATAGAGTGATTTAACTCCGACTTAACTCCTTTATAAAACCCTAGAACTCTCTGTAGAGTCGTTCACAGTTCAAACGGAGTGTTGTCATGTACATTTTTACTAGGATAAAGAGAAAGGATGGATAGGAGTAGATCAATTTGTCAGAGAAAAAAATCTCAGTCGAGAAATTTTTCTCTCTTATTTTTTTTTTAATTAAAACTATCAATATCGACTAATATCAATGATATATATTAGATATCAGTTGATAAAACACCGTATCAACTGATATTTAAATCCTATAGATTAACGAGGAGATGGGAATTTGAATCCCTAGTATTAGGGCTTTTATCTCCTGCAATGCAATGAGAAAGTGGAGAGGAAAGACAGGTTCAGCTGTCGGCAGGAGCATTGTAATGCTGACCTCTCACCAACTTCAATCCTTTGTTTTTTCCCCTTTAGAGGTTGAAAAAACATTTTCACTTGTATTGTATGCTCTCCTACTCATGTCTTTGTAAAAAGCAGCTAACAAATATAATGATTAGTATTAGAGGAAATGGGCACCTCTTTCTACGAGAATCTTCCCCCTTTCAACGCTCCCAATTCACCTTTTTCTACCTTTGCTCTTCCCTTTGAATTTCCAGCCCTTGACATTGACATTTCCCACCTCATTTGACACTTCAGCTGTCTGCCCTTCTTATCATTTCTTCCTGCCAAGTACTCGCTCTTTCGTCCCATCACCTCATCATGCTCTGAATCCTCTGTACGTCATCCTCCATGCATGACCTTGCTTCATTTCTCACTCTTCCATTTCCCAACTTCCCAAGCTGGGTATTCGCTCTTTCTTCCGGATCAATCCATCTATAATTGATCTGGACTTCGAAGGGATGAGAGAAGCACAATTTTTGCACATTTTTTTTTTATTATGTATTTTTAAAATTATCTATTATATATGGTCAATTTTTATTTTTGTTTGTTGGAGGAGATTTTGGAATCAAGCCTCTCTCTACACGAAAGAGATTTATTTCCCATAGTCTGTATCTATTGTATATGGATAGAGAGATTTACACGTACTAAAAATGTGAGTGAAGAACTTGTTCTCTGTACAAATTTCTCAGAGAGCATTCTCTACTGAACATTGAAGTAGAGTTTAGAATTTTTCTTAAAGCTTTTCCACCATTCAAATCTTTCTCCTTTTTCCATTTAGAACTTTCATTTAGGAGAAGTGGCATCTGAAATTCGATTATACAACTAACGTCTTTTCTTTAAGATCTAATTTTTTAGAGGATTTGACTAATCTTTTGAGTATGTAAAAACCTCTTTATCTATATACATTGAGTAAAATTATGGGGAGACTGACTTAAACTCATAACCATCTGTATCTTGGGTGGAATTTTGACAGGCAAACCAACCCTCATAAATTCACTATACAATTAACTTGTTGCTTACATAATTAATTCGTCCTGGATTCACTACTGATGAATGAACGGTTCTGATCTCTTCTACCACTGGCAACGTACGATATTGATCCACTGTAGTGGATTATAGGAATCCAATGTCACTACACGATTGAAATGAATTATACTTCGATAGGGTTACCAAAAATGATCAGGAATGCATCACTCCAAGAATAGCAATGAAAGCCACAAAAGAGTAATGATTCATAAGACTTTGATTGCTTTTAAGAGTGTGGCTTGAACTGTGGAACTTAAAAAGAATCCAAATAAGGTAATTTGAGAATTAGTTGACTTAAAACATTGAAGCTTTTAAACAAACACTGACTTTGAGTTCCCTTATGTCCTATCAAATTTGTATTTACCCATTTTGATCTGGGAATTTTCTTCTGAATATGAAATTACAAAAGGATGTCAATGTTAAGACATGTGAAGATCATAATTACTTCTATTTACATGGAATGATATGTCATGATTTTTTATCTATCTTTGAATAGTTTAAATTCATTGTAATATAATCATATATGTTTGGTGCTGCAATGAATAGATATATAAGCTTTATGGTCTTCTTTATTTCTTATTATGATGTGTAGTGCCACATGAATAGAAGTATCAACAACCCTTTGCTCCTTTACAATTATTTTCTTTCCAACTTAGGTTCTGTCTATCTTCATCACCCAACTTAATTGTTCACCATACGGCCACACACCAGATAAAATTATAGAAAATGATTGTTTGAAGTAGAATGAGATTTAAACTCAAAACTCTCATTTTTTTTTTTAAACAAGTTTCTTGCCAACAAACCATGCTTTTGGGAATGCTGCCCCTATATTTGTTTACTTCTTTGAATTAAAATTAGAAATCAAAATATAGATCAGTCTCAATTTCTATGATTGGTCTCCATCTTTGATACAGTTGACTATCTACGTGCACACATGGGTATAGTTCAACTGGTAATCTTTCGAAGCAGGAGGTGCCAGGTTCGAGCTCCCACGAGAGACCGGGTGTGCCCTAAGGATAGCGGATATCATTCATGACGGTTTTAAGCAGAGTTTTCCACAGTTTTCCACACGTAAATTCAAAAAAAAAATTAACTATCTACATTTTGGCCTATTGTGTAACGCCCCGCCCTTTTTCACTCGCTTTCCCTTCCGAAATTCAGAATCTATTTTTTTTTTATAAACAAAGAGTGATAGAGAGCGGGACGTCACGACGCGAGCTAAGTTCGAACTTCTAAAGTCCGACCCTTAACTGGCCAACCCTATGTGTGCATGAACTAAGTCCATGAAAACAGTTCACACATAACAATATCAACTTGCGGAATAATAAAATTATAACTGCGGAATTAAAATCAAAGCATGCGGAATTATAATAGAACTCATGGTCTTTCATTTTTTACCATATTTACAATAATGTCATTCTTACCATTTTTTATGCATTAATCTGATGATAACCCAATTAATCATCTAAGATACATCAAACATTAAGTTCAGCAAACAATCCCCATGGGGTTCGGCCATACACCATAGTCGAACCCATAATCCCTTATTTTCACTTAATTATCAAAATGTCATTACCTCGATCATTGTCTCTCCATTAATCCAATCACTAACTTACGTTCATAAAATCCATTCAACTTGATTCATGGGGTTCGGCCACACACCATGGCCGAACCCTATGATATCTTAATTCCATTTAAATTATAATATTGCCATTCATGACTAACCTTCCATTTTAACATGTATTTACAACTTTGCCATTACCTTAGGTTTATGTCCAAAATCCATCCATAATATTGACACATAAACTTAATAGATCCATAATTGGTTCATGGGGTTCGGCCAAGCACCATGGCCGAACCCTATGATGTCTAAGTTTCCATTTTCATCAATAATCCATAATTAGAAAGTTTCCAAATTTATCATTCATCATTCCATAATTAGAAAGTTTTCAAATTTAGCATTCATCATTCCATAATTAGAAAGTTTCCAAATTTAGCATCCATCCTTCTATAATTAGAAAGTTTCCAAATTTATCTTCCATCCTTCCATAGTTAGAAAGTTTCCAAATTTATAATCATCTTCCATGATCTTCATTTAGTCAATCACCAAAAAAAGTCCAATAATAATACCAATACAACTCCATGGGGTTTGGCCATGGTGGCCGAACCCTATGGTTCAAAATCCTCCTTCTAAAGATTATTAAACATTAACATTCATCGCTTAATCTTATTCCACGGTCTCCTTTTAATCCCTTCAAAACATTGGTATTCCTTCCATGGTTTCCAAGGTCTAAATTCATGAACATAAATCCATAATTGATTATGGGGTTCGGCCATACTCCATGGCCGAACCCATGGTCTAAGGATCTTCACAAAAATCATCCATTAAAACCCTTTTAACATTATCATATTATCCCATGGTTTTTATCATTCAAACCTCCATTAAATAATCCATGTCCTTCCATGGGGTTCGGCCATACATATGGCCGAACCCTATGGTTCCATATTCCCTCTTTTAAATCCAATTAAAAACATCTAACCGTCCAAGGTTTCCATCGTTAAAAATTCATACATTAAATCAGTATTCTTTCGTGGGATTCGGCCATGCACTGTGGCTGAACCCTATGGTTAATGATTCCATTAAAATTATCAAAATCATCTACCATTCTTCTTCCATGGGGTTCGGCCATACACCATGGCCGAACCCTATGGTTCTTTTCTTTTAAACAAAATTTATAAAATACTAACTGATTTCGATTGATTCTTGCTCTTCCAATCCTTCTCCTTTCTTCTTGATTTTTCCCAAAACTGAGAACACCTCTTGCTGGCTGCCTTCTTCTTCTCTTTGTGTAATGCCAAGAATGATCTTGAGAGGGAGAGAGAATTTGGCTATGTATGTAAGCCGCGTGCCCCTCCTTGTTGCCTCTTTTATTACTTCCAATTGGTCCCAATTTAGAAGGTACCAAGTTAGTAATTCCCTTATGCCGTGAGCCCTTGCTTGTGTCTCAAATAGAAAGTGCCATGCGCCCCTTGTGTTGCCTATAATTAGTAGTTGCCGACCCTTCAATTAGTAATTCCCCTAGTGCCAATTTTAATCAATGGAAAGAACCCTTTTTAGATATATTCTAACACATCATGCGCATATCTCCTTAGATGTGCAAATCCCATTCACACGGCCATGCAATATATCCTCATTTAGTAATCCCCTTACGTGCATATTCATAGATTGCATAACCAATATTCGGCCATGCACAATTATCTCCTTCCTTATTTATATAATATTGCAATACTAATTTAAATTCAACCCCATTTAATTTTATTAAAACTATTTCCACAATCTGTTGGGTCTTAATTGGGCAATGACCCAACCCTTTACCCATCTAAGATCCATATTTAATAATTCACAAATTAAATGGGTAATTTTCACATATATATTAATAAATTAAAAATCTGGGGTGTTACAAATTGCTACGTTATTCATGATTTATTATGATCTTTAGATGTTCTAAACTATATATGCCTTTACAAAATATATAAATCTTTTAGTCCCTTCTCTTCTTTTAACAGTCAAAATGATCTATAAAAATATTAAAAAAATGTACATAGTTCAAATTTCAAACTTATCACTTAGTTTCCTCTTGGATGGTTCTATCTTTAGTCCATGGAGGTTCTTGAAACCTGTTTATTACATTCACAATAAAATAAACTCAGTAGACATGATTTATTTATTTGTGGTCATTAAATGCCTAATTAGAGTGGGAAATGAACATTGATCCAAGTTTAACTTATTAATATCCATATTGAAGCAGTATGAAATTTTGATAAATATGATTTTAGTGTGAAAGCTGATGTACCCTGTATTTCTTGACTTTGAATAATATAGATGGATGCCATGCCCAAAATATATCATGAAAATCTAATGTAAAAATGGTTAAAATTGAAAAAGGATTTTAATATTTAATTTGGTGAGTTTGAAATATTTGTCCTGTCTTAATATAAAAAATAAAGACAATTTACAAATAAATATAAAAAGTTGAAAGGAGTTGACTCTCTTTTACTATTTTTTAATATTTTTTATTTCATTTTATGTTTTATCTTTTTCACGATTGAACTATAGATTCAAAGTCAACTACAAGATTTTGACTCTTCCTAGGATTGTCAACAGGTCTAAGTTCTAGTTTGAGATTAACTTGGGCCTTATTTTGTAATTTAATAAATAGGCAAATCAAACGGGTCATATGATTGAGACCAAACAACATTTTAAGACCTAAAGGTCTTAATGCTTTGGACCCTAATCAAGGGGATTTGAAGTCATTGGACTTGGCACTTCTATACTAAAATATGATTCATGAATTATATAATAAGAGATGAAGATAATAATAAGGTAGTTGAGATGAATTTTTTTTATTTTGTAGATTTTATAAAGCAATCTGTTTTTAAATTCCAAAAAGAAAATATTTAGATGAGCAAAATTACAAAGATATGTCTCTATAATGCTATTAGTTGTATACCAAAACTTATCTAACTATGAATCGTGTGTATTTTATATTTATACATGAGTGTGAACATTCACACGATATTTGATTAAAATGAATTTCTATAATTCAAATTAATTGAAGGAACAAATGTTTCCTCTTAAAATCAGTACATTACGTGTGAAGTGAAAAAAATCTCAAATCACTTAATTCAATAAACTAATGATTAGTTTTTTTATAGTGAGTTCTATTTTAACGATGTTATCAATTCATGATTTTCTAACATGCTATTAGAGTAAGTTTCGTGTGCTCAGTATATTAATTCAAAAAATCAATGATTCTATATAACACTTGAGGTATCATCTTCTCAATAATTAATTTTTGAAAGTAAGTTCTACCGATCGTATAAAATTTATTAAAATTTTATAATAAAGAAAACCATTTTCTTTTATTATATGATATTTATATTTTATGATCAGTAGCATTATAAATTGGATTGGGTGAGTGCAACTAAGATCCGATTTGGCGGCATTTGGAGAGCATACTCATCACTCATTTAAAAATATATATATTTCTTCTCCACCAACCCCTATCGTTTTTGGTGGACGATGAAACGTTAAAAGCAGTGGTCCCCACCAACCAGTACCCTTTCGAGAACCCCATGAATTAAAGATCCCAATGAGGAGAAAAATAATATATATTTTATGCATTAGAATATGATTTGATAATGACAAGATACTGGAATTAAGTCACGTGGCTAGGCAATCCACAAAATTCAAAATTGGGTGGGCCATGCAATGTGACGTGGGACCCACCAATCAAGTGGTTGCCTTCGTTAAAAGAAATAAATCTATTCTGTTGGACCCACCGGCGTATTACGCTAGCTATTATTATTTATTAGACAAGACATCTTTACTTTAGAGGTGCTACTTTAATACTTTATCACTTCATTTTGAGGATCCGCTGTGGCTAAAGTTACATTAATTTATGCACATATCAATGTCAACCAGTCGAATTTATTAGTAGATTTTTAATATTAAATTCTTATTACATTTTATAAAAGATTGTTAATTGAAATTTTACTATATTTGTTATTAAGAGTGTCAATTTTGCTAGTATTACGTACTAATACTAATACTAATAAGTACATACAATAAGGGTCACGGGTTTAGCATTGTTCTAAATTACTTGTTATATTTCTTTATTTTCATATTAAAATAAAATTTTAATATTTTTTATAAACTCCAAATCACCTTCTAATGTGATGGGAAGACAATCTTCTTCTATAAATTTTGACTTCCCCATATAT
The DNA here is from genome assembly GCA_022113865.1 of Chimonanthus praecox. NCBI lineage: Eukaryota > Viridiplantae > Streptophyta > Magnoliopsida > Laurales > Calycanthaceae > Chimonanthus > Chimonanthus praecox. The sequence goes on along the minus strand of JAINRJ010000094.1, from coordinate 405,275 downwards.
TCTATAATTATTTCTACCTGTCGACTTTCATCGTCTAGAATTATACATTGCTGCATAGTTAGAAAAGACTGACTGAATACTAAATTAATCTTATTGAGGGTTATTCATAATCTTACTAATTCAAAATCATTCGTATTCGTATTTTGACTCATAGAATCTACTGGTAGAATTTTGATGCACTCCGCATGAAAATGACCCTTAAAAAATAAAAATAAAATAAGTATTTTGGGACGGAGGGAGTAGTATATATGTCTATGCATATTTTAAGTGCTATCATATATTTAGTATGTACGTGAGTACGTCGTGTATATTGCGCTGGGATATATTCAGAATGTATGGTTTGAAGTTAACTTGGTCAAAATAAAATCTCTTTTAAAATAAAATATTAATTTTATCAAAAAAATGGAAGGCAGAAGATTGCATCTACATAAAAAATGATAATACATTTCATGACAATAATAATAATAAATTGACTCATTATATATTTTAAATATCAATATGTACATTAACCTTATATTAAAGTGCCACGTCCAGGCTTGTTCAGTTACTGGGTTTGAGCTGGACTTTGTCGAGTTCATTCATATCAACAAAAGTTCAAGTCTCTCATTTAAAGCTAGTTTATTTTGCATATGCCACCATCTTTTATTTTTCAATTTTTTTATTTTGTAAATTAAAAATTTAACTGCATAGATTTAAATTTTATTCTAAAAATATACCACCAGTTAAAATTTATCTAAAAATCAATTTATAATCACTTGATCTTGAGAGTTAAAGTTGGCAGATGTCTTTCTAAAGACAACTTTCGATAATTTTGACTATTAAAATCGAGTGGTTAAAAATTTGCTTTTATAATGAAAATTTATTTTTGATATTTAGTACTTAAGTGAGGTTATAAGTTCATCATTTTATAAAATGAAAATATATTAAAAATAAATGGGCCTAAAAGCCCGATGGGCCTCAATGGGTTAAAAGTAAAAACTCAATCTTAGCCCGTTAGAGACATTCCCCCCACTACGGCAAAAGATATTGACTTTTATATCCCCTTTCAATTATTTTTTTTCAATTCAAGTAGTTGTCAGTCCTACTTTAAGAATCAAGGCGAGAAGATCGTCTATAGATTGCGGGATCCACAATTATTCCACTCTTATAAAATATCATGAAATGTCATACCTGCTTACAGTCCATTCTACCAAAAGCTTTTGATACCCTACCCATTTGAGCTATGAGACGATCCAGCCCATGGGCCCATAAGGTAGGTCAGCAAGAAGCTCATTTGCTAAATTGTTTGCCCTTTTTACATAAGCAAGTGTCCCCTTTAAACAAAAGGACCGGTTAGACCCAAATCAATTCCCCCCATTGCTGGGCCTCAAGTCTGTTCATATATGAATCCTGAAAATCATAGTTTAAAAGCCCATAAGACTCAAGTGCCTCAAGTCTGTTCATATATGAATCCTGAAAATCATAGTTTAAAAGCCCATAAGACTCAAGTGACCGCTCGGATTCCAGTGGGAACTATTGTTAAAATTCAATCAAGTCATTCGACTCGATGGAAATTCAAGTTGGGTTGCAGGTTTCAAATTGGGCTAAAATCATTTCCAGGTTCAGCCCATGGCCCAAAGATAAACCGAATCTAATTCAACTGTGCGAGGTTCACAGGCCGGGCCCTGGTTGCCAAGCTGATGCAACCTAAGCAGGTGGTTCGGATAGAGAGCCTAATTCTAGCTCTTTATATTGAATTCGGGTTATTACTTTTTTTATTCAACCCATATTTTAATTTAGGTTAAGTTGATTGGGTCAAAGGTCAATCTATATAACTAACTAAATAATTGGGTTCTATTTATAGTATTAATTATGTTGGCCTATTTTAAGTAAAGAAGCATACATAAAAATAAGTTTTCATCTCCAAAATATAATACTTTAAATAGTTAAATTTAAAAAAAAAAAGACAAATAGATATATAGACAATGAGGTATATATGTATATACTTTGATAACTGGAATGTGTTGGATCGTGCAAAACTTGACCCTAGCACTGACCACTTTAAATGGGCTTGGTTAACCTAACCATATTTAAGGTCGTGTCAATTGGGTTGGAGCATTTTTTTTTTTTTTTTGCGCACTTTTTATGTGGAAAATGATTTTTTTTTAATTCCATTTTTCATAAAAAATGGAATCTATATCCCTCAAAAAAAAAAAAAAAAACTCCATGAAAAAAGTTCATGTAGGAAAATAGAAAATAATTCAATATGAAAAACATTTAGCACCATATAGTCTACTAATTTTTTTTAGCATATTGCACCACCAACATGACCATTATCTAATCTATGTATAATTACATGGAGCTTTACATAATTACATAATGATAATCATTCATTAAAGTCCTTCAAAAACTCTATAGAACTGAGTCTCACCATTCAAATTAGATGATCTTGATTCATTGTTTTAATAATCAAATCAAGTTAAAATTTAGTTAGTATGTTAGTAAAAAAGGTTGTTTCTTTTTTCTAAAATATTAGTAATTATGATTGGCTTGACTACTTAGATTGATGCAAGTAAGCCCACCATGCAACATTGCAACTCACTCGTAATAGATATATCTTGAAAATTGAAATGTTGGATAACAAAACAGGTCATTCTAAATTGATTCGATTGATATTGTTGAGATTTATCAATGACTCATTACTTTCTTGGTCAAGTCTAGTTAGGGTACATCCCAATGTATTATAGGTTAAATTTAAATTGTTTGATTTTCTGCATTTTATCAGTTGTAGAGCTTTCGGTATATTAGTCAAATATCTAACAATTGGTGTTAAAGTTGAGGGTGAAAATTCAAACAATACCAATACGCATCGGTTTTTATGTATCGTTCTATATAGTAATAAGTTCGGTCGATACGGACCGTAAAAGCGTCGTATCAGAATGACCCATATTAGTTGATAAGGTGTGGTATTGTCCTTTCATAGAAGAAGATACTTGTAATTTAGGGTACTAGCTAACAAGAATTTTACATCAAGTATTTCCTGATATTGATTTTTCATTTTCTAATTATTTAAAGTATATTTTATTTGTATTGAAATTTCAACTTTCAAAAGTCCGATGCTCTACAGAAGAGGACACATTTTTAATAGATGTTTCATTTTTTTTCTCTCTTTTTTTTTATATTTTATTTTATACTTTCGATCGAAAAACGATAGAAACCTACCAATGACCATTTGTTTCAATTTCTTATTAGAAAAAGGTATGATATCCCATGTTCATTCAAACTTAGTAATTATTGACATTGATAGAGCACTATCATTTTAAAATCAATTAGGAGCCAATAGTTTTTGAATTAATTTTTGGCAAATGAAATGAAAAATGGTAGAAAGTATGTGAGGAGGAGAAAGAGGCATCAACGACGGGAGCAGTCGGGATCTGGTGAGACAGCAGTGATGGAGAAGGGTAAGGGTGGGTGGGAGTGGTTACGGTTCATCCATTTTTTCTCCCTTCTATCATCCATCAATTTTCATGCAAAAAGCACTTTTCCACTTTTACATCTCTCTTTATTTATTATTTCTTCTCATTGTTAGTCTCATACTACTAATCCTTCACCAGACAACCAACCGAATCATTTCCCCATCAACCCCACTTATTTCTTCCAGTCACTGTTACCATTGTAATTCCACTTTCAAAAAGAAGATCTAAGTCTTAGAACTTTAAATATATATAGAAATTTCAGAGTTTGGAGCTTTTAATTAGGGTTAGGGTTCAATGGTTCAGGAGATGGTCTAACTCTACGAGTCTGAAGTTTAATTTATATTTTTACTACAAAAGATGACTAGACATCTCACACGATTAATCTTTCGAGATATATGAAAACTTTCCAATGCACACATCAGGTAAAGCCATGATGAATGACTCTTTGAAGTTGAACATAAATTTTATCTCTCCTACCAATTTTTTTTTTTTTTTAATTCTAAGAAATTATAGAAAATTTTCTAATTATGAGCTTCAAGAATATGTAATTTTTCATTAAATATCGATCATTTAGTTAAATGATAGGTGCATATGATTTGAGTATATGAATTGGTTTTGGCATAAGTTTTTGGTTGAGTATTTAAATTTGATTAAATCATTCTATGGTTTTGTTTACCATTTAATAATTGAATGAATATTTATACTATAGATAAATTACATACGAAGAAGTTTTCAACATTCTTATAAAACAATTCTTTAATAATAATTCATTACAAATCTACTTTTTGGTATTGCAAAGAAATACATATTATATTTTTCTAAGACTGGTTTATATATCATTGGTATGTACAATATGCGGGGCTTATACCCTACTAAATTGGTCAAAGTACCAAAATATATAGGCCATGTCCATAGGTCATATCGGCTCAAGAACGACGATAAGGCTGAACAACCCAATATTGCGGTCAGGCCCAAAGAATTGGTTTGATGGACCAATATAACCATTTCAGACTGAGCCTATTGGAAAACCCCATGACTTAGATGGTAAATGTCTGCACTCACTTAGTAAACAAATTATGACAAAAAAAATGAAGTTTCGACTGTGAGGAAAGTTTACTAAGAATACAATTTGAAAATTTTTCAAAAAGAAAAAACAGGGAAAGAAAGATATGAGAATGGAAGTACAAGAACTGCATACATGTCACCCATTTGTTAGTCTAGAACTCGACATGGTCTAGCATGTCATGGGAACATAATAAATTAATAATAAATTGTTCAGAGGCACTGTAGAATCCAGTAATATGGTAGCTAGACGTTGTCTCACCATGTGTGGACGTGGGCTGCCTCTCTTCAAGAAATCCGAAATATATTTATGTTTGAAATTTTGTGTGTGAAAATAATGTGCTGATCTATCCTGACATATTTTTGTTTTTTTGGTTGTCGTGGTGGGAGGTTTCCTTCCAGCTTCTGTTTGTATATTTTTCATTTTTGTCTCTGTAATATATGAATCATTTAAAAATAAATAAAAAACATGGTCTCCATGATCATTTGAGCTACAAAAGTACGATTAGAAGTTCTTGTCCATAAACTGCCACTGCAAGAAATTAGACAATCGACTATATTTACTAGACAAAACACTTTACAGAGGAAAAGAACAATGTCAAGGGATGCTAATGTGATTTATGAGTGTCACCAGAGCAAGATGAAGAACTGTTGAAATTCGACGGATGCTAGGAACATGACAACCGGCTGAAAATATTTATAAACTTTTGGAGCCTCCTTGAGACGATTTGTAAATCCGAAATGCGGCAATAAACATTGTCAAGTTACCCATAACTGTGAGTGCAGCTTGTAAAGCCACCAGTATCTGCAGAGCAGGAACATATGTTACTTCGTATCTGAACTATGAAGTCATCTATGATAAAAAGATGGGAGGAAAATGAACAACTGAACTGCATTTGATCATTAACACAGTGAATTTAGCTTCTAGGAAAGCCATTCCCTTAGCAAAGGGCTACAACTTTTTTTCTAATAAAAAAAAACTAGATTACACAGTCAGCCATCATCAATAATGGCCACTTTTCCATCAATCTAGAGTTGCTTTTATGAGTTTACTTTTCCATTTTAATCCTATCATAAACTATTATCTCCATCACTCCACTATCTTCTTATCTCATCTTCATCGCTTCCCTCTAAGTTCTAAATAGCCCCTCTCATCTTTCTACTTGTAACCTCTCAAACGACATACTAGAGCTGTTTCTAGTCTTTTAACAAACGTGACCAAACCACCATAAATAAAAATTTCACATTTGTCACTTGCTAGGGTTATTTTTAAGGTGTTTCAATCTTTTAATATTTTTCCACTCCATCCATCTTAGAACGTACATCTCAATAATTTCTATTTTGTCTGTTTGTCTTTTCTTCATTGTCCATCACTTCACTTCACTCAAAACACTAATGGTTTGATAACTATTCTATTGATGTAATTTAGACAATAAGTGACTCTTTTATCACACAATACTCCAACTTGTCTACACTTCAACTACTCCACTCTCATCTTGTTGGTTATACACCTGTTCCTCAACCCGAACCCAGGACCCTGCCTTTTGATAGAAACATTTCCCTTGACCACAGGTAAACTAAATGAATGAGCTGTTTTCAGAGGCATTCTTTAAAGCATCAAAACTAAGTGTTTCACTGGCAGTCCCTGAGAAAGCTTCCATATATGTGTGGATGACATAAATATTTTATATGGATCAATTTTCTTCTTTTGATTCTTGCTCAAGCCGGATGATGAAAAATTATCATGTCTGGTTCCTTCGGGGGATGGATCTATAAGAATTCACCCAAAACAAAGAAACAAGCCCAATAAAAAATTCTCCAAAAACAAACTCAATAGTTACATAAAATAAAAACAAGATCATGTCTTTCCACTCCAATCTTAGCAAGGAAGTCTGCAACACCATTGGGGGATCTCCTAACATGGATGAAAGAAAGATCCTTTAGAGTATATAGGCCCTGAATCTCTCTAACCATTGGGATCAACATCCAGGGGGGCCTTCTACTCCTGCTAGCCCAAAAGATAACATTCCTTGGGGATCTCCCTTCATTATCACCTTACCAAACCCATAACGGCCCACAAATGCAGAGCTCTCCTAATACCTAGTAACTCAGCCTCATTGGAATCCCTGATCCCCACTGTCTCAGAAAAGTAAAAACCTATCTCCCCCAAAGAATTATGAACTATCTCCCAAATGTCTGCCAACCCTAGCTTGCCCCTTGGTGCCCTGGTTATTAAGTAAAAGCCAAAAGTTGAAACTCTCTTCTGTTTATCACAATCTTACTAGTCCCATTTTTGAGTTGCAAAGCAAGATCTCCTCTCCATGAGCCATTTATTTTGCTGTTTGCCTTTGAACTCATTTTCTTTTTTTTGCTCTTGCTAGGCAGGCCCACAGGTTGGCTTGATGCAATGCTCTTACTCAAGAAACTCCCTATATAAGTTTGTTGGGCTTGGCAACTTGGCCACGTTCTACCTATTTAAGTCTAAGGGAAACAGTCCCCACCCCACCCCCTTCCTCCTTCCAAATTAACTTCATTTCCCCTCAAACCATAAACAATAAAATAGCCTAGAAGTGGCAATTTTAACCCGACCCATGAACCCCCCCAACTTGACCCGAAAAAAATCGGGTTTGGGTCATGCATTTTTTAAACAAATTTTAAATTGACTTGACCCAATCGACCTGAACCCGATCTAAATTGAATTAAAATTGGTTGATCAATTAATTTTTACCTATTAATTTTAGCCATGTACCCCCACGCAAGTTAAAAATTCTTAGTCTAAATAATTTTCCTCTCAGTTTTCTAATTTTAAAATTTATTTTATAAAAATCTTGTTGGGTCGGGTCAGGTCGATAATTAAACATTTGGGCTGGGTTAGGCAGAAAATATGTTATTACCTATAGCCAACCCGATCTGACTGGACCTAACCATTGCCACCCCTAGAATAGCAAATATATGGTAGAAGTGAAATGGTTAGGGAACTCTCCACCATAAGATAGATAGTGATGAGGCCATCGGACGAGGAAATGAAAGAGAAGACAACTTGGTATTCGACTGTGGCCCCACATGTGGACACGAGGCTCATTTGAAAGATTAATGGAGCCCCATTTGAAGGAGGGTTACATGACCAAACCCTAGCTTTAACGTGGAGTTTGCGTGGAGCAAGGAGAAGGAGCAATTATAAAAAATTCAGCAACTTCTCTCGTTGCTAGAAAAATACAACTTCTTTACAGACATGATTGGGATATCAAACGACATTGGATTTTTGATGAAATTTGTTTTGTAGAAAGCTGAAAGCCAATTCAATGAACTTTCCAAGAAGCCCAAGTTTGCACAATTCCAATTCACATTGCCCGAGTTATGACTATTCTAGTGAACAGGTGTCAAAACCTACCCATGGCCGGCTCGCTCCGACTTTCACCCTCCCAATGCGTGTGTGACTCTTCCATGTCCGACTCTTCTCAGCTCAATGGCGTGTCAACTCACCTAGTTCAACAAGGATTAGGAGTTTAAAGTCTTGTGCAACTCCAAGGTCGACCAAAACACAAAGGCAAACCATGATTGGCTGATTTTTAAATGCTTGTATCTTATTGGTTGATCACATGTAAACCAAGGTTAGTTCTTGAGCCAACTAGGGTTATTTTCCAACTTGAAAGCCTATAAGGAGGTCTTGGAAAGCAACCAAAGGCATCCAAGTGTGGTCAAATTTCCCAAGCAAAGGCTTAGGTCGAGTCAAGTCCCAAGTGTGGGCGTGGGCTCCGAGGAGTGGGATGCAAAGTTATCCTTTTAATTTGCAAGTAATTACCGCTTTGAGGCTAGTATTATTCCAGTGTCGATTGAATTTAATAATGTTTTGCATTGTGTCTTTTACTTAGTTCAATTGGATTGCTAAGTTCATTACATATCAATCGTGGTTTGCATTTCGTTTATTTCTTTCAATTGCACGTACTAGAACTCCGGGACTACTTGTTCCTTGAGGTGTGTGTGTAGCATTCTTCTTGGACGGGAGCACATGAATATGGTATCTAGGTAGTTCAATTGGCTTGCTACCTTGGGCTAAATTAGATAGGGTTCAAGTTTACATAAGAGACCACAGACCAAAACAAAAAGAAGTAAATAAATAATGAGTAAATAAATAAATAGATAAAAAAAAAAAAGAAATAACATAGTATACTTACTTCAAGAGACTCTGAGTTATAGAAAAAATGCCATGTGCATGCACAAAGCGCTCCACCAAGCAGGGGTACCTGGATAGTTTTTTAAAAATAAAAATCTAAAAATAAGGTTTTTTTAATTAATAAAAGGAATTTTATTAAAGATAGTACAAGATAAATCACCATAAGAGAGAGATATTGAACAATAGAAGGAAAAAAAAAACAAAATACAAGAAGTCAGACATTCACAAAAAAGGACCTGACATGGTTAAAAAACAACTTCTTTTGCAATACCAGCTTCCCAATATCCCCAACCACCAATCTCAACTTCCATGGGGGAGAACTCGTTCCACTCACGCACCTTAAAGCCTCAACTGAGTCACCCTCCACTCAAACTTGTCATAATGGCCTCGGCTCCACAACTTTAACACCCTTCTGGTAGCCAATAATTCAACTTCATTAGAATGCTTCACCCTATTTGGGCCCTAAAAAAAAAAACACACAATTTAATGTTTCCCGAGTGATCATGTAATACTTCCCACCCCCCAACCACCTGCTAGCTCCAGTTTTCTTCTAGCTGCCCCATCAACATGAATTTCATCCATCCCTCATATAGATCCTCCCATCTTTGCACAATTTTCTGTTTCCTAGAACCACCTCTCACGAATGCCTCTCAACACCTTATAAAATCATGAGTTAGGAAAATCCTCAAAGTCTGTACTCTCTCCACCAACCTATAAGCTTCACTCGAGCCAATTCAAAGACCTCTTCAACTAACCACTCCTCACCTTAAAAAATTCTCAAAATCCTCCCTTTCCATTTTCACTAGAACATCAATACTGTATTAGATAACCACGTCACCCTCCATTTATCCTTGATGGACCTCTAACCTAATTACAGATAATGTAAACCCAATTGCATCCCATTATATAAGAAAGCAGTTTCGCAAATCCACTAGGAAAGGGCAATCTCCAAACAAGTATCTACAATTTCCACTTCAAAACCAACACAATAACATGTTAATCAGCCCTTTAAGAATTACTTCCCTCCTTCAAAAACCCACCCTAGTTAGAATGTTATCCTAAATTGAACATGAATGAACACCAACCAAAAGCCTACAGTCCTTTTTCTTTTTTTGTTTGGGGAAGAGGAGAGGGGGGTTGGGTTGTAGACAAGATACGCTTAACCAATCTTTCATTGAAAACTCTCAGAGAATTCCCAATTGACACTCTCCTCCCTTCCTCACCACAGCTAATATTGCAATCAACTCACTAAGCTTACTCTCATAATCCTTAATTTCAATCTCCCTCAGTCTTTTTCTAGACCTCGAATGCCATATCACCTTACCTCATAAAATCTCATAATATTAAGCAACACTCACCTCCTTATTTTCCACCACCCTAAACAGTTTGGATTACCTACTACCAAGACACTTTTCCCATAGCCACAGATCATTCCAAAAAGATGCCTTATTATCCTTTCCAACTCTTTAACATAAGTGGACCTCACAAATCTCACAATTCCCAAACAGGCACTAAAAGACTTACCCACTTCCTCCCTTCCATCACTAATCTTATAACCTTTCAACACTGCAGACTCCTCACTCTCAATTCCATCACTCAACCACATTCCCCATGGCTTCTTCCCCATACCTACCCACTATAACCTTCCTCCACAAGGCATCTTGTTCCCTACCATACCTCCACCACCATTTACATAAGAGTGCTTTCTTATGATCCTGCATTCTCACTAAATCCAAACCCTCCTCTCAATGTCTTAGCTATGTCGCATGCATTATCATACAACAACATGTAATAATTTGAAAATAGCCAACAAAGTTTTGATCAAGGTGATCCTCCCTCCTAACAATAGATAATTTTTCTCCAAGACTAATTTTTCTCAAAATTTCCACCATTGGATCCCAAATGTTTTTAGATCTCAAATTTCACCCACAGAAAGGCCCAAATAAACCGTCAGAAGCCTTTCACAGCCACAACACAACTCCCTTACCAGCCCTTGCATAATTGACTCTACCTCAATACCAACTGCCACTTATCTAATGTTTTTAACTGCCACTCTTATCTAATGTAACCCTCAACCCTGAAACAATCTCAAAATACCTCAATATTGCAGTAACACCAGACACTTCCTCCATATCCACATTGCATAACAATGTAGATCCACACGAACTGTAATTGAGTGATTATCAGGCCCCTAGGAACTACCTCGAACCCCCTAACAACCCCAATTTCCCTAGCCCTCAACATAATCCCATTAAAACCTTTATCCACTATTGCAATGATGAAGGTGACAATAGGCCTCATTTGAGCCCCGTCCTGGCCAAAATTTGATTTGTTCGTAACACATTGACTAAGATCGAGAAAACTGAACCTGCAACTCAAGCCATCATCCACTTCCTCCATTTGTTCCCAAAACCCATCTTTCTAAATAAATAATCAGCAAAAGGCCAATTAACAAGATTATAGGCCTTCTCCACATCCACTTGAAGTAAAAGACCCTTTTCCTATCCCTCTTCCTAATGTGGATCACCCTATTCACAATTAAAACACCATCCAAGATTTGTCTATCTTCAACAAAAGCACCCTGAGTTTCACCTATAACCTCTTTAAGAGTGACCCTCAACCTACATGCTAAAGCCTTTGCTAAAAAGTTGCAAATACAACCCACCAAACTAATAAGTCTAAATTGAGACAACGATTTCATACCATTTCTTTATGGAATTAAAGTTACAAAAAGTATTTTTCTACTCCTATTATTTATAAGCTTATCATGAAACGCACAAAAGTTCAACACACACAATCTCTCAATACAATTTAATGATTCTAAAGTTAAAACCATCTGGCCCGAAGCCTTATCCCCCTGTATACTCTCCAACACTCTTTGACCTCATCATCATTGAACTCTCTTATTAACCAATTCAATTTTATCCGCCAGAAATCTATCAAAATGAATCCCATTCAAGGTGGGGATATCATCATCGACCCTCCCCCCTCTCCCCCCTTCTATCAAGAACAAGGAAGTAACAGAATTTATATGTTGATTTGGGACATTATGAGAAACACTCCTAACATTAGTATTAGGACAACAGGGGCAGGCACATGGTAAAATACATCACTCGACACTCTAGAATCTCTCTCAGATTCTTGAGATGATCTACTACCATATAAAGTGATCCCATCCGAGTTAGTTAAACCCAACTCAGAATCGTCATAAGTAGATACAGCACTTTTAGAAAAGCCTAATGAAAACCCACCATGAGAAACACCATGGCGAGATGCCATTTATGCAAAGGAAGAAAAGTCATGCTCGCATTGGACTCTAGCTCTCACATCATACGCTACAATGGCACTGACATCATTGACCCCATCAAAAGAAGCAGCTTGATATTGAACCACCATCTACTTACCTTTGATAGCTAGACCCCCAATATCCAGTTCACAAGCAGCACCAATAAACTGTTGCAATGTCAAATCTGAAGGCTAAAACTAAGTACCAACATCTAAAGAAGAACCTGATTGTGGCCTTAGCTCAACAAGCCGAAAACTACAAAGTAGTCGACACTCTAATGAATGGTTGGAAGCCATCAAACACCTAGGCTAGTCATGATCCACAAGCAATCAAGAGAGGTAAAAGAAGACGGGAAGTAAGTGTCTAATGAATGCAAAGTACAAGCAATAAAGTCAATTAATTGCCCATCAAAGATAGACCAATTGCCAACAATGTGTAGCGCAAAGAAAACGTCGACAAAACCAAAGGGTCTCACTGGCACAAAAATGTCAACAAAGTTCTTACTCCATCCTAATATGTTTGACATCTTCAGTCCTCTAACCCTTTTCCACTAGCACCTTAATAAAGTTCATCTTCCTTCTAAACACCACCATCCTATGGAAAAGAAAAAATATTATTTTGAGAGGTCACAACAAAAAAATAAAATAATAAATGAATAAATAAGAGAATTCTTATACCCCAACTGCAGCTATAGTGCTCTCAATCTTTGTCTCTAGTCCACATCCTCCCTCTTTAGTAACTCCAACTCTGCCTCACCCAAATCCCTCTCTTCTTCGAGCTCCCCCTGCGCCTTTAGATCCCTCTCAACATGGTCCTTTCTCTCCACCAATGTACTCCCATTTTCCTTCCATCACCCTTCAAACGTTTTAGCTTTGCTAAATCAGGAGTACCATACACATCTGACCATTCTCCAACTGTCTCCACCACCCTTTAATTTTCCCCTAGTAACTTGAAAGAACAAGCTCATTCAATCTACAATACAATCTGTTTGACAATATCTAATTTTGTGTATACAAGTGATTGAGAATGATGTTTCACATATAAATGCTTAGCTCTTTTATTATGCCTCCATTGAAAAACATAAATGAGATGCAGCAATCAATTGAGTTAAATATAGATATAAGGAGGCCAACATTAAAAGAATACAAACCAAAGGTTATATATATTAAAAAAATGGAAATGAGTTGCTTGCCCAAACAAGAACACCGTGCAATTAAAATGAAACCTTTTTAATTGATATTAAGCAGATAATCATCATCGTCGTTGTTATTTCTTTTCTTTTTCTAGGTCAGGGGTTCATTCAAGACTTACTCAAATAACTAGTCAACAGAAAAAAAAAAAAAAAAGAGCCTTGGTTTCCACTCATTTGGATACAAGCAAGTGAAAGAGAGAGTTTCATCATTTGTAACCATTTAAATAAATGCAGTAACTCATGAGAATAGCACATCCTATGGTTATAATTGATTTACGCATCAGTTGTAGAAGAAGCAGTTGTTCTTAGTCGTAAAATACTCACACAAGTAGCTAAGCGGGGTAAAAGGGCCAGTTCAGTAACTGAGTAGATAGCAAATAGAAAACTGAGCAAGGGAAGTGTTGACGTAGGTTCTAGCCTTTTCCAATTTCTTTGAAAAGTCCAGAGAGGCAACACCTAACCAACACAAAATAGTCTTTTATAGGGAAATTTGATAAAGAACTCAAAAAGCTAAACCCGACCCCAAAATATGGGATAAGTGGCCATGATGACTATAAATAAGGGTAGTGATTTTTGCACCACCACTTTTTCTCCTGCATCTTTTGAAAAAGTGGAAAAAAGAGGGAAAGATGGAAGTATAGGCAAAATTAGAATTTCCATCAAAAGGTGGTGCACCAATTGAAAAACTGGTGGTGCAAAAAGCACTACCCATGAATAATCTGAAAAATCTCAAATATAGTATCCCGATAATGATGTTAGTGACAATTATAAGAAGATAAAAAACTACAAAACGCAGCACAAAAATTTCCACCTAGGGCCCACTTCCTTATCAATCTAGACCAGTGGATATGATATTTTATCCATTAGAATAAAATCTGAACTTTAGAAAAAACATCTAACCCATCACTGATGTTAAAGAAAGTTCTAATAGTATGAAATATTTATCCAATAGTTTAAATTAAATGTTAAAAATATCGAAGTATTATGGTACATAAAAATTTACAATCATACATCATGGAGGCCCTTACAAAGGGTAGATCCCACCCTCTGGTATAGTCTGTCAGAACACTCCAGCTTTTCAACTGGGGCATTTCACAGACCTCCCCAAGAAAAAGAAGAAGAAGGAAGAGATACAAATATGCAAAACAAGAAAGAGGCAAGGGAACTTAGTAGACTTCAGTAAAAGAGAACATACCATACCCCAAGAAAGCCCCTTCCATGATTCATAGCCAGACTTCTCCCCATACTCCCAAACCAACACCATCGCTGTAATCCTGCAAAATCAAAACAGAGATACCCATTACAAAATCTGCATAAGAAAAAAATGCACCAAAATGCAAAAGAAGCACTATTCAAAAAACGAAAGAAAAAAAGACCAGTTCAAAATTCAGGAGGGGACAAGCTCTCCACCATTCGACGACGCTGGAAACGTGAATGGCCCAAGTAGGCAAAGACAGGGCATTTTCGGGCTCAGGCAGAGACAACAGAGGGATTTCAGCAGCGGAAGCGACTTGTGGAAATTGTGAAAAGGTGGAAGCAAGGGCTAATCCAAGTCCAATGAAAGTTGCCACAGATGTGGTGAAATGGGTCGGGGAATTTTGACGGGTTGGGGGCAGGCGAATGAAGGAGAGAGAGGACGGTCGACGATTTCTTTGTTTGCACGATAATGGCAGGTCTTTTGATGGAGGTGGCAGAATAGTCACAAAGCAAGCAGCAGCGGCTGCTACTGCCATGGCTTTTGGGCTTTTGGGCTATGGCCACTGATGACGATTCAATCGTTTATCCTCATCAAAGCTGATAACGTTTTTGGAATATTAGCGGCTAAATTAGTATTAAAAAAATAAATTTTAAAAAGTTTATTAAAAAAATTATATTTATTATACAAATTTATTTTAAGATTTATTGGGTGCAAAATTCGGCATACTAGCCGATAGGCAAATATCGGCCAATAAATTTTATCACTCTTTTTTTTTTAAATATTGGTATTTATTATTATTTTATTTTTTTTGAATTAAAAAATAAATAAATAACCTAAGAGGAAGCTGGTTTTTTAAAAAAAAAAATTAAAAACGTAAATAACGACCGATATCTAGGCTAATATTGATCCGATATCGATTGATATCGGCCGAGATGTCATGCCCCGACCCGAAGGATGGGCTCGGAACGCGACTGATTTTTTTTTTTTTGAAGATAAACTAACTTAAGCATTCTAACTGGGCCGGATCAACAGTTGGGCCTAGAGGTCACACATGATCCCAACATGTGGACTCAAACATATACCATAAGTCTGATACCAACAAAACAAGTGAAACATTCATAAACACATAATATGATCACAAATTTCAACCATTGAATTATCATTACAAAATCATCGTCAAAGTCACTACAGAACGCAGTGGTCTAATACATCACGTTAATACAAATAAAGTACCACAACCGGTACTTAATAAAAACAAAAGGTTCCAAGAACCAGAAAGTAAAGATCAGGGTATTCCCCTCTAGGGGAATCCCGAAACACCACCGCAGTTTATCCATCCTAAACTTGAAAAAGAGGGTTCTCCTCCTCGGGTTCATCACCTGAAAGGTGAGTGGGGTGAGCTAACTAGCCTAGTGAAAGAAATATAACAGTGCAGTTAAGTAAACAACAGGTTATCAATAAATAACAATTGTAATAAATATCGCATGCTTGATCACAAATAAGCATAATATTATCATTATTCTCATAATTCATCATTTCTTTTCTCATACTGCTGTCATCGACCGCAACCCCTAGATACTATCCTGATACCAATAGTATTAAGTCCCGACACGGTCAAAATACATCCTTCCAAATACATCTCCGATATGCACATCAAACTGGTACTGACACACCTTGCCAGTTACTGTCGACCCACCTGGTCCAGTAGACGTAACCGACACCTTCGGCGATGGTTCAATAGTAAAAAGTACGTGGAAGCAGTATCACAACTCATATGATCTATATCATATTATTCACCATCATCATAGGCACTCTTACCATAGTGTATCATGTCTAGGCACATGAGTGGGTTCATCAACTTGAAACCACTCATTGCTCCAAAATCCATTTAAATAACAAAACATGTTCACATCTACTGCAAAGTCAAGTTCCCTCACCGTAAATGTGTCACGCCCTGACCCGAAGGGTAGGCCCCGGAACAACTGAATTTTTTTTTTTAAAGATAAACTAACTTAAGCATTCTCACTGGGCCGGATTAACAGTTGGGCCCAAAGGTCACACATAATCCTAACATGTGGACTCAAACACATACCATAAGTCTACCTAACAAATAGACATAAACAACAACATCAACACATACGATCATATGAAATCCAACCAATGATTTTTTATTAAAAACATCATCTCAAAGTCACTACAGAGGCATAACGGTTTAATACATCACATTTAAACAAATTAAGTACCACACCCGGTACTTAATAAAAGCAAATGGTTCCAATAACCAACAAGTAAAGATAAGGATATTTCGCTCAGGGGAAAATCCCAAACCACCGTCGCAGCTTATCCACCCTAAGCCTGACCCTCCTCAGGTTCATCTCTTGAAAGGTGAGTGGGGTGAGCTAACTAGCCCAGTGAAGGAAATATAACAATGCAGTTTAAGTAAATAACAGGTTAGCAATAAACAACAGTTTAATAATATCTCATGCTTAATAATAGTTAAGCATAATATCATATAAAGCAACATCATCATTTCCATATTTCGTCAATTACTGCTATCATCTGACGTAACGCCTGCCGACTACAGTGAGACCTATATTAAGTCCCAACACGGTCAAAATACATCCTTACAAGTACATCTCCGGCTTTGACTTAGCCGATACTGACACCCTTTAAGTCAGCAACTGTCGACACCCGTGGTCCAGTAGACGTAAACCATCTCTCATATGGCCGATATTGGTTCAATAGCCCAGGGTACGTGAAAGCAGTCTTACACATTCTTATGATCAACATCATAATATTCACAGTCATCATAAGCACTGTTACCACAATGCATCATATCTAGGCATATGAGTGGGTTCCTCAAAACTGAAACCACTCATTGCTTAAGACTCATCTCATAATAAAACCTGTTTACATATTCTGCAGAGTTAAGTTCCCTCACCGTGATTGTGTGGTTACGCGGTCTCTATTCAAACAAACAAACAGACAAGTGCACAATCAGTATACAGATCAAATATATACACACAAGTATTTTGAAATCTCACGTTTTCCCAAAAATATCCAAGGTATAGGAATTGAATCTCCTAATGGGTTTTATCCTTTTTAAATTATCATAATCCACAATATAATAATAAATAAAAAGGGGCTCAGTCCAAAACTCATATTTTCTTCTGGGCATTGACCAGATTGACTTACTGAGTTAGATCTACATCCTCGGGTCACTTCTCTGTTGTCTTCCTGATAGGACCAGATCTAACATTTTGAGTTAGGCCTCGAGGTCACCCAGTGCCCCACAATATAGCGTCGTCCTGAAAGTGAGATAACTTAGTGCACGACCAATAGAGTTGGCCTGGAAGTGAATACAATAGTATTTACACTATAAATAATAAGAAAAGAGGGTTAGTACAATTTTAATTAACAAAAAGGGGTACTGACATCACATCACAGAATCCAACAATTTTTTTTATAAATAAAATAATAATATTTATTTATTTATTTATTTATTATTATTATTTTTTTCAATGGGAATTAACATTACAAATCACAAGCATCAACAATATCAAATAAAAAAATATATTTTTTTTTCTTCTTTTTCCTCCTTCCTTTACGGTCGGC
Organism: Chimonanthus praecox; assembly: GCA_022113865.1. Lineage (NCBI taxonomy): Eukaryota > Viridiplantae > Streptophyta > Magnoliopsida > Laurales > Calycanthaceae > Chimonanthus > Chimonanthus praecox. The sequence continues at coordinate 387,293 of JAINRJ010000094.1, read as the reverse complement.
AAAGACAGTGAACGACCGGGAAACATGAAAAACGAATCCGGAAACAGTGGGTTTCCCGGATTTGATTTTCATATCTGACCGGTTCGATGGATTCCTCTGGGAGTCCTCTTTCCATAGGGAGATGTTTGAAGCTTTGAAGCTCACTGGGTCATTTGATTTTAACACTGAAAGCTCACTGGTAAAAGGAACTCATGGTTTTCCTTAGACTTTAAAACTGATTTTTCTTACTCAAATCAATGCCAAAATCAGTTTTTCTTTATTCTAAACCACCTAGAATTTGAAAAGGAATTCAATTTATAGAAAATTGGCTGGGAAATGGGGTTGGACGGCCACTGTATGCAGCTGCATGCGGTGGTCGCTTAAGCTCGCTACAGTAAGCAACAGGTTTTGGTATGCAGATCAGCCCTTCAGAAAATTAGATTTTTACAAACAAGTCCGATTTTTGTCAAAAACTGGATTTTAACTTAAAACATAATTTCAAAGGCTCAAAAATTTAAAAACCTTACAGATAGGTTGGGTTTAAAAACTTTAGCTACCATAAAAAATTTGAAATTTAACTCTCACTAAAAACCATTTATTTAAATAAAAATCACAATGTAACACTATTTACTTAATTAAACAAATGTTAAATAAAACAATTTAGAAACATTATTTTGAGGTGTCAAAGAATAAATAGATCATTCTTAAAATGGTCTAACATAAAATACTAGTTTTGAATTTTATCTCATTTCCAAAATTATTTAAAATAATTATTTCTTCCTTTCGGGGTTTTGACGGGCGGATTTAAAATACTATTTTCTGAAAATAAAATTATTTTAAAATCAGAAATACAATTCCTTGATTAAGGGCAACATTATTATCCAATAATAATCACATAATAACATAATTTATAAAAATAATAACACCAAACGGTAAATTACCAAAATGCCCCTCCAGCTGGGCGAGCTGGATCACTGAGTTTTCGAGCTCGGATTGGGCCAAACTTGGGATTCCCTTAAAGCCCTAACCGAAATCTTCGAGATTAACTGGTTAAACAAAATTTATTAAGCTAAAACACGACTAATCTGGGGCAGGGTATTACAAAATGTGTGGTTACGCGGTTTCTGTTCAAACAAACAGACAAGTGCACAATCAATATACAGATCAAATACATACACATAAGTAATATTTTGAAGTCTCACGTTTTCCCAAAAATATCCAAGGTACATGGAATTGAGTCTCCTACTGGGTTTCTATCCTTTTTAAATTATAATCATCTACAAGATAATAATATAATAAAAAAGGGTTCAGTCCAAAACTCATATTGTCTTCTGGGCATTAACCAGATTGAATTATTAAGTTAGGTCTAGATGCTCGGGTCAATTTTCGGTTGTCTTCTGGATAGGACCAGATCTGACATTTTGAATTAGGCATCGAGGTCACTCATTGCCCGACAAATATAGCGTCGACCTGGAAGTGAGATCACTCAGTGCTCGACCAATAGGGTCGGCCTGGAGGTGAATACAATAGTATTTACACTATAGTAATAAGAGAAGAGGGTTAGTACAATTTTAATTGACAAAAAGGGGTACTAACATCATATCACATAATCCAATAAAAATATATATTTTAAATAATCTAATAATAATTTTTTTTTAATGGGTACTAACATCACAAATCACAAGCATCAACATAATCTAATAATTTTTTTTTTCTTCTTCTTCCTTTCTTCACTGTCTCCAACAGACAGTGAACGGCCAGGAAAGCATGAAAAATGAATCCGGAAACAGTGGATTTTCCGGATTCGATTTTCATATCTGACCGGTTCGATGGATTACTCTGGGAGTCTTCTTTCCATAGGGAGAAGTTTGGAGATTTGAAACTCACTGGGCCATCTGATTTTATCACTGGAACCTCACGGGTATAAGGGAACCCATGGTTTTCCTTAGATTTCAAACTAGATTTTCTTACTCAAAACAGGGCCAAATTCAGTTTTTCTTGATTCTAAACCACCTAGAATTTGAAAATGAATACAGTGGTTACCTTCAATAGAGTTCCTGAGCTAAAAATCTGGACTTTGAAAATTTTCCCCTAAAAGCTTACAGGTGAAAAACTGGGAAACAGAGAGGGAAAAAGGGGTTGGTTTTTCAGGCAGCAGAGACTGAGGGAGAAGAGATGCAGTGGGAGTTAAAACAGATAGAAGAGAGCTTCTTTTATAGAGATTTGGCCGGGAAAGGGGGCGAACCGGCCACTGCATGCAAGGGCAGATGACGCTCCAAACAGTAATCGGGTGTTTGGTTGCAGATCAACCCTTCCAAGTTTCAGTTTTTGCAATTTAGTCCCTTTTTTTTATAAAACGGGATTTTTAACTTAAAACATAATTTCAAGGGTTCAAAAATTTAATCCAACCTTACCGATGAGTTGGGTTTTAAAAACTCTAGTCACCATAAAAATTTTGAGATTTAAAACTCACTAAAAATCATTGATTTAAATAAAAATCACAATTTACTTAATTAAACAAATGTTTAGTAAAATAATTTAGAAACCTCATTTTGGGGTGATAAAGAATAACTAGACCATTCTTAAAATGGTCTAACATAAAATACTTGTTTCAAAATTTATCTCACTTCGAAAATCATTTAAAATAATTATTTCTCCCTTTCGGGGTTTTGACGGGCGGGTTTTAAATACCATTTTCTGAAAATAAAATTATTTTAAAATCAGAAATATAATTCCTTGATTAAGGACAACCTTATCAACCAATAATAATCACATAATAACATAATTTATAATAATAATAATAATAAGCTGTAAATTACCAAAATGCCCCTCCAGCTGAACGAGCTGGATCACTGAGCTTTCGAGCTCGGATTGGGCCAAACCTGGGCTTCCCTCAAAGCCCTAATAGTAATCTTCGAGAATAACTGGTTATACAAAATTTTTTAAGCTAAACTAAGCCTAATCTGGGGCAGGATATTACACGAGATATCAACTCAGACCCACCATTTTGATTTTTTGTTTTTAAAAAAAAAATAGATATTAATCATATCCACTGATATCGCCGATATATCGGCCATATCGGCCGAGAAATAGTATGTACGGTTGATATAATACAGTACTGAAAAACCAATATCTTTACACATGATTTGCTGATCAAAGTTATCCTATAGGGTGGCTTTTTTAATAAGCCACCTTTTCAGAGTAGAGTAGCCACAAAAAGCCATAGCTAAGGGGAGCCATATAGACATTTGGAAAATCTTTCCCTACACACCCTTTTTTCAAAAGGTGCTGAAATTATCATTTTCTCCTTCCACTTAAAAACACCCCATCTTTCAGACGGGTGATCCACCGAATGAAAAAAATTCGCCGTTCAAAAGAATGGGCTCTGAAGTGAGATTTTCAAAAGAAGCGATTTCTCGACCGATTTGTGATACCCTATCCCTCCCTCTCTTGAAGTCCCACATTGGTGGGAGAGAAAGGAGGGAGTGGGTTTATTAGAAAGCCACCCATGTGTAACTTAGTGTGAGGCATTTTGGATCGGGCCAGGTAGGCCCCAGCCCAAATGCAAAACCGTGCTGGTTCGAGCTTGTGTGCGAGGCCCAAAGCGGACAATATCACACTGAGTCAAGCCCTAAGCCCTGTGTGTTCGGGTCGGGTCGTTACACGATTTCTACAAACAATGTATAAAATTCATCTAGTCTGAATTTTATGAACTCTGGACTCATTTTAAGTGAAAAATGTATAGTTTTGAATTTCAAAAATCGTATCCAAAGAATTAAAGAACTTCCCTCTTAATTCTTTAGGTACGATTTTAAACCCAAAACTATACCCTTTTCACTTAAAATCAATACTAGAATTCATAAAATTTAGAATAGATGAATTTTGATACCTTGTTTGTAGAAATCGGTCGAGAAACGGCCTCATTTGAAAATCTCACTCCACATCTTACTTCCTTCAAAAGAAGGAATTCACACTTCATTCAAAAGAATAAATTCCTTCGTTCGAAGGAATTGGGTTGTGGAGTGGGATTTTCAAACGACTCCATTTCTCGACCGATTTTTACAAACAAGGTATTAAAATTCGTCTACTCTAAATTTTATGAACTCCAGAACTAATTTTAAGTGGAAGGGCAAAAAGGTAATTTTCATCCACTTTTGGAAAACGAGTGTGTAGGAAAAGATTTTCCGAGTGTCTATATGGGCTTCCATAGCTAAAAGGCTATGGGAAATAGTTCTCTATCATCTTTATCTTGGTCTGAATTTGTATTTACTCTACTTTTTTTAAAATTTGTATTTAGGTTGAAATTGAAAGAAAAATATTAAAATAAAAAAGAAGGAATTTCAATACAGAGATAACTTTTCTTAGCAAATAAAAAAACTCAAGCAAAAGATCATTTTGTTGATATTGAAGGTGATATTAAAATGAAAAAAAAAAAATCTCTAACTTGGGTGACCGTTAAAAAATTAAACACCTATCTTAATTGAATCTAAATATAAAAAAGAAATGAACTATATCAATGGTTTGACATCCATTATCAAATTAGACCTCATATTGTGGGCGTAAATCTGACATTGATTAAGGGAAAGGAAAACTCAAGGGAGTTCTCTCTCCAAGAATGCTCTGTAAATGAAAAAGCCTTGCAAGAATAGGTTTTCCCCCACTATGGGAAGATTAAAAAAATCTGAAATTCTGAATGTTTGAGAGGTATATTCGACTCGGTTCAAATCATCCAAATGGTGAAATTGTAACCCAAAACTCACATTTGCAATCAAGAATTTCCAAAAGGAACCCCGACCAATTAAACCACCAACATGATGTGAATAGGGTATTGAAGGTTTGGTAATGGTTGAACAAAAAATTGGTGGTGTCAATATTTTTTTTTTACTTCAACCTACTTAGTATAAGGATATTGAGTAAAATTCTCGATATACATAGCATTAAAAGTATTCTTAATGTCTTTAGAAAGTCATATCCTAATTAAACTCAGTGTGTGAATGCAATATTTTACTACTAGATTGTCAGTTCCACATGCTTACCCAAGAATACTTCCTTTTTTTGGCAGCTTCAAACCTTTGCTTCTCGATAGCAAGTTCTTGAATTGAGGCAGCAACTTCAAGTTCAAGAGCTGAAAACCTTTGCTCATGCTTCTTCTTGGGCCACCTGCTAATAACAAACACACATATACAAAGTAAAATTGAGCCAAAACATAATAAAATAATTTGAATGGATTCAATCTTATGCACAGTGTTTACACCAAAATCTCTCGGTTGTCCATGCAGTGGTCCCATGATGTGCCTTGCTGGATAAGCAAGCACGGGAATGCGCAAGCAAAGATAGATACTTTCCTTGTGGATACGTGGGAAGATGGTAAAAATCTGAAGCAAAACACTCAGGTTAAGTGTTTTTCATAGGCCGGGAGACTTGGATGGATGGATGGATGGATGGATGGACGGACGCAGAGATAAAGAAAACAAGAGGCATAAAATGGAGTTCTCATTGCCATTAACAAAAAGAAAATTACAACATAAATGGAACTATTAAAAAAATTGTTATAACTGAATATTCATTCTAAAAGATGAGCCTATCAGGTACAGTGACCCAACTCTTTTATATATCAAAGATCATCTTCTTCACTAATTGATGTGGGACACGTCGGCTGCCAACAAAAACAAAATTACATAAAGTCCCCTCCCTTACAGAAAAAGGGATGAGAGTATGAGACCAACCTCTTTTGGTTTTTTTTTTTTAAGACCAAGCTCCAAGCCTCTTAGAGCACATAATTAATCCTTAGAGTATGTGTAAGACCAACCTTTTTATTTTCCCTTCTTTTGTTCTCTATTCTCCGCGATAGGAGAGCGAAAACAAAAACGAAGCCCCCTCAAACAGCCCTTGTGATGGGCTTATGTAAGAAAACCCTAATGGGCTTTTGGGCCTTGCTACATGGGCCAAGCCCAATGAATTTGGCCCAAGCTGATTTTAGGATAAAATGCTAGTGAACCCCACTCCAGCTCACACAATCTTCATCAAGGGTAGGCATTCTACCTCTGAATGCAGGCCCAAAAAATCCACCATATACAAAGCCAGGACACAAAGCCGAGTAATGATATGGGTTTTTTCTTCTTCTAAAAAAGCCCTTATTTTATGAATTTATTTGAAAGAAGATATTATATTTTCTATAATTTTAAAGAAGCCTTTAAATTTTGTTTGAAATTCCAAAAAGTCCCCTTGACCATATTGATTAATGATCTATTCATGTTTTGTTTTCACATTTTTTAGATGTATATAGTTGGGCCCACTTTGAGTCCAACACTACTTAAGGAATAAATGGACTACAAATTATTTTTTATGAATTAACAATGTCTCAAAATCAATTAGATTAGATGATTCCAGATTTGGATTTTAAGGCTAAAAATTGATGATGATATAGAAGATTAGTTTCAATTCAATGATAAATACTACTTTGACCCAGGGTTCAAGATATCGGCCGATACGTTCAGTACCGTATTATATCGGCCGATACGTATTGTATCGGTCGTACACAGTAGTTTTCGGCTGATATGACCGATATATCGGTGATATATATATCGGTCCGATATTTATAATATCAGTCTTCTAAAAAAAAAAGAAAAATCAAAACGGTGGTGAGTCCGAGTTGATATCTCGACAGATATCAATCGATATTTTCGTTTTCAATTTTTTTTTTTAAAAAAAAACCAACTTCCTTTTGAGTTATTTATTTATTTTTTAATTAAAAAAAAATACTGATATTTAAAAAAAAAGTTACAAAAGAGGAGACCTGGGCCTGGACAAAATTTTCACCCCTGCTTTGACCACAATCAAAATGGATTACGCTGAATCTATTACATGTGAGTGTGACTGGTGAAGCTGGATGACAAGAGGACTCCATATGCACTCAAGGTGTAAATTATTGCATATAAATCCAAATAATTTGTATAAAAGACTCCATATGGACTCCAAAAATACTCTTGTCAACATGGTCAATATGTTTTTTAAATTATAGAAAATATTAGGATTTCTTTGAATAAATTCAAAAGATTCGTCTTTTTAGAAAAAAAAATTATAATGATAATAATAGGATGGATGATGGATAAGAGGAGACAAATTGTGCCAAATGAGCTAACAGACATACGGTGACACCAACAAGGGTAAGAAGTAGGGGTATAGATATCAGTCGATACGTTTTATTTGATTTTTAAGAGGTGTATAAATATGGCCGATAAATATTGTATCGGTCGTACAATCTTTATATCGGTCGATAAATCGCTGAATCATATCGGTCCGATATCGGCCGATATAATTAATATCGGTATTTTTAAAATAAAAAAAGTTTAAAACGGTAATGGCCTGAGATGTAAATATCAGCAGATATTCAAAATATCGACTGATATCAGTCGATATTTATATTTTCAATTTTTTTTTTAACAGTTTCTTTTTTTATATTTTTTAATTTAGGAAAAAAAATAATATCAATATTTATTAAAAAAAAAAAAAAAAGAGATTTGACCGATAATTCGGCAGGGTCGGTTTTTCACCCCTGGTCAGAAGTCTTATCACCAGGATGGATGACCTCGAACAATGATAGTGTGAACCGTAGGTCCCAAGCAGGATAAGAAAAACAAGAGAGTTAATGGCTTGGGCCCTCCATTGTAAACTTTTTCAAAAAAAGACAAAGAAAAGGGTACTTTTAAAAAAATGGATGAAAGAGAGACATTTTTGGAAATGGGGTAAAGGAAATAAAAAAGAAAGAAAAAAAAAGAAGAAAAGAGAAATGTCTAAAGTAGTTGTGTAAGAAAGTGCAGAAGTTTTTTAGGTATGTGTACTGTGTAGAGTTTTCGAGAGCCTAAAATTATTTATGATATTTTTCATAGAGAATTTTAGAGAAGGGATCTAGAATATTAATAACCATTGGATCGTTGCCACATGATTCAATCTTATCTATTGGTGATCTATGACCTCAAGTATAAATAGGTATGAGGAGCTTATTTGATTCAAAGCTAGTTAAAAGTTCTAAGCATATGTGGATAAGAAGTTGAGTCCCTCAGAACCTTTTGTAATTTCTTTGTTCATCAAATTATTATTTTAAATGATAGACAAACAGTTTTCATTAATTAAAATGGGAGGGTTCAAAGAGTAAGTTCTCAGTACACTGTACAATGCTCGATAGAACATAAGTAAAAAACTAAGTATAAAGAACCCAAAACCCTATACGCCCCATAGAATCCATGATCATAAAAATACCAATGATGTCTTGGCATCTGCACTTCAACTTTAACGAGAAAATATGCAATACTGTTCACAGAGGTAAAGGTGATTCCTCCCTGCCAACTTAAACTCCTAATATCCCTCACAATATTTATCAGTTTCCATGGGATACCATCCTATTAATAGTCTAGGAATAGCATTTATAAAGTCACATTCGACAATAAAATTACCATTTTCAAATCTATACTAGATCTGAAGGATTTTTCTAATTGTTCTTAACTCCGCATCATTTAATTTCATAATCCCTACGAGCTCAAAGAATACTAATATCATTCTACTCCTATCTTCATGTATCACTCTCCTTATTCCTGCGGAACCAGGTTTACCTATTATTGTCCTATCCACATTGAATTTGCAAGAACCTTGAGGTGGTGCAAACCATCGCACAATAGCTTTTGTTCATCAATTTAAATTGAGAGTATTATTATTCGGGCCTTTGGTGTTCCATCTCTCTCTCAATTTTGTGTTTAAGTTTGAATGTGGTGTGCAGTGATCACCTTGGTCCAAAGAGTGACCAATTTAATGAAAAAGCTTACTTGCTTTGTCACGCCCCCGACCCGATCGGTGGGCCCGGAACGCGATTGATTTTTTTTTTTTTTTAAGATAAGTAAACTAAACTACAAGCATTCTTACTGGGCCGGATCAACAGTTAGGCCCAGCGGTTACACATTAGCCCGTTAAGTGGACTCAAACATGTACCATATGCTTGCCCCATAAAAATAGACATAAAAACATCATAACATACTCAATCAAATCTAACATTGATTAATACAAGGCATAAGAAACTTAATCATTGATTCATCATTCAAAACATTGTCTAAAAAGGCAACATAGTCTATTACATCAAATGGATATTAAGTACCACATCCGGTACAAAAAAAGGACAATGGTTCCAAGAACCAACAGGGAAAGATCAGGGCATTCCTCTCCGGGGGAATCCCAAAATACTGCTTTAGCTTAATCGCCCTAAGCCTGAAAGAGAGGGTCCTCCTCCTCGGGTTCATCGCCTGAAAGGTGAGTGGTGTGAGCTAACTAGCCCAGTGAAGGATAATTAACAATGCAAATTAAGTAAGTATAAAACAGGTTAACAACAGTTCAATATCACATACTTGATAGAAAAATAAGCATAATCTCAAGTAATATATCAACATCATTAAATCACTGTCATTATCCATCGTAGCGCCTGCCGACTACACTGAGACCAGTATTAAGTCCCGACACGGTCAAAATACATCATTGCAAGTACATCTCCGGCTCTTAAACGTAGCCAATACTGACACCCTCAAGTCAGCAACTGACGACAGCATGGTCCGCCCATGGTCCAGTAGACATAAACCATCTCTCATATGGCCGATATTGGTTCAATAGCCCAGGTACGTGGAAGCAGTCTTACATACACATACGATCAACATCGTAATACCATGATCATCACAACACTCTTACCATAGTGCACCATGTATAGGCACATGAGTGGGTTCATCAAAACCGAAATCACTCATTGCTTAATATAACACCTGTTTACAAAATCTGCAGAGTTAAGTTCCCTCACCGTGATCTTTTGGTTTCGCGGTCTCTGTCAAACAACATACAAGTGCACAATCAATATACATATCAGATACGTACATATACGTAGTATTTGAAAATCACACGTTTTCCCACAAAATATCCAGGGTTCATGGAAATGAGTCTCCTACTTGGTTTCTAGCCCTTTTTAAATCATTCACAAGATAATAATATAATAAAAAAAAGGGGCTCAGTCCAAACTCATATTGTCTTCTGGGCATTGACCAGATTGACTTATTGAGTGAGGTATAGATCCTTGGGTCACTTCTCGGTTGTCTTCTGGATAGGACCAGAGCTGACATTTTGAGTAGGCCTCGAGGTCACCCAGTGCCCGACTATAGTGCCGGCCTGAAAGTGAATCACTCAGTTCCCGACTAGTGTCGGACTGAAAGCGGATAAAATAGTATTTACACTATAAATAATAAGAGAAGAGGGTTAGTACAATTTTAATTAACAAAAGAGGTACTAAACATCACATCACAGAATCTAACAAAATAATACTTTTTTTTTGAATAAAATAATAATATTTAATTATTTAATTATTTATTCATTTTTTTTTCGGTGGGAACCAACATTTAAAATCATAAGCAACTATAATCTCAAATAAAAATATTTTTTTTTTTGAATAAAATAATAATATTTAATTATTTAATTATTTATTCTTTTTTTTTCTTCGGTGGGAACCAACATTTAAAATCATAAGCAACTATAATCTCAAATAAAAATAATTTTTTTTTTGAATAAAATAATAATATTTAATTATTTAATTATTTATTCATTTTTTTTTCTTCGGTGGGAACCATCATTTAAAAATATGAGCAACCATAATATCAATAATTTTTTTTTTTTGATAAAATAATAATAATTTTTTTTTTCTTCTTCTTCCCCGTTCACTGTCTGTTGCAGACAGTGAACGGCGGCCGTGAACAGTAAATTCGAAAATAGGAAATGGGCTATTTTCTGGACTCAGTTTTTACATCTGACCGGTCCGATGGATTCCTCCGGGAGTCCTCTTTCCACAGGAAGAGGTTTGGAGCTTTGAAACTCGGTGAGCCATCCGATCTTAACACCGGAAGCTCACTGATACGAGGAACCCTAAAATTTTCCCTAAATTTTTGAAATCGTTTTTCTCACTGAAATCAGAGCCAAATTCAAAAATTTTTTATTCCAAATCGGTCGGAATTGAAAGGGGAATGGAGTGGTTACCTTGGATTGAGTTTCTGGGCTGAAATCCGAATTTTCTTTTGAAATCTCCCTCTAAGTTACTGTTTACTAAAAGAGGGTCGGCCGGCTGGTTTTTTTTTTTGGAGAACAGAGACAGAGAGAAGGGAGAAGAGAAGATGCAGTTTCTGCTGGGAGTGAAGACTGAAGCTTAGGCCGGCTTTTATAGAGAAAAAGCCAGGAAATCCGGCTGCGCATGGAGCGACGATCGGCCGGAATCCCGCTGCGTATGCAGCGATGATGGGACGGGACGGGGAAAAATAATCATCGCCGGCAGCGACGATGGGATGCGACGACGGGCGAAATCACCAGAAAATCTGGTCAAGCAGGCTGCTGCACGCCGCTGACGATGATACAGTTTGCAAATTTTTTTTTTTTTTTGTAAATCAGCCCTTCAAGTTTTCTAAATTGCAGAAAAGTCCCTAGTTTTAATAAAAACCTGATTTTTAACTAAAACAATAATTTAAAAAGCTCAAAAATTTAATCCAACTTTACGGATAGGTTGGGTTTTAAGGATCTTAATCACCATAAAAATTCCAGATTTTAACTCTTATTAAAAACCATTTTTTTAAATAAAAACCATAAATTTACACTATTTACTTAAATAAAGAATTGTTAAAATAAACAATTTAGAGACATCATTTTGAGATGAAGTGAAATATCTAGACCATTCTTAAAATGGTCTACCATAAAATACAAATTTCAAATTTTATTTCATTTTCAAAACCCTTTAAAATAATTAATACTCCCTTTCGGGGTTTTGACGGGCGATATTTAAATATCATTTTCTGAAAATAGTTTTATTTTAAAATCAGAAATGTAAATCCTTCATTAAGGAAAACATTATTCACCAATAATATTCACAAAATCACACAATTTATAAAAAAAATACACAACAAGTGGTAAATTACCAAAATACCCCTCCAACTCGACGAGCTGAATCACTGAGTTTTCGGGCTCAGATCGGGCCAAACTTGGGCTTTCCTCGAAGCCCTAACCAAAATCTCTGAGATTAACCGGTTAAACAAGATTAACGAGCTAAAACTCGCATAATCTGGGATAGGGTATTACATGTTTAACATATATAAAAATCTTATGATGTGAGTGTGAGTGTGAGATGAATATAATTATTGTAAAAATATTCTGTGACGACTCGACCCTACCCCATCGTGATATTGTTCGCTTTGGGCCCTACCCGACCTGCACCATTTTGCTTTTGGCCTTGGCCCACATGGCCAGGCCCAAAAGGCCTCACAATGGGGAGGGTTGTCCCCTCTCAAATAAAGCCCCCACCACCCAAGCTCCCAATTGATGTGGGACCTTTGGGTGGGGGTACTACAATCCACCCCCCTTAAGAGCAGAGCCGTCCACGACTCTGTCTCGTCACAGTGACAAGGGTCCACACACAGGCAAGCAAGTCACACAAGTAGAGAGCCCTCACAGTCTGAGTGTTGAGCCGTTCTCTGATACCACTTGTAACGACCCTATCCCAACTTCTTAGTGTGATATTGTCCGCTTTGGGCCCACCATGCCCTCACGATTTTGCTTTAGGCCAGGCCCAAAGGCCTCACACATGGGAGAGGGGGACTTCCCTCATATTAACACCCAACCCACCCACCTTACTACTGATGTGGGACTTTCTTTGAGGTGGGTGAGGGTATTAAAATCTACCCCTCTTAAAACCAGAGCCGTCCACGGCTCTGTCACATTACAGAGATAGAGGGTCCACACAGTCCGAGTGTTGAACCATTCTCTGATACCACTTTTGACAACCCGATCCTACTTCATCGTGATATTGTCTGCTTTGGGCCCTATCCGACCAACACGGTTTTGCTTTGGACCTTGGCCCACATAGTGAGGCCCAAAAGGCCTCACAATGGGGAGGGTTGCCCCTTCTCAAATAAAGCCCCCACCACCCAAGTTCCCAACCGATGTGGGACCTTTGGATGGGGGTGCTACATATTCAAACATTTCAATAATTTAACAAAACATTTAGAATCATTTCTCCAATTTTTCGTTTTCATATATAAAAAGGCAAACCCAAGAATAAATATAAGTTGCATTTTGTAAAAAAAAAAATTAAGGGTAGCCATTTTAACACAGGAATACTCTTTTAGTAGACACAAATTTTTTAGATTTCCCATGTTGGCCCCATCTGTAGAAATCGGCTTACTTTTTTCAATAAATTAGTTCACTAAAAAGTGAATCGATTTATGTGTAAAATGATTCGGTCGGTATACCGATTTGCACTCTCAAGAAATCGGAACACCAATTTCCAACTGATCCTGTTGGTGCACCTGTCTGGTATACTATGATATACGAATAAATAAACCGATTTCTGCAATTATATGAGAGCCAAAATGAGAAGTTCACCGATAATCCCCTATTAGGGTGCCCACCCAAACTTAAAGACTATAATGCATTTATTCATCTCATTGTCCATCCACGTGTCACTGCGGACCCACGCCGTCCAGTTCCCGTCAGAAAAGTGTAACCGCACAGTACATACACGATTACCCGATGTACAAGAAACCGAAGCGAAAACGAGCATTTTCCTTCCCTGCACTTTCCTTTTTTTATATTTTCCTCCCCCCTCTCTCTCTCTCTCCGTCTGCCAAAACATCAATGGCGGATTTCGATTCTCCCCATGTTCAAGAAAATTTCACAAATGCCTCTCCAATGGATACCTTGAAGAAGAAGTTTCCTGCTCTCCCATCGAATTACGTCACTCTCCAACAGCTTCAAGAGAGGAGACTCAAAGAGCTGCAGAAGGTGAAGGAAAAAGAAGAGGAAGAGAAGAAGCAGAAGCAGCTCCAAGAAGAGGAGAAAGAGAGAGCAGAAGAAGAAGAAAGGAAAAGGTTGCTCCAGGAATCCCTGCAAGCCCTTATAATCAACGCCTCTGGCCGTCGCTCTGGAAAACAAGGTGATAAAATCTCAGCGGTCGAAAAAGAAGCCGACGGTCCCGACAAGGCCATCGAAGAATCGAAGAGGAGAGGGAAGTGCTACCAGAAAAATAGAAATAAGCTAAAAGAGAAGGTGACCCTATCTCCTGTGGAGTGTATTCAAGCTCCGGAGAAATCCGCTGGAAATGGCAAGAACCCAAGAAGCGATCGTCCAGAGAGAGGAGACGGGACAGAGAAAAGTGGATTGGAGAATGGAGGGGATCGGACGGTTGAGATTGCTCCGGATGCTAGTGGTATGAGATTGGACGGTCAGAAAGTAGCACGTCAGAGACGGAATGCTGGGAAGAAATGCGGTAATCAGAGGACTGGAAGGATAAACCAGTCAATGCAGGGAAAACAATCTGAGAAGATCGAGTGGAAAGAAAAAGCTGATCAGACGGTAGAACATGATGATGAGATGGGGGATCCTGGATCCAACGGTGGGAAGGAAGAAGGTCTGATGAATTCGAAGAAAATCGAGAGGAAGGATTTAGAGGATCGGATAGTGGAGGTTGTTCATGAGAAAGGGGATGATGGCATTGTTGATTCCAATCTGTCTCTGGGAAAAAAGGGAGTCTGGAAAGAAGTTGATAACAAATCGAGGGCTGAGATGAAATTCGGTTACCGGAGAAATCCAGGGAAAATTGCCGCTAGGGGGCGGGAGAAAATCAGGAAGAATGATACGGTGTATCGGATGATGGAGAATGCTCAGAAGGTAGAAAATTTTGAGAAGAAGGATTGGGTGGATCCAATGGTGGAGATTGCTCAGAAGGTAGCCGATGTTGTTGTTGATCACCATCAGATGGTAGAACTGGATGATAAGATCAGTGATCCTGGATCCAACAGTGGGAAGGAAGAAGGTTTGATGAATCCGAATAAAATCGAGAGGGAGGATACGGAGGATCGGATGGTGGAGGTTGCTCATGACAAAGGGGATGATGGCATTGTGGATTCCAATCTGACCCTGGAAAAAAAGGCAGACTGGAAAGAAGTGGACAACAAATCGAGGGCTGAGATGAAATTCGGTTACTGGAGAAATCGAGGGAAAATTGCCACTAGGAGTCAGGAGAAAATCAGGAAGAATGATACGGTGTATCCGATGATGGAGAATGCTCAAAAGGAAGAAAATTTTGAGAAGAAGGATGGGGTGGATCCAGTGGTGGAGATTGCACAGAAGGTAGCCGATGTTGTTGTTGATCACCATCAGATGGTAGAACTCTACGATAAGATCAGTGATCCTGGATCCAACGGTGGGAAGGAAGAAGGTTTGATGAATCCGAAGAAAATTGAGAGGGAGGATACGGAGGATCGGATGGTGGAGGCTGCTCATGAGAAAGGGGATGATGACATTGTGGATTCCAATCTGACCCTGGAAAAAAAGGGAGTCCGGAAAGAAGTGGATAACAAATCGAGGGCTGAGATGAAATTCGGTCACAGGAGAAATCGAAGGAAAATTGCCACTAGGAGTCAGGAGAAAATCAGGAAGAATTATACGGTGTATCGGATGATGGAGAATGCTCAAAAGGTAGAAAATTTTGAGAAGAAAGATGGGGTGGATTCAATGGTGGAGATTGCTCAGAAAGTATCCGATGTTGTGGTTGATCACCATCAGACAGTAGAAGAAGTGGAAGGCAGGAAAGAAGCTGATGAAAGAACAAAGGCTGAGATGAGACGTGGTTTCCAGAAATATCATGAGAAAACCAGGGCACCTTGGCTGGAGAACAAAGACCGTGCAAGGAAACAAAGAGCAGGCAATTTGGTGTGGGTCAGAAAAGGGAGATACGAAGCACCCTCCTATAGCCACTATAAAGAGGTAAATATGACATATATTGTAAGTGAGATATACATTGAAGCTGCACATTATTCTACTAGTGTTGGACACTTACTTGACCTGTGGATATTGCATATGCTATTTGCAATTTTAGAAGAGCAATGATAGGGGACCGGAGGTTTTTAATTGATTCCAGTTAAAAAGTAGAATTGAAAGAGTCAATTCAAGGTAAATTGAATGAATGAATGAATGATGATGTTCAAGGTAAATTGAATGAATGAATGAATGATGATGTTTAAAAGAATAGTAGTGTGACTTTGTAGTGGACAGTTTAATGGAATATGCTTTCTATAGTTTTAGTGGACAGTTCAATGTAATATGCTTTCTATAGTTTCATTCAGTTCCTGTTGTTACTTTCGTCATTGATTCTGATGCTTGTAACCACTACCATGAATTTTATTGTGGTTCTTCTCCTAAAGAGATTGGGTAGGATTATTTATATATTAGACATATATGACATATTTGAACATTTCATACTTCACAGGAGCTGACCGATTGATTGAGTCAATCTAATGAGAAAGAAATACAATTTTCAACCTTTTCCTGGCTATTGGAATGATATATAGGAATACAGAAGTCGAAGGAAAATTGTAGGAAAGATAGAGTGGGATTCAGCATGTTCCTTTTTTTTTTTAAAGAATGATGTATTGAGCATGCCTTCTTGTTGAGAGGAGAAAGGTCCCTGACAAGTCCAGGTGTTCATTCCAAGTTCTAATCGATGTTATGTTGTCCAAAGTCTAAAATCTGATGCATAGTTTCATTTCCATTTCTCTAGGATATCCACAAGCTCTTGATGGTGGGCATCTTGCACTTACAAAGTTGCATTTGCAAGGAGATGTGACTAAAGAAAACTACCAATTTAAAAAAAAAAAAAGTTCTAAAACTTCTGTTAACTAAAAACATTATGCATATTGCCCTAAACCCTAAATTAATGGTGGTAGAGGTAGAGATTCATTATGCATATTGCCCAAAAATTCGATTTTGTTGTTCTGGTGGCTCCTAAGAAAAGGAGGAGACCATTACATTTCTAAGAAGAAGAAGGGGGAGGCTTTTAAAGATGTGGAATGTGGTGGTAAGACGTGATTTGATAGAATGTAGAGAACATGATAGTGTTGAGTGGAAAAGTAGAACTTGAAAAGTCAATCCTAGATAGATGGGGCAAATGCTTTGATGATGATGGTGATTTAGATACCTTTTTCTTCTTGTAGAAAGAGGTGCTCCCTCTTATTTAACAGTGCACCTTTTTCTTTCTTTCGTTTTTTTTTTTTTTAAATCAAAGTTGTGTCAAATCACAGGCTGAAAAAGGAGAGGTTCTTTCTTTCTTTTTAAAAAATGAGTGCCTGAATGAACTCCCTCTTCTTACTAGCATGTTTTCTTTCCTGGTTTGATTGAGATATACTTTCAAAAGAGGAAACATGAAATTCTATCATTCTTGTTGATAATGAATGGAAATAAAGCAAATCCTTTAGAGAAGTCTTATCATTTAATAGGTGTATGTTAATTTGTTTGTGCTAGTGAGGACTAAGCATTAAGTAGGCATTTGTGTAAATCTGTTTGAGCTTTGAACTAGTATTTGGGCTCCATATTTTCTGATGAAACAAACATCACCTTTGCTTTCATCACTATTCAGATGGTAACAATATAAGAAGACAACTAATAGGTCCCGAGTGACTGGAATACCCATGTTTTGATAGAAGGAACACTATCTTTTCCTTTTCATCATTCATATGGCAACAACTAAACAAAAGGGCTAAGGGAAGGTGTTGCTTTTATAAAAAAAAACATAGGTTTCCAAACCACTAGCCCTGAAAAAGGATATGCTAGCTCAATGATATCAAAATTGAAAGGGAGAAATATTTAGAGCTTTTCAGTAAGTTTCCACTATGTGATATTCTATGCCACCTAACTTGTGTTATATTCTACGCCACCAATCCCCGCGCTGTGCAACAGTGGGTTAATGTATATATTTGGGGGTGATTGTATGGGAAATTGCTTGATGTTATGGGGAAGTTGAGGGTTGATGAACTCTTGCTGATAGTTAGATCTTTGTAGAATGTTTTACCTTAAATTAGTACTCAATAATAGTTTGGCAGCAATCTCTCAAAAAAATTATATTCTAAAAGTAGGTTTCATTATAGTCTAGCAGGTGGTTGTATGAAAGGAAAGAGAAAATTGATTCAATATTCCAGAGAACAGTTTTGGAAGGTGCACAATGTTGTAGGTTGTATTGCTGTAGTCAGGAGGATCATTGTTAGTTTTGACCTCTAATTTAGGAAATAAGTGTAAATACCATGTAAATACAGTGTCTCTACCTCTATATAGAGGTAGTTTTGTACTAAGAAGTGATGAATTGAATGAAATCAACCTTCTTTCCTTCAAATCTCTTTTTCTCTAGTTGAAATCTCCAATCAACAGCAACAGCTAAGGTCAGTGATTTGAGTCATGTAAAGGAAAATTGTACGGTAGACATATTCTTCTTCATATTATAATATGCATGGAGCAAAATCATTTCCCAACATACGCCAAAAAAGTAGGCCCTCCTATTTGCACTTGTCCAGCATGAGTAAAGAGCACATAACCTTTTCTCTTTCAAAAAATGTAGACTGGTCTATGCCCCTTAACCCATTTCATGGCATTTTAGTATGCATGGAACAAAATCATTTCCCAAGCTGTGCCAATTATTTTCCATCCCATCATCTAGCATGAGTGAAGGACACATCACTCTTAAAAAATATAAGCCAGTCAATGGCATTGAACCCATTTCTTGGCATTTCTAGAATTCTGCGAGAAGGAAATGACAAACTGAACTGTGAAGACTGAAGACTTTCAGGGAGTTGCTGAATCACCAAAAGCTCTGGCTTGTTTTCTAACCTAAACAGAAAACTTGTCATACTAATATTATTATCTATGGCAGCCACCTATTCCCATTGAACTTGGTTTTCCTTTGGCTGCTGCATCCACTTTAAAATTCTGCCACAATGAAGGGAACCTTCCATCATTCTGTACCTTCCTGACCTTGCCCATTCCATTAAAGCCTTCTAATTTGTCATGGAATCTACCAACTTATACCCTCCTTTAAACTCCTTTGGCTGAATCCATAATGCTTATCTGAATTTGGTTGCTCCAAAAATTCCTTTAGACAAAAAATTGCTATTGGAGACCCCATTCCTCAATTAAAAGATCCTATTCTTTGTTCCTATTTCTCATTTTTCCAAATGAGCAAAGAACGATTATGGAGATCACCTTCCACACCATGCTCCTTGCTGAAAGGAACCGGCTCTCAACACCCAATATTGTCTTGTACAGTCTTTGCAAATGCCCATAGAATGTGACCGAGCTCTAGAAAATTATTCCAAAATGAACCAGCTCCTCCACACCTTTGGATGTGGGACACACCAATTCTCTGCTGATGCAAAATAGCTTGGTCACTCCACTGACCAATAATCCCCTTTTAACTTTAGTCATTTGTGGGCAGGGCCTAAAAACAAGCAGGTGCATGATAGACTTATTTTTAATGGAAAGTGAATAATATACTTCACCAAACATCAAAATGAGGGTTGGTGTTGTACGTACTTGGTACAATTGGTAACGATCTGGCTTATCCATTGGTTTCCACCATGTGCTATGGAATCTTATAGGATGAGGATTTTGGTTTCTAATTTCTGCTGGATCTGTATCGGATTTGATTTAAATGTTTATGTTGACACTGCTTCTAAGTCCTACTCTGCCGCCGTTTGTGGCCTTTTAACTGGTTGGGCATTTATAGATGGCCAATCCTGGGCCTGGAATTTACAGGTTTGCTTCTATGCATGTTTTTCTAGTTGTGCCTGTTACCACCCCAATTTCTTAGCTTCTAAACTACATGACATAAATTCAACCATTTTCAATAGGTTGGAGTTTCTTGAGTGCCATGCTTTTGCTTAACCATTTGATTCAACTTTATTGCACTCTAAGAATGATTTACTAACCCAGTGTAAATGTTATTTCTGATTCATAGGTAGAGATCATTGTGCTCATGTTTCTGAATGGCATTAATGTTTAGCATGTGCCTGTATTCTGTCTGTCAATTTCATTCTATTCAATTTTTTTTAATGATTGGCTTGAAACTGCCTCAATCCAGAAAATTGGTGAGCTATGTGCTTCCCTGTATCCTATTCAAATGTATGGGCTTTGAATGATTATGATATTGCATCCAGTTTTATGATACACCATTTTGATATGAAAATACTGTTCTTTTTTTTCTTCCTAGGCTGGCTAAGGAATTTATAATTTTTAGGGAACTAATGAAATTTATTAATGTGCATTTTTTTTTTTTGAATTTACGTGTGGAAAACTGTAGGATACCCAGCGTAAAACCCACACGAGTGAGCCTACTACCCATAGGGCACACCAAGGTTAGACTATAAGGGCTCAAACCCACAACCTCCGTCTTTCTGAGGTGGGAGGTAATCAGTTGAGCTACATCCATGTGGGTTTCCTTTTTTATGATGCAATACGTGGAGCCTGCCAAGGTAGTAAGTAGGGGTGAAATTCGGGTCCGGTTATGAAAGTTGGGTCAGTGGGCCGGGTCGGCTTGAGAAGTTAGAAACCTGCATTGAATTCGGGTTGGGTTGGGTTGGATTGAGAGATTTTTAAGTTAATCCGACCCGACCCGACCTGATAAAAAAGGTTAAATAGATTCAAAATACGGTTCGGGTCGGGTTTCGAGTTGAGTTGGTTATAATTTGGATCGGGTCGGGTCAAGACGTCCGGATCAAAAGTTCGGATTGAGCTATATTAGTAATTCGGGACAAATTAGATTTTAAAAAATCCTACAACCCGACCCGATTACAGCTAAGTAGTAAGGTGCTCAATGAGTAAGTGTGGAAATGCCTCAAATCATTACACCTAAATCTGTACAATGCTAGACCACCGTGATTGCTTTCAATCCTGCTGCAAGTCCTACATGGTTGATTCAACCAGGTTGACCATGTTTTCTGGATGGGCGCTGCTTTACCTCGAGTGATTAAATGAATCTTAGTAAAATTAAACTTTGTTCATTGTTATACTATTTTATATCACTTGCACAAGAGAGAATATAAGGTGAAAAGCAGAGCTCAAAATTGATTGAAAATACAAAATGGTAGAATGGGTCATTGCTGGTTCTAATTAATCTCCTACTAAACTGAATCTTTGGACCAAAAATCTTGTTTTGCTATAGAACGTCAACCTACAAATTATATAGTTCTCATAATGAGTTTGAATGTTGAGCTTACGAACATTTTTTTTTTTGAAAAATGGGACATTCTTTTCCGTGGACTTGATGCTAAATTTGAATTTGGTTTTTACTTAATGAAATTGTAGAATCCTTTTATAGAAGAACTTGTGGCACCATAAATTTCATATTTAAATCTGGAAAGTGAAATTCAAAAGCTTTAGTCCAATGAACTTCTGAAATAAGGTTTAAACACTTTAATCAGGACACTATTTTTTAAGAGCAAGGTATTCAGATCTTCTAGAGTACTTAATTAATCTTTAAACTATGTATGAACCTCTCTATCTATACATGTCAGATAATAATATAGAAAATGACCCTTTTATAGTGAGAATGACTCTTTTATATTAAGAGTGATTTGAATCTAAAACCTTCTACATCTTAAATGAATTTTTAATCACTAAACCAACCCTCAAGATTTTTTAAACCAAGAGACTTAATGAACATCAATCAAAAAAAAAATCCTATTGCATTTCACAAAAGGAACCGTAGGTACATCCACTTTTTTATAATGAGATACCTCCCATCATTTTATTATAATTTAATTAACAAATATATCTATTTAAAATATTTTTGTCATTTAAATCATAATAAAGTAGAACACGTCTCTCTCGCAAAATAAAGTTATTTATTTTTCCCCTAATTATTGGCCTTTTCAATATTCTCTAGTTGATTAGAAATCAATTAAATGGTAGAATTTTTATTATGTGTGCCCCACACATGCAAGAGGATAGAAATAAAAGTAAAAGAGAGACAGAAGTATTCCACTTTCCATGGAAACTGTGAAAATTTGGTTAACAAAATCCTCACAAGTCAATTCAAAATGGGAAAACAGAGTACCTTACAAAAAATACTAGAAAGGGAAAAGGCACGGAGCTTTTCTTTTCTGTCTCAAACTCAATGAGTTTACAGCAAAGAAGTAACTAATCCCTGGGTCAAAGTCATCATCAACTCCCTAACAGCCTAGAAAAAGAAGACATTTTTAGCTCTTAATGAATTTGAGTTCACAAGGAGGGCTCAGTTTTACAGGTATTTGGGTGGAGAACGCTGGTGGGTGAGAAGCTGGTGGCGGCGGTGGTGGTGGGTGGTTCTCCTGGCATAGAAATGGAGAGACGGGTGTGGAGTCGGCGGCATTTTGGATGGTGGGTGTGTTGTTCATGGCAGGGGCGGGGCCTTCCACAGGCTTTCTTGAACGTTGGCGGCCTCGGTGCATGTGGCGCTCGCAGTACTTCTGACCGGGAACCACCTCTTTAGAGCAACGCCATTTCTTTCCATCCGTTCTCCGGCACCTTCCAGGCTCTGCTTCCATGTTATTTCTGTAGTCAAAATACAAACTACTGCTACCAAACCCTGTAACACACAAAGTTGGAGAAATTACCCAATAATCAGAACGAAGAAGATACCATGACGATCGGTGACCGTTAACTGAGTCAAGAGGTTTGCAGTGGCTCTAACTTGAATTACATGACAGATTGTTGATGACATTTGGCAAGACTCATTGACTTTATAATACTTTAAAAAAAATTACGGTGGATAAAAAACTTAAAAAGTTTCTCATTGAATGTTTTAACTTCGAAACTCATGAGCTATAAAATAAAATAAAAAGGTTATTGATAAAATTAACAGTCGTTGTATTTAAATTAAATAAAATATGTAACTTTATTTTCTTAAACTAGATAGATAAAATTTTAAATCAAAATTTATTTTTATAATAATTTTAGTAATTTTTATATATTCAAATAAAAGTATCCATCTAAACTGAATCATGAGAAACTTGCAACTCACTTTCGGCAAATTGGAGTTTAGAATCTCTAAATATTAGAAAATTGATCCAACTCCATATTTTTAATCAAGCAATGGAGAAATGGAAATGACTTTTGATTGATTAGTCACAAATTAATCGTTTTATATGAGGAGGTACACAGTTTGTATGGTGGCTGGTCACAAACTCAAAATAACACTTAGAATTAAAATTTATTACAAAAACACTAACATCTTAAAGAACATACATATAAAACAGGCCAAAAAAAGTCATTTGTGAAGCTATACCAGACAAATGAATAAAGATGATTAAAATATGATTCTGGCTTCAAATCACTCTGAATAATATTAGTTAAGTTTAAGATTATTTAGATACTATGTATGAATGTATGAATGAATACCTTCTTAAAAAATTAAAACTCAATAGCAAGTACTGAGTAAACAGGGGAAGAGTAGAAGTGTTTGAAACTTACAGGTAGGATGGTGCTTATAAATCCCACCAGCAGAGCTGGCAACACTCTTCCATATAGGAAGGACCAGATGAAATGGGACTGGTGCACCAGCCAAACATACTTGTATATCAAAGCTTGGTGCTCCAGCTCCTGCAGCTGAAGAAATGTGAAACCTGATCTCCTGTTTCCCAACCCAATACAAGCCGCCGCCCCTATTGTATTCACACATTCATCCATTCAAGAAAAGAAATTTATATAATGGGCAGAATGCAGAGGGACAGAGAAATAAGTCTAAAATATAGAGAGAAAGAGAAGGGAGAAAGTACCTGTATCTGCAAACTGAGCCATTTTACAATCTACACACGCCATGTGGTTAGCTGTAAACTTCTGCTGCAACAGAAGCAGAAGCTGCAATAGGCAGGAAAGAAGAAAGGTAAATAAAGACAAACATTTAAAGGGCACCGCTGCTGTTGAGTCACCATCCTGTCTCTAATCCCTTGACCGAGTTAATTGATTGGGAAGAGAGAGACAGAGAGAGTAGTTGTGTCTGTGTACGGGCAGAAACATTTAAGTAGCGTGAGGTCTTCTGACATGTCTCGGCTTTTTCTTTAGATTTTTGCAGGAAAATGCAGAGAAACGCGTGGTTTGCAGTAGATACACGCCACCCTTTTTGTTTTCTCTGCAGTAACATGTCTTTTCTTTAATTTTGTATTTATGACTGTACCCAATGAACAGTCATTTAAGAATCTCTCTTGCAGAGCATAAAATCAATGGATAACGTAGAAAATTCAAGCCTAAGTCCATAAGTTGTTACCAGTGGCATTAATTCTATGATAAACTTTGTTTTGTATTAAAAGTTCAAAGAATAAAAAAATTAAAAAAGGTTTAGGATGATAAAAGATAAAAAAACTTCTCTAAAACAAAAAATAAATATTCAAAGGATCTTTTGTACTCTTCTGTGGGTATCTTATGATGTCTTTGAAGATCAAAGCAAACAAGTGATTGCATTGGATGATTTGAAGCTTCAAGCGGAAGACATGTTGGACCACTTATCTACGCGGGAAGCTTCACCGACTGCAGAGATAAGATATGATCGAACCTTGAAAGACTAAAAGAAAAATCTGATGAATTATCATCTTATCAAAACTTTTATAAAATAACTTTAGAAAAAACTAAAGTTATACGAGTTTAACAAGTGACAGACAAATAAATTTTCTTTGATTTTGTGTATTTGTGAGAAAGTTTTATTTTTAATATAGGGTGAGAGGAGTCATGTTATAAAAAAAAAAATTGTGTGTACAAGTATTTAAGAATTATCTTTTGTATTTTATAAATAGAAGGGTTGAATGTAGAGGAAGTTCGTAACTTGGTTTGAGGGTCAATAAATTTTTCTCGTGAAAAGAGGTTTTAGGTTCAATTAACGCTCAAATCCATCTGAAACACTTTTTATAGAATTACTTTTCATCGATTTACTGATGTGTGTGAAATAGGAAGTTTATACATACTCGTGAGATTAGTCTCACCTTCAATGTAAAGTTGAGATATCCATGTCAGGGGTCAAAAAATCGGCTCGGCCGATATATCGATATCCGATATGGACGATATATCGGCCGATAATTTTATCTCTCATACCGATATCGGCATTTTCTCTCTCCTCCAATATCGGAATCGTGAAAAAATCGCAAAAAACCGTGATGAATAGTGGTGAACCGTGACAAAACCGCAAAAAATCGCAAAAAACCGTGAACCCCCTGAGAACCGTAAACCCTGAACCGCGAAAAAACCGCGTAAAACTGCGAAAACCGCGAAAAACCGTGAATACCCTCGAGAACCGTAAACCGTGGAAAACCGCGAAAAACCGTGTAAAAACCGCGAAAAACCGTATCGGTGTTTAAATTTTTTTTTTTTTTTTAAATACCGATATTTATGAATATCGGCCGATATTGTGACCGATATTTCGGACCGAATATCGGCCATATCGGCCGATATTACTCGATTTAAAAAAACCGATATATATCGGCCAATACGATATGTATCGGCCGATATTTAAACCTTAGATCCATGTTATAAAAAAAAAAAGAGTTAGATTTTAAGAAAACATATCTCTTTTTTTATATAAAAGATTTTTATAGAATAATAGAAAATAATATCATTGTGGAAATAATTTTCATTTTCACATAAAATACAAGGCATAAATGTGCCCTAATTTTTTTAAAGTTTTTCATTCTATTAATTAATTGATTATACAACCATTTGCAACAAGGGTCCCTCTCCTATTTGTAAGCAGTGGCTCTTTGAGTCTTCAAATACATCAAAAATGGATCCACGCCTGGGGTTGACTTGTTCTTCTTGGTCTCTTTATTTATTTTATATTTTGAATCAAGACAACATTTTAGTTAATATTGTAATACCCTGCTCCGGATTAGACGTGTTTTAGCTTAATTTCCGTGTTTAACCAGTGGATCTCAAGGTTTTCAGTCAGGGCTTTGAGGAAAGCCCAAGCGAGACCCAATCCCAGCCCGTGAGCTCAGTGATCCAGCCCGTCGAGCTGGAGGGGTATTTTGGTAATTTTACCGTGTGTCGTATAAATTTTCATAATTGGTGTGATTTGGTGATTGTCATTGATTGATAATACTCTCCATATTGAATGATTTGCATTTCTAAGTTTAAAATGAATTTATTTTTCAGAAAATGATATTTAAATATCGCCCGAAAGAGAGTTTTAATTATTTTAAATAATTTCGGGAAAGAGATAAATTTTGAAAATGGTATTGGGTGTTAGACCATTTTAATATTGATCTAGATATTTCATTTCATCTCAAAATAAGATTTACAAATGAGTTATTTTTGCATTATTTTAATTAAGCAATTATGGATAAAATATGATTTTTGTTTAAATCAAGGGTTTCTAATGAGAGATAATTCATGAAATTTTTATGGTGACCAAGGTTTTCAAAACCTAATCCATCTGTAAGATTGGATCTGATTTTTGAGTTTTAAATTTATTACTTATAGTTTAAAAATCAGTTTTTCTTAATCTGAGGACCTTTCTGCAAATAGAAAATTTCCAAAGGGCTGATCTGCAACCGCAGGGAAAAATCAGCAACGCCATGCAGGCGCGTACTCTGGCCGCTCGGCCGGATTTCCGGGATTTCCGGCCATCATGAGATCCCGGTGTGCCGTCGCATCAGGCAGCAGGTTTTCCGGCATCCCTTACCGGCCAATGATGATACCGATCGTTCAGTCCCATCGCTACTGCTGCTTGTGCAGCGGTTTTTCAGCATCTCGCCTGAGCCGAATTTCCTATAAATTCACGTTCAGTGAACGATCCAAAACTCCCAGCAAAACCTTTGCATTTCTCTTCTCCCTCTCTGTTCTGTTCTCTGTAATTCCAGCCGAGACCGAGCCCTGCTGACCGAGAACCTGCTGCTTCTGTTTTTTTTAACAGTGAGCTTAAGTGGAAGATTTTTCAAAAACCCAAATCTCAGCCCAAAATCTCGAACCAAGGTATCCATTACATTCCTTTTGAAATTCTAACCGATTTAGAATAAAGCAAAACCAAAATTGACCCTGTTTTGATAGAGAAAAACCGATTTAAAATTTTAAGGAAAACCATGGGTTTCATGTACCCGTGATGATCTACCCTTAAAATCGGATGGCCCTTTGAGCTTTTGAGCTCCAAACCAATCCCTGTGTAAAGAGGACTCCCAGAGGAGTCCATCAAACCAGACCGATGTGAAAAACGAATCCAGGAAGCCCTCCCTTTCTGGAATCGCATTTCGGTGTTTTTCCGTCCGAGAGCCGATCTTCGGACGGTCCGAACCTTCGGACGGTCCGAGCAATGACCCTCGGACGTTCCGAGCTTCAACCCGAAGCCCAGTCCGCCCGAGGCGAGCCAGACCCTTTCGGAAGGACCGAGCCATCTCGGAAGGTCCGAACACCTTCGGAAGGTCCGAACCCAGGCTTCGGACGTTCCGAGCATTGCAGACCCACCGAGACCTCTGTTTTCTGTTCTTCCTGTTCGGATGGACTTCGGACAGTCCGAGACCCAGTCTTCGGACGATCCGAAGTCAGGCCTCAAGATCCGAGACCAGTAACCCAGTTCTGAGTGGTTCGGATGATCCGAAGCCACTGTACCCTTGTTCCGAAGTGATGATCCGAGGAACACAGTTTTAAATGAATAAAAAATTATTGATTACTGTTTTAATCTTGATTACTGATTATTTGATGTGTTTGATTAATTGTTGTAATTTATACCCCTCCTCTGTTAATTAAAATTTTACTAACCCATTTTCTTCTTAATATTTATAGTCTAAATACTATTGTATACGCTTTCAGTCCGACACTAGTCGGGAACTGAGTGATTCACTTTCAGGCCGACACTATAGTCGGGCACTGAGTGACCTCGAGGCCTACTCAAAATGTCAGCTCTGGTCCTATCCAGAAGACAACCGAGAAGTGACCCGAGGATCTAGACCTTACTCAATAAGTCAATCTGGTCAATGCCGAGAAGACAATATGAGTTTGGACTGAGCCCCTTATGTTTATTATATTATTATCTTGTGGATAATTTAAAAAGGATAGAAACCAAGTAGGAGACTCATTTCCATGAACCCTGGATATTTTGTGGGGAAAACGTGTGATTTCCAAAATACTACGTATGTGTACGTATTTGTTATGTATATTGATTGAGCACTTGTATGTTGTTTGACAGAGACCGCGAAACCACACGATCACGGTGAGGGAACTTAACTCTGCAGATTTTGTAAACAGGTGTTATATTGAGCAATAAGTGGTTTCGGTTTTTATGAACCCACTCATGTGCCTATACATGATGCACTATGGTAAGAGTGCTATGATGATTTGATATTACGGTGTTGACCGTATGTGTATGTAAGACTGCTTCCACGTACCTGGGCTATTGAACCAATATCGGCCATATGAGAGATGGTTTATGTCTACTGGACCATGGGCGGACCATGCTGTCGTCAGTTGCTGACTCGAGGGTGTCAGTACCGGCTACGTTTAAGAGCTGGAGATGTACTTGCAAGGGTGTATTTTGACCGTGTCGGGACTTAATACTTGTCTCAGTGTAGTCGGCAGGCGTTACGGTGGATAATGGCAGTAACGGATAGTGATGATGTTAATATTTTATTTGAGATTGTGCTTACTGTTATCAAGCATGTGATATTGAACTGTTGTTAACCTGCTTTACCATTTGCTTAATATGCATTGTTAATTATCCTTCACTGGGCTAGATTGCTCACACCACTCACCTTTCAGGCGACGAACCCGAGGAGGAGGACCCTCTCTTTCAGGCTTAGGGCGTTTGAGCTAAGACAGTGTTTTGGGATTCCCCCGGAGCGGGATGCCCTGATCTCTTTCTGTTGGTTCTTGGAACCATTGTTTTTGTATTAAGTACCGGATGTGGTACTTAAATTGTATTTGACCGTTGTGATCGGCTATGTTGCCAATTGAGACAATGTTATGATTAATTAATGATGTTTTATGTTATGTGTTGATGATTGTTTATGCCTGGGTTTTTAGAGGCAGGCATATGGTACATGTTTGAGTTCACTTAATGGGCTGATGTGTAACCACTGGGCCTAACTGTTGATCCGGCCCAGTAAAAGTGCTTGTAGTTTAGCTTATTTACCTTTCAAAAAAAAAAAAAAATAGTCGCGTTCCGGGCCCACTGGTCGGGTCGGGGCGTGACAAATATTTTGAGTTTTGGGTGTTTTAAAAGAATTTGAAAAAATACAGTATAAGTAGAGGGGGTTTAGGCTTATTTGTGGGAGGGGGAAGTATTCAAAGCCACACACATTAAGTGAGAAAATTTCCATAAAATTATTAGAAAGTTTTATTTTATTTTATTTCAAAACTAATAAAAGTATTTATAGATTTTACATTGCTAAACTTTCTCCACATGCGTACACATGTAATAACAACATATATTATCTAATTGGTTTGCGAGTAAGATCTTTAGAGGGAAGTCTTGGGTTCAAACCATGGGAGCTCCAATGAAGGACTACTTCGCATAGGAATATGTATAAAGTAAGGTCCCATCGATTTACCCAATATGTGCAAATAGGGGATTTTCACACTGGCCACTTCCGGACCTAAAAAAAAAAAAAACATATATTACCTAAACCTTTATATTAGAAGTATTTAAGAATAATACTTATATGTAATAGAAAGATCTGTTTTTTGCAACAACTCTTTCTATCCTCTAAATTTACTCTCTTGAATCTTTTCTTCGTATTATCTATTTATGGAGGCAAATCAGAAGGTA
Source organism: Chimonanthus praecox (assembly GCA_022113865.1). Taxonomy (NCBI): domain Eukaryota; kingdom Viridiplantae; phylum Streptophyta; class Magnoliopsida; order Laurales; family Calycanthaceae; genus Chimonanthus; species Chimonanthus praecox. The sequence goes on along the minus strand of JAINRJ010000094.1, from coordinate 357,715 downwards.
GTATTGATGCTTGATTCAATGCTTCAATCTATACATTTACAAAACAAGGTTCTCAAGCATAGTACATGGACTCAAAGATCCCCTAATTGAACGAGATAGTCGGTAAAATTCTATCTACCGGAGAGCCTCGTATAAAGGAAAATTGTTGGAGTATGAATGAGAGTCCCACATTGATTTTGAGAGAAAAAAAATCGAAGGACTTATAAAATACTGCGTCACCTCACTCATCAAATTAATCTTTTAGACCGAAAGCCTATCTAACAGAATTTCTTATTTTTTATTTTCTATTTATATAGAGCAATTTTTCTTTAAATAATATTCATCTTGTTACGTCAAGCAAATTTGTCTCCAATAATCAAAATTAAGAAGTGTCTTTATTATTAGCCTTAAAATACAATGGATGTTGATATGAGGGTACATGGTACATGCATCACTTCCATGAAATTGCCACATGCAGTACACCACCATGAACTGAGAAGAAAATAGCATATCAATTGATAAAGGACTGATAAACTAATTTTCTTTATTTCTTAAATATGAAAAATGAATGAAAATTGATGAGGGGCTCATATCTTTTATAAGGGGACACCTCTCCTACCTTATTATAGTTTAGATGGCAAAAATAACCTCATAAAAATGATGATTATCTCTTGCATTAAAATTTAATGATTGGAAATTTGTCACTTAAACAATGATGAAAAGGGATGGAAAGTCTCCTTAATGAAGGTGTTTCCATCAATCCCTAAAATAAAAATGTTGATAGTAAATATCGAACTATATCAATATTATAAACTTATATAGTTCATTATAGGTAGAATTGAGAGAGAGATAAACTGTTGGAAACACGCAGAAAAAGTATAAATAATATATAATAAATAGTAGATTAACTGACTTTTAATTTACAATATTATCAAATAGAGAAGTAAAGCGTAAACAAATTGATTTAAAATAAATGAGATAATCCAAATGATGATGTGGCTAAATTCATAGAATACAATATCAAAAGACTTCATATGTATGACCTGTATGTATTGGCCAAAATTAATGCACTTATTTTCATATTGTTATCTATCTCTTCGTGCTCCTCCTTCACTCGGTTTGATTCGACCTGAGTTTCAGTTTTATAAAATAGTGAATTTACAGAAGATAATTTACTCAGACACAAATTAAAGAAAATAAATCTATTTTTAAATTAGTTTTTTTTTTTAACTTCCAAGTTTCAACGTACTTACAACTTTACATCATATTTTTAAATGATTAGATAATGCTTTTAAATTTTTTTTATTCTATTGTAATGTTTAAATTAAGATAATAAATAAATAAATAAATGAGTAGGACCCGATGGCTTAAGAAAAATAATTCTGGACACCCTATCTCATTTCAGAACTTTTGAGGCCATGAAAAAAAAATCAATGTTTTATTATTAAATCAACCATAGTAGTATTAGAAACGTCATGACTCATGAGAACAAACGGGCGTCGGTTGGGGCGCCATACTTGATTTCACTGCGATGTCACAAATGAAAATCAAGTGACAACCGCCGGTGGCATAACCCAGCGCCCTCTCCTTCTAAGCTTGTTCTTCATCGTCTGAAATGGCATCGAGAAGGTTCTCTGCTCTCTCGATCTCGATCGTTCATCTCTCCACAGATTGCTCTGCTCCGCAAAATCTATAAAAACCAGCTCTCCATCTTTCCTTCTTCGATGGCCAATCCCAACATTCCTACTTTCATCATCTGTTTCTTCCTCACAACGCATTGTGCCAGGATCTTCATTTCCGCCAGATCCGACAAGGAAGCGAGGGAGAGATTCTATGGCAATCTCGCCGGAGAATCGGGGTCCCCGGATTCCGGCGAGGGAAGCATTGCGAAGATCTTTGATCGCGTACTTGAGAAGGAATTCACTGAGGGAGATCAACCAGAAGGTAGAGTTCCATTCTGCACCCATTCCTTTAAATTCAAATTCAGATATTCTTTGTTTCTTCTTCTTTTCCCCTGATTGTTTGATTCTGTCATCTGCCACCCTCCACTTTTGGTGATTCTCTCTATGATAAGATTTGCAGAGCTCTCATGTTGTGATTTCAATGACCTCAACAGAGAAAAATGAACAAATTGGTGATTATTTTTAAGTGTCGTAGCACTTGAAGATGTGCTGAGAAGGCGAGCACCCGAGGGTGTTGTGGTCTTTTGTTGATGATAAGCAACATCACCTCTGAGACTGAAACAAGAAAAATGCATCTGGTACAAAAGCTGATATTTATCGAGATTTTACAAATGGTCATTTCATTGTGTTTCGTCCCTGTACATGAACTTGCCCCCGAGATCTTCACTGTTTATTAAGTGATATCCAGTGATGCTTTATTTTCTCTGATAAGATATGATATTATTAGGTTGTTTGGAGAACCTAACAATGGAACAGGGGCAACACACAAAATGCCCAAGAAGTGCATGAAGCTTACTGGGGGAGCATCATAATCATGCTGCTAGAGGGGCCTATAGAATTGACATGAGCCACACGAAAAAGGCCAGGGGTGCACCAAAAGAAGACATAAGGTGGATATAATCTCACTAGCGGGAGCCTACAAGCCAGAGGAGTAAGGGGATATTAGAAGGTAATGGAAAGTTAGAGAAGATCACTAGAGGGCTCATTTAAGTTTCATGTGGATGGAGCGCCTTCAGGCAAGCCTAGCCTAGTTGGCATTTGACGCAGCGGAAGTGATTGGAAAGAAAACGAGGAAATCTTATTTGGTTGGGCAGCAAAACAGTGGGAGAAACAACCGGGAACAATCGTCCCCGACGCTTTCTTGGTCAGGCAGAACTATAGGGAAAACGGACTGGGATCTCGTTCCGGTTGCATGCGGATTGACTGTGAAACCAGAAGGCTCGTCTGGGAAGAGACGAGGAAAGGATCTCTTGCAGGCCGAGTGGTGGCTAGGGGCCTAGGAATCACGTCCTTGGTGCCGCGAAGTGGAGGAGGCGTCTAGAGGTCCGGCCCTGTCATGCAGGAGGACCGTGAGAGCCTTGATGTCTCGTTTGCTCACTGGCGAAGACGAAGAGGGAAGAAGGAAGGAGAAGGAAAAGAAGGGAAAAAGGAAAGAGACGAAGAACCTTTTGTTCTCTCTGTGTTCTTATTAACGACAATAATGGTCTTTTCCTTCCAATGGAAAGCTTAAATAAAAAAAAATAAGATACAAAGTAGGGAAAAAAAAAGAAACTTTAATACAATAGAAAAGGGAGAGATAAAAAAGATAAATAATATTAAAATAAAATAACTTGTCACGCATTTTGCATCAGTGCCCCCTGGTCTTGCAAAGAACTTGTCCTCGAGTTGCATGGGCTGATGTTGTTGGAAGTTGCTTTGTATTTGGCATGAGGGGCCTCCAGAGACAAGTTGTCTGAGTCATGAATGTGAGAGAGAGAGTCGACCAGTTCAGTATCAGAAGCACATGAAGCAGGTGGAGTTGATTGTCGCGTACTAGGAGAAGTTACAATCTTCAAAGAATCTTTCACAAAAGCATTACTGTTGGTTTTGCCCCAATGAATGGGCGTCATCATCAAATTGCAAAGGATGACCAAGCAACTCGTGGCATGCAATCATCCTGAGTACATCACAGAGAACTGTATCCTAATAATTCCCAATAGAAAAAGGAACGCAACACTGAGAAGTAACCTGCTGACGACAATCGTCATTAAGCCATCCAATAGAATATGACTGAGGGTGCGGCTGAATAGGAAGTTGTAACTTGTCAACTAGGTCTTGCGAGATCAAATTCTCACCACTACCATTGTCAATAAATATACTATATAAGTTCCCCTTAACCATGCATGTGGTGTGAAATAGACTATGGCATTGTGGTGGGGTCTCAACATGAGGAGTGAACAACAACTTACGAACGACCAAAGAGAGACGTTCATCATCCTCATCACCATATGTAAGAGGAACATCCTCGTCAAGATCACCAAAAGCAACATCATCAACCAAAGCAGGTGTCGGACCATCAGAAGCAACAAATGCCACTCGACTTCAACATTCATGGAAACAATGTCCAGGCTTTCTGCACTTAAGCAATTGTCAAGGTTGGGGTGGGCATAAGGATTGGTGTGGTTACATGAAGATGGACCATGTTGAGTGGGAGGCGGGGGATTGTTGGCGCGGGGAGGATATGTATGGCTATTGGGGAAAGGTCAGGAGTGTGGTGGTGGAGAGGTGGTGTTTGAGTGTTAGGGGTTGTGGCAGTGGGTGGAGAAGTATGGGAGGAGGGCGAGGTCAAAATAAAAGGGTCTGGCTAGGAAGTTGGGTGAGATGGAGAACGGGTATAAGGTACGTGATTGCGGGAAAGGGTAGTGCGATCTGAGTTTTGATTTTGTGGGGGAGGGTGATCCATGAATGCTTCGACCATCAAAGCACTATTAATGGCTGCATGTAAAGCATAATGATTATGAGTGACAAGTTCTTTTTGTATATTCCAACGCAAACAATTAAGAAATCGAGCAATATGTTGATCTTCTGTCTCATGAAGTGCATTGCAGGAAAGAAGATGATAAAACTCATCAACATAAGCTTGTATAGAATGATTACCTTGTTTGCAATTCTAAAGACTGGTAATTACAATCTAGGAATAATTGGGAAGGTACCATTGCTTCAATAATTGCTTCATGCGATGTCAAGAGGGAAACGGAGCCATACCTTGTCGATAACGATCTTGTTGGATATGTTCCCACCATGAAGTAGTTGGCCCAAAGCGGACAATATTGTGTTGGCGGGACGGGGCGTTACAACAACTCTTTGAGAGGAACTCTCATTTTACTCTCTTTATTGTGCATGTCCAAGCTTCTCTTGCATTTTAAACCCATGTGAGATACTTGTTTTAAAGCAATGACCCATGAGATCTTTTTTTCCTGTTGTTTTTTTAAAGAAGCAAACTGAGACCTCCGAAAGAGAAGATTTTATTTCCACGTGTGAGTAGCTATCTTAGCAATGATTTATTGTAAAACCTTTATAAAGTATTATGGTTACACATGATATCTATATTGATGGCCAACAGTTCCATTGGCGCAAAATGAGACATCAAAATGTAGGTTGTTCCAAAGAAAAAAAGGAATTTTTGTATCTCAGTAGTTGACCTGTTCAGACTGTTTTGTTCATTTTCTTAGCAATGATTTTTACTCACCTAACAAATTATAATTGCTACATGTAGTCTTATGACATGTTTATTCAATTAGCTTTTGATTGGGCTGAAGTCATTGTTGGTTGAGCTGTTCTCCTTAATACTGATCTTGTCCTACTTTGGTCAGGGCCCAATGCAAGCAGCTTCAATAGCAGTGTGGCAGACCAACAAGTAGGTGTGACTTTCCTCTTGAAACTTTCATATAAATGTGCATTGTGCTAAAAGAAAGGGTCATACTATGGTAATATTTGTATTTGGAGTGTCCTATGGAACAATGGTGATGTGATTTACCCATAAAAAAATGGTGATGTGTTTTAAGATTGTTTATTTGTTATGTATTATTTATGAGGGTGAATGAAATTTATGTTTAGATGGATACCACATAGTGCAAAAGTTAGAAAGAAAGATGAGATCCTAAGAACAAAGAACATAAGCTGGTAGTTGTAGGTAATGTCGTTTTGGTTCTGCTGTTTTGTGGATGATTGGATACCAAGTTATATTTGATACCTAGAATGTACTTTTTCAAGATTTAGAAACTGAATGTTGGTAACAAAAGCAACTTTTGACCATGAATATTTATGCACTATTATCATCATTGAAGCCTTTTTCCATCTGATTAACTTCACTTTCTGACTAATATTTTCTGTTTAAAGCTAAATTCTGTCATTGATGGCCTAGAAATTCTGCTTATAACTACCTTCATTCCTTGTCTTAATTGGTCTTCCCCCTCCCTTAGTACCTTGACCTGGAAGCCTCAATTGCTCAAACATGGTTATAGGGGCTGTCTTTGGTTTCTACTCACATTCGTTAATTTTCTTTTCTATTGGACTGCCATAGATTCCCTTATGTACTGAAATGCGATTTTTATTGTTTCTTGTTATTCTTCACATCCATCTTAATGTAATTTTTGGCCACATGCACCTTCTCTTCTTGTAGTTTTATTTTCACCTTCTCCATATAATTCATGACCTGACACACACACACATTCAATTCATGACCTGATGACTATCTTAGTTTATTGACGGAATCACTTGCTCAATCAAACCCAAAGATAGGGTTCATTGCGCCACCCTCAATGGTGGATTGAATGAAGACTTAGTGTCATCATCATCACAATAGGGATGGATTTTGATGCAATCCTATGATCTCTCCCAAGACTACAACTTCAAAGATCCAGGATTTCCAATGTAACATGAAGAATCAAGAAATCATAAGAGAAATGTATGAGAAATCCTACCTTAGAATGGATCTCATATATGAGGAGATCAGTGTCTCATTCTCTCTTCCAAAGCTTCTAAGCTTCACAAAATTAATCAAAAATCAAAACTCCCTTGCCCTAGGGTTTTCATTCATATTTATTATGTTTCTTAAAAATAAACCGTAATTACGATCTCAACCATTAAAAGAATATAACATAGATCAAATCTTGGTGCTTGAATCATATAAAAATTAAAAATGACAAAAATGTGATGGATTCGTAACCCTAATAAAACTTATTAGAAAATTAATCATAACTTTATCAATTAGTATCAGAATTGCATAAAGTTGGACTCATAGGATAGGTAATTGAGCATGCTATCCAATAAATCCAATTTAATTTCATTCAAACATCATTTTGCGCCTAAAATATGTCCATAAATTTAAATTATGAAAATAAGCATGTATATTCAAAATCTAAATAATATAAAATTACTCATACTGGTGAACCATGATGGCCCTGCATCAGATGTCCAACCTCTCTTCCCTCTCAATGAAGGCATGGATGGACCTCAAAAGTGCTCCACTTGGTTCCTCTGGTCTTTTCTTCACCTTCTCTCCTCAGCATGGTCTAGCTCCATTTAACCATGTAGGTCATTGTCGTCTATGGAAAACAACCATTTATTCCCAGTGTCACTAGGTGATCATGTAAGACACTAGTTGCGTCTCTCCACTGATGGAACTCTCATATTGCAAAATGAAGTGATTTTCAATTTTGATTGGATCCCCTTTCCTACTCCCAAAACTACCAAACTTGTACTCCAACAATCTCTTTGTTCTACTAGAATCTGGAGCATCTGGTTGGTCTTGAGTATGTTGTATAATTCTCACAAAGTTTATACGATCTGTTGAAGCAACCATTGGTCCAAACAAGTCAAGATGAGGAATTTGCCACGTCATGCTTGATTTCAGCATTTACCAGTGATCAAGCCCATTATCCATGTATCAACAAAGTGGTACCCACGAAAGGAGTGAATATCTCTTGTATATGAGGTCTCCACAATTTCGATGATATTAAACCTATATCGAAATTGAGTTTTAACTAGTGATCTGGTTGATTTTACACTATATGCTTTAGTTCTTTTAGGTGAGGTTATGTGGTCCTGGTACAAGTAAACTTTTTTATACTTCTTAATTAATGGATTGGTTTTGAGGTTCTTTTTTGTTATGGTGTTTATTTATGTAATTTGCAAATTCCTTACCCTGTTTCTTACAGGCTGTATTGGAAACTGTAGCTAGAGTTACTCATGACAAGCCCAAGAAAAATGATACACAAGAGGCTAAGTATGCGAAACGGTTTAATTGGATTAGAATAAATTACTTCTGGATGATCTTGTTGGTTATTTAAGTAATTTTTTCTCTCATGCAGTGGGACTAGATCATTCCAGCTGCATGATGTTTTTTCCCTGGAGAATGAGGATTCTGATGATATGACAACTTTGATAGATAAAAAGGTGGTTTGGTCATCTTGAAGGATTAATTTTTGTCAATGCACTGGTTTCTTGATTAGCAAACTGGACAGTAGTTGTTTCCAAGTAACCATTTTTAACTTCTCTGTTAGAAGTTTGTCTAACTGGCCATTTGCTTGATGACAGGACAATGTATTCATTATGTCCAATCGAAAATCAAAATATCCTATTCTTCAACTAGATCTAAGGTTGATCTGTTTCTTCTTGTTTCAATTTACTTGATTACTTATTGCTTTGATCTCTAGTGTTGTGCTATATTAGGAGTTTGTAATACAGAGGCAGGGAATAAAATTTGGCCAGTACCAAGTCAACTTGGTATTAGCGCTTAGCATTCATAGACAAGTCAAAGAAATTTGGATAAAGATGCATTGCATCCTCCATAAGGGCTTTCTTGGTGTGCATTCAACTTTAACATGTTTCTCAGTGGTAACTGAGTTGTAGAAATTGGGTTTAGTTCCTTATGAGGTGCCTTAATTTGTCAGGGTTTTCATGGTATCCTGTAGAGCACTGGTTCTAACTTGTTTGTAATTTTTCTCTGCAGATTTCTCTCGGACATGGTGGTTGTAATTGTCTCTGCTGCAATTGGTGGAATTACCTTTTCCTGCTTAGGACAACCAGTCAGTACTGATATATATATATATATTGAATCAATAACTTCTTCTATTACGAACTTTCTGTCACATTTGGAGTATTCCAGTAACATTCAGTCTTTATTTAAATGTTTGAATGCTTTTATCTCTGAAGTTCTGTTTTCTTAATGGTTGCATATACAAGGTTATTGTTGGTTATCTCCTCGCGGGGTCTCTCATTGGACCAGGGGGGTTGAATTTCATCAGTGAAATGGTACAGGTATGCTCTTCTTTATGAATTTATGGTGTTGCATCAGCTTATTGGAGTTCTTTGCAGAGACGTTGTTTTTGTATATTGGTGTGCTTATCATTGCCGTAATGATTGATAATTTCTTTGCATACAGGTTGAGACTGTTGCTCATTTTGGTGTTGTCTTTCTTCTTTTCGCTTTGGGTCTTGAGTTTTCCTTGCCGAAGGTATCTTATTGTCAAACGGTTGTCAACTTGCAAAATTTCATTCAGAACTTTATTTGTCCTTGAATTTTCCACATAAGGTTCCCTTCCAGAGCTGTTGTATCATTCTAAGTTCACTGGTGCAGTTAAAAGTTGTTGGGCCTGTTGCTGTTCTTGGAGGACTGCTTCAAATTGTTATTTTTATGTGTTTGTGTGGATTCACTGCCATGGTATAGCAGCAACAATCACTTTTTGATCCTGTTGACCTTTTTCAATTGACTTAATGCAATAGTTGTTCACCTGGTTGTGTTGGCCTTTTGTACTTCTGCCCATCACTTCCTGTTGGTTAGTATGACAAGAGTACATACTGGATGCAGATATGTGGTGCAAAGTTGTCTGAGGGAGTATTTGTTGGCTCTTTTTTATCAATGTCATCAACGGCAGTGGTAATAATGGCTTCTTGTTCATCTTTAGCATTTCGATTATTGTACTGATTGCTTGGTTCTCTTGGAATCAACAATTATACGATTTTAATGCATGGCCCATCTTACTTTCAGGTTTCAAAATTTCTAGTTGAAAAGAACAGTACTAATGCTCTACATGGTCAAATCACCATTGGGACACTTATTCTACAGGTGTATACATTGACTTGAACCTCTTAGTTTCCATGTAGTCTCAGATACACGTGCACTTCCTTGTTTCCTGTGCCTGTCAATAACCTGGCTAAATCCTCATGAAAGAACAACTGTGTCCCACTCTGACCCGTGCTGTTGATCAATGCATCCATGTGAAAAATACTTCTTTCCAACAATGGACAGACAATTTCTTCACAGCGGTCAAATCAACATGGTGGGACCCATTATTCAAAAATTGATCGAAGAATTTTTTTTAGTACTATTCCTTTACTGGTTTTGGCTCCATGTATCACTTACCATTGGATCGAGCCATGTTAAAGGGTGTGATTTACTCCAGCCATGCCATAGGGTATGTACTATTAGCAAGTCACACCCGTAAAATCCAGTTCTATATATCATTCAATTAGAGCATGTTAACTCTTCTGGATTTTTTATTGAAATGTTTGGATTCATGATAGGTGCTATGGAATTTTGGAATATGCTGAAAATGCCCTTCTTTAGTTGAAACCAAGCATTTTTCAGTGTGGAACCAATTGTACATTTTGCAATGTCATCAATCCACATTAGAGGTGGCAAGAATAAAAGTGCTTGTTATTGTGTTTTTTTTTTTTCATTGAATGATGAGCTTGGTATTGATTGTTCATTTGTGTAATATGCTTCTATTAGTCTTCTTGTAACGGGTTTATTATATTCAAACTCATAACAGTATCAGCACCCTTCCATCTTAAGAAACATAAGAAGGAATTATAAAAAAGATCCTGCTACTAGAAAGCTTATAATATCAAGTCTTGTAACATCTAGAATGTGTACAATGCTTTACAGTTGGGGTTAAAACTTGATACATCTTTCCTCCATGAGGTCCCCTACCTGTTGTCCATTTTGGCATGCATCCAGGTGGGTCCCACTAAGTCAATTGCCACTTTCCTAGTTGTGGTTGAGCCCCTCTCAAAAAGCTTTATGTGCATGTGTGTGTGTGGATGTGGGTACATTTTTTGTATGATCATGTATAAGGTACACATTTGTGGGTTAAATTTTGATGGTGGACAGAACAAGCATGGGTTTACATGCTTATTCATGTGCTTGTTTGCATATGCATGTCCAATATACATATTTAGTGGAAGCTTGATGGTGGACTGCTTAATCATGCTTTTCTTCTTATTATTGTTTGCTTCAGGATTGTGCAGTTGGTTTGTTTTTTGCTCTCATCCCAGTTCTAGGAGGTAACAGTGGACTTCTTCATGGAATAATGTCCATGGCAAGGCTGTAAGTAATTTTTATTTCTAAGGGTTCTATATGTTTAATTAGATTCTTATTTGATTCTGTGACAAACTTCTTGATATCCATCATTGTTGTTTTATGTGTTCTGCTACTAGCTTGTTTTTACGTACTTCACTCAATGTTAATCACTTATTATTGATTACTAATTTTGCAATGTCAATTATATCACTAATGTTTGAATCATGTTATAAGAGCAAGAGCAGATCATCCATTCAATTGGATTGGCGATTGGGTTTGTCTGGGATAAAAAGCCAACAATTAAAGCTGACTCAAAATGGTTTTTAAATATAATTATCTATTATGCATTATAAACTTATACTAACACTACAATTCAAAACAGTTTGACCAAACGGTTGAACCTACTTAGAACAAACTGCAATTACAATGGTTTGGTCAACATTTTGTCTTTGAAACTTTTTTTTTTTTTGAGCAGTAAAACAAAACTTTCATTAATAAAAAAAGATGTACATAGGGAAGGAGAGTAAGACTTGGGTTCAGTAGAGATGAAGGAGAAAGAATACAACATCACCCGCCCCACAATATCCCATGTAAGCCAATCCGAGAAAACAAATACTGGAAGAAAGTAACCCATCCCCAAAAGCTCTACTCCTATAATTACAGATAATAAACACCCTGGTTTGTTGAGTCCAAGGTTGTCAAAATCGAATCCTATCGTGAATTGGTCTAGGGGTGTGAACCGTGGATCGTAAATCGTATAATCGTATGATTCATAAAAATGTATTAGAAGTCAAGTTTTTACATTCCAAAATACAGTATATTGTACACCATATATTATACAATATAACAGTATACTGTTATACACCCTATAGTATACTGTATGACTGTGGAAGGGTAATTGTTGACCTGCAAATTTAATTCTATTATTATTTTATGAAATTTATTACATACATAGCATTACATAAGTCATGCGAATGATAACATAGAAAAAACGAAAAGAGCAGAACAATGGAAGAAAAGAAATAAAAAAAATGAAAACAATCAAATAGAACTGTGGAAGAAAAGAGAGGACCTACAACTTAACTACATCACATTTATTTCATATACATAGGTCCTGCGAATAAATAAGAAAATAGAAAAAGAGAAGGAACGAAAAGAGAAAAGAGAAGAACTATCAAGAGATGGAAGACGACAAGGATAAAAAGAGAAGGAGAAGAAGAAAAACGAAAGCAAAGAAAGAAAAGAGAAGAAGATTTTCAAAAGAAGAGAAGAAGAAGAAGAAAAACGAAAGCAAAGAAAGAAAAGAGAAGAAGATTTTCAGAAGAAGAGAAGAAGAAGAAAAACGAAAGCAGAGAAAGAAAAGAGAAGAAGAAAAAAAACGAAAGCAGAGAAAGAAAAGAGAGAAAGATATTCAGATGAGAAGAAGAAGAAAAAAAAAAAAGCAAAGAAAGAAAAGAGAAGAAGATTTTTAGAAGAAGAGAAGAAAAGAAAAACGAACATGGTGAAAGAAAAATAGAGGCATGTTAGGCTCTGTGGAGCCTGATCATCAGAGATGTGCTGGCGCACCTGTTCGGGGGCTAGAGGACGGAGCTCCCAAGCCAAATTTTTTAGTTGAAGGAAATATTGTAATTTCATATTGCGTCTTATGTAAACCCTAATTAGGGTAGTATATATTTCATTTTGTGAGAGAGAGATCTGTAACAATAGAAGAGTTTTACTTAAATAGGTATCATGCAAAAAGTTTGGCTTTGTTTTTCCAAAATTTCTTTATTTTTTCCAAAAAGCCTGTCTTTTGCTCTTCCTCTCCTTCTCCTGTATGAATCGTACGCGACTATGATTCATACGAGTCGAATCACATGATTGCGATTCACTAAAAAATCGTATGGTTTTTAGGAATTTCAATACTTGATGCGAGTTGAATCGTGATACCCCTCGATTCGAGTCGAATCGTGCGATTTTGACAACCTTGGTTGAATTCACTCCTAGTTTTGCAAAAAAATCTGGCCGATCTGCTAATTTTGGTGAATGAGATTTCTCGTCCCTTAAGTATCGCATTGATCTCCCTAACCACTATTGCTAAGTTCCACGGTGGTTTTTTCACTCTGGATACCCATTTGATTGCATTTGCCGAGTTACTTTCGATAACCAGTGTGCCTAGCCCTAAGGTATTCCAGATAGTCAAGGCTTTCCTAATGCTAACCAATTCCGCCTCATTCGACTCTTTTCTGCCAATCGCCTCTAGGAAGAGACTAAAGGTTCCCCTGTGTGATCCGCAAGACACCTCTAATTCTTGTCGGGCTCAGTTTACCCCTCGCTGCCCCTTCCACATTGAACTTAAAGAACCCCTGTTGTGGTGGTACCCAGGTAGCTGATTTCTTAGTCTTTTTAGGGATTTCCATCATTGAGCCCTCCCATGATTGATAGAAGTTCATCACCTTGGTTCCTATGAACTCTTTCCCTGTTGAGAGCCAAGTGCACAGTCTCCATTTGGCTTTCTGGTATAATTCCTCGACCTCCAACTCCTCTGATTGAAAGATTCTGGCATTCCTGTCCTTCCAAATTGTCCATAGAATTGATGCGGGAATAGTATTCCAGGTCATCTTCCCTCTGGGGCCGAGGTATGGAATGGACCAAGAAGACCCCCAACACATGCACAGTATGGCCATACGATTAAAGAACTTTTTTCCACAGGTGGTCCGTGGTTGGGAAATTTAAAAACAGATGATCCACTATGACGCCCCCTACCCAGCCCACCTGGGTGAGTGGGAAGGAGTCCCACATCGTTGCCCAGGATGAGGATGGGGAGAGGAGATATTTGAGAAGGGGGAGCCCCTCTCCAGCATGAGGACTTTTGGGTATGGTCAAGTGGGTTGGGTCTAGAAACAAAGCCGTGTGGGTCCAGGTGGGGCCCAAAGCGGACAATACCATGCTCGGGGAGTCGGGTCATTACAATTGGTATCAGAGCACAGGTTCACCCCTCTATCTGTGTGGTCCCTAGTTGTGTAGCAGAGCCGAGGACGACTATAGACCTAAAGGGGGTGGATTGTGATGCCCCCTACCCAGCCCACCTAGGCGTGTGGGAAGGAGTCCCACATCATCCAGGATGGGGATGGGGATGGGGATGGGGATGGGGAGAGGAGATATTTGAGAAGGGGGAGCTCTTCTCCAGCATGAGGCCTTTCGGGTCATTTACAATTGGTATTAGAGCATAGGTTCACCCCCTCTGCCTGTGTGGGCCCTAGTTGTGTAGCCGAGCCGAGGACTACTTTGGGCCTAAAGGGGGTGGATTGTGATGCCCCCTACCCAGTCTACCTGGGTGTGTGGGAAGGAGTCCCACATCACCCAGGATGGGGATGGGGAGAGGAGATATTTGAGAAGGGGGACTCCCTCTCCAGCATGAAGCCTTTTGGGCCTGGTCAAGTGGCTTGGGTCAAGAAACAAAGTTGTGCAGGTCTAGGTGGGGCCAAAGCAGACAATATCATACTCGGAGAGTCAGGTCGTTACATCCGCGCTTCCTCCATTTGACTGCAAAGGGGACAATGGAGGTCATCTTCTGAACTAAGTAGGCCCCTTTTTTTTAACTCTATTTTGGTAAGTATTTTTCCTTGTAATGTGCACCAGAGAAATGCCTGTACTCTCGGGGGTGCTGAGTTCATCCGTGCAAAACCCGGAATTGAAGTCTCGTTGCTTGGGTTGTTAATTCTCCCCATCATGAATCTCACTGAAAAGACTCTAGAGGACTCCCCTGTCCAAATTATGTCGTCTTCCTCTTCAATGGACAGAGGGAAGTTTTTCAAAAGGGAGTGCAGGCCATCTAAACTTTCCTGTTCAAAATTTCTAAGGTGTCTTCTGAAATCGAAGTGCCATTGAACTCAATCACCCTCTAGCCTATACCTATCGCTCATGACAACATCCTTCTCCCTTGCTACCCTATATAGTCTGGGGGAGACATGCTTGAAGGGTTTGTCCCCAAGCCATACCTCTGTCCAGAAAAGGCTTTGGTTTCCGTTCCCCACTAAGCCCCTTATATTTTCTCTGAATGCAATATCTGCACTATCCTCACCCATAATGCGTCCCTTTCTCTCTCAAATCGCCAGTTCCACTTGCATAGTTACGCTTGATTCCTTAATTTTATGGGAGCTATACCAAGGCCGCCTTTATCCTTGGATTTGGTCATGTTAGGCCATGAAACTAGATGGACCTTCTTTTTGTCGTGTTTGTTGCCCCAAAGGAATCTCCTAAACCGTTGTTCCAATTTCCATGAAATTCCTTTCGGATTTGAAAATGGACATGTAATAGGTAGGAAGGTTCATTTGTACCGATCTGATTAGAGTGACTTTCTCGCCTCACGACAGATTCTTTCCACTCCAACTGTCTAATCTCTTCTCCATCCAATCTCTAAATATTTGTTGAACTCTAATCCTTGGTATGGAGTTTTAAGTTTTTAGTTAATGATGGTCTAACTGATTTTAAGCTTTCATGTTTAATGTTTCCATATTATTTATCTACTTGTTTGATCTGTAAATGTACTAACAATTTTCTTATTAATGTTTTCCTTCTTGCAGATTAATGGTGTTGTCTGTGTTCTTATTTGTGGCATCTGTATTATCATGGTCCTTTGTTCCTCGTTTCTTGAAGCTAATGATACAATTATCATCTCAAGTGAGTGATTAATTGAAGTCCCATACATTTAATTTAACTTTCTGTTTTGATGGTTCGTTGAGAGCACAGAAGTAGAATAACTGCTTTTTATTATTGATGTCTACCTCTCTGTCTTACTATAGAAGTAATGAAAATGTGAATGTCCTTTCTGGTACCATTGGCCCCTCGTGGATTTTACTACTTTATCACCTTTGACATTGTGCTTGTTTTGATCAATTGGATAATGGATTGACTGTGAAGAAGGTTCCCTATTAAAATCACCCTTCTAGGTTTCTATCGTTCCTATTTTCCCTCTTTTGGAAATACTACCAAGTTTATTAAAGAGTACTAGAGTAGTTTCACTTGATCTTTTGGTTCTTAGAATCGATTGAGCTTTGTCATTTTGTTAGAGTGAAGTGTGTTTTGTTCCTTGGCAATTTTATGAATTGGTTTTGGGGCATTTTATGGGAAGTGGTTGTGATTTTGGATATCTTCCTCTGACAATAGTTTATATTTTCAAGATTGTTACTGAGGTCTCTCTTGTTAGTGTTTAGTTTAGACTTTAGAGAGACATAATTCAAACCCATTTCTTCAAACCAGTGCCTGCTCACCTTGTAGTTTCTTGGCTAAGCAATTGAGAAATTGGATGGATTACACATTGACTTTGTCATCTGTCACATAATATATTGCACATTTTCTACATTTATATTGCAACGTTACTCCCATCATAGAGTTCATTCATGGTCATGATATTTCTACCTTTTGATCATTATTATGAAGCAGTTAGATTGATCAGTTTCTGCCAGTATTACAGTAACTGGTTGCTAATTTTGTTGCATCATAAAATGTCAAATCTTTGTTAGCATACCTTTCTGAGGTTTGGAAGGAATTATTTTGTGTTGAGAATGTGAGATATATACCATGGTTGAATGATTTGCTTCAGTGGGTATTAACTTTCTGCTGATCTGCAGACAAATGAACTCTATCAACTAGCTACTGTGGCATTTTGCCTATTATTAGCTTGGGTAAGCACGATGCTGTTTCTATTTACTGAGATCATCTTATCATCTTGCTTCAACTTGCGATGTTTCTTTTGTCATTTGACACGTGATTTGTCCTTATCCCTTTTTTTGTTCCTTTTAACTGATAAACATACAATTTAAGTATTCCTCTCTACATTTATTTTAAATGTCATTCTTTTTTCTTTCTATAAAGTCCATGTAGTCTGATATTCCATGAAACATGTGAATTGCAATTAAAGCAAGAACAGATCTCCTCTTTGTTGTATTTCATAATTATTTGTTTATACATTGAGAGTGAGTGAATGATCATACAATCTTTAATATACAAAAGCACAATTTATGAACGTGAAAATGTGGAATACCTAAATCATTGTTTCTAGTTATGTAAAATTGTAATTAAATTATAATTATTTAAAATGAGAAAAATAGCATGCAGTGTCTAACATCAGACAATTTTATTATCCATATTTCATTGCCCTAGTGAATTTCTCAAGAGTGCAACTAACTTTATGAAATGTTTAATTTTTTATTTAAAATTTTTATTATATGAAACTCTTATAAACCACCATGTTGCTAACATGGAGCAACCTATACAATGTATTGCACAAGATGAAATTTTAGGTTGCTTATTAAGAAATTTCTGGAAGTAATAGAAAATTTAGAATGATTGAAACCATGTCTCTATAAGTAATTGAATTTCTAGAAAGTAACTGAAACTATGTCTAGTTACTTCATGTCTCCAAAATGGCACATTGGTATACACCAAAATTCATGGAAAGCATTCCATTTATCATTACTTGACTGTACGTCTTTTGTTTGGTACAACAAGAATCCAATGTTTTAAAAATCATTAAGGATGGTAGTATCTTCAATATTTCGAGAAGTTTTAGAAATGATTGAAACCATGTCTCTAGAAGTAATTGAATTTCTAGAAAGTAACTGAACCTATGTATAGTTAATTCATGTCTCCAAAGTGGCACATTTGCATACATGGAAAGCATTTTCATTACTTGACTGTACATCTGTTGTTTGGTGCAACAAGAATCCAATGTTTTAAAATTCATTAAGGATTGGAGTATCCTCAATATTTTGAGAAGTTTTGATCCTAAGCAAACATTGATTTTAAAATGAATGAACTCATAAATAATCGAGGAAAATGCATGCCAGGCTTCTTGTTTTGTCACGTACAAGTATAAGGGTTGACCTTCTCTACTTCAACAAACATAACTGTGTCTCAGCAAAACATGTCTTTCCTTGTCCTTTTTTGTTTCTCAAAATCCTAGTGGGAGCCTGTCTTGAGATAGTTGCTTGCTGTCTAAAGATAATTGAAACCTGCTTCACGATAATTGCTTGCCTCTATTTGTACTTGTGGGCCTAGCACATGAGTAGCTAGGATTCAGACACTTGTCAAACATCTATAACCTATGAAATTTCTTGACCTTCCTTTGGAATGTTCCAACTCTTGCTACAAGTTCTCTAGGTTCCATGCTATCCTTTCTTTGCCCCTAAACGAACCTCCATCCCAACTATTTAAAGTGCCTAGTGCCTACTAATGTATCTTGATCACCTAGTTACAACCCATCGTAGAGATCATCAACGATACCGCAACTCTCTAAGGTTGCGTTTGGATGAAGGGTAGAGGGGTGAAAATAAAGGTAACCCTCGTTTAGCCCCGTTTAATAACAAAGGGAAGGGGCGAGAAAATCCCAAGTTTCCTCTCCCCAGCACAAATCGGAAAACCCCTTCACTGCAAGAGGTGAGCTAGAAGAGATGCAAGTCAAGTTTGGAGCCTGGGCACAATCGAGGCATGCCTTTGACTACTATGCCTCTTATGCTTGTAATTTTGTCTCTCACTTATTCCTGTCATCTCCCTCCCTGCCCCCTCCTCTAAATTACAAAGAAAATTAATTATGCAAATTTCACCTTCAACTAAGATAAGATGGTTACTTTTGAAATGCAGTCTTTGTAGTGAAGCTTCTTATTTGTGGACTTTAACATATTTCATTTTTTCCCTTTTTCAGTGCAGTGATAAACTGACTTTAAGTCTTGAGTTGGGCTCATTTGTTGCTGGAGTAATGATATCCACCACTGACTTTGCGCAACATACTTTGGACCAGGTACTCATTGTGCATTGATATCATTTGTTTGATGGTTCTAAGAACTAAGTTCTTATGCAAGTTATTTTAGTTGGATAATATCGATCCAATAAAATTTGAGCCACAACAAATGTTATTCGAGAGGTGTTGTAATTATCTATCTGCCAAAAAATAGCACTCATGACTTCTTCTAGCCATATGATTAAAGCAATGAAATGAGATTCTTAAATTGAAGGTGTTGCTTTAACTCCCTTGGGGGAATAAATTCTGGTTGATCTCTAATCTTCACCCCTTTAGGTTGCATTTGGATGGGGGAAATTTTTGTAGGGGTTTCCCCTATGCAGGAGATTCCCTTAACTAGGGGAATTCTGTCGCACCCCACTCCGTGGGCCCACAAGATGCAAGTTTTTTTTTCCTATAAATTCATCATAGAAGAGAGGAGAGGGAGAGAGAGAGAGAGAGAGAGAGAGAGAGAGAGAGAGGGGCACTTACACACGGGAACCTATCATGTTTCTACATATATCCCATGCCAAAGTCATATCACATATCCCGATAAATAAAGACATAAATCTACATAAATAAAAACATAAATTATCAATAAATGACCACTCATGTTTGAAATTTTAAATCGTAATAGCGTAATTTTCAAATACCAAGTCAAGAATGTTGATTTAAAAAAAAATTAAAAATATGAGATCGGTAGAGAGCGGGAGCAAGGGCCAAATTAGGTCCGTTCCGGCTGTCACACACCGGAACAATCTGGAACGGGCTGGAATGGAACTTGGTGCTAGGATTGAAGGCATTCTGTTTTTTTTTTTTTTTTTTTGATTTTTGAACGTTTCATCCATTCTGGCCCGAGTAGAACTGAATTGAAAACTAAGATTCTATTTAATTAATAAATTGTTGGAAGTTTGCAATTTTTAAAACATTTATATATTATTTTTTATGTTCAAAATTCTTGAAGATATTTTAACAATGAATGAACTAGGGGTGAAACATGGGCATGCAGGTCAGGTTGAGAGCCTTATCTTAGCTTGCTCATATTAACTTTAGGCCACTACTTTTTATCTAACCCATATTTTGATTCTTTTTCCAACGTGGCCATAAACCAACCTATTTTTAATTCGAGTCAATTAATTTTGGTTGAGTTAAATAGAGTAACAAGTCATCCATGTATGTGTTGGCTTGTTTAAAGCAAAGAGCCATTCATAAACACGTCTCAATCACCAAAATATATTCACTCTAAAGATTTAATTTTGAAATAGTCATCTAATAAACATATAGAAAATGAGGTATTTATCATTCAATTGGGTCGGGTTATGCAAGGCTTGATCTTAGCCCGACCCAAATTAAAAATGGTTAAGGTTTTTTACTTTGACTAAACCTATATTTTAAAACGGGTTGGGTTAACCTGCCTGTATTTCAAGTTGGGTCAGTTAGGTTTTGGGATAGCCCTAACCCAAGTTGCACCCCTGGAATAAACATTATTAGGTTTTTACAAAATACTTGAATTTTCAAATATTGAAATTGTTTCTTACAATTTAAACTTTCTAATATATACATTTGATTTTTGGAATTTGAATGATGAAGACACAAAATGTGCATTTACTCTCTAATGTTTGTGACTCAAGAAAATTATTTTTTCTTTTTTCACCTTAATTTCTTTACAACTATGAGCTGATCTAGCATTGTACCGCCTTTCTATTTTTTATTCAAGCAAATTTAGGGCTTAAATTTTTCCAATATGTCTTTAGAAGTATGGAGATTATTGATATGAGATTCTATTTATGCATACATTGTACATTCATGACTTGATTATATAGACTTGAATGATGCATGGCACAAGCATATTTACTCTCTAGAGCCTGTGACTCTGTAACATTTCTTATTTCTTGTCACTTAGTTTGTTGATGACCATGAGATGATGTAGCATTGTCCTATCTTCCTATTTTGTTCAAGTTGATTTTAGGTTTAAACTTGTTGGTATTAGACTTGAAACAATACAACGACATGCCTTTCAATTAGTTCCCATGGTATATTGCAGGTGGAACCAATTCGTAACCTATTTGCAGCACTATTCCTTGCTAGCATTGGTATGCTCATACACGTGCAATTTTTATGGATCCATGTTGATATATTGCTTGCGTCTGTTATTCTCGTTGTAGTAGTTAAGACAGCTGTGATTACCATGGTGATCAAGGCCTTTGGATACAATATAAGGCCTTCATTCCTTGTAAGTGCTGCTTAACACTTCATGATTGACTTTTATATTTTAGCCAGATGAAATTTTAGAATTGTTAATGGTTTTATTGTGTGCCTTAGGTGGGTTTGTCTCTTGCACAAATTGGAGAATTTGCATTTGTGCTCTTGAGCCGTGCTTCAAATCTTCATCTTATTGAGGTGATCTCTCTCACTCTCGCACTTTATTTGTTTTCTATGAGAATTTCTATGTTTTTTGAAGCATTTTTACTTTCACCATTAGTTTCTTGATGAAGGAGCATTTATTTCTCCTTTAACATTCCTATATATATGTATACTTTTGAAGAGATAAATTAGTTTTAAAAAAAGAGGAAAATGATATAAAAAGAGCTTAGTTATAAGAAAAACCAAAGCTAAGATAATAAACAAAAGATTACAAAAGAGAAGAAAGCATCATTGATTGCTATATAAATAATATATATGTATATATGCTTGTCAGGCCAAACTACAAAATTTCTAAGTCGACGACCCAAATTTAGACTCAAATAATAATCATCTCACTATTGTAGTTAGATTTGACAAAGAAAAGGTGTGAACATATTATTCATCTTAAAAAACATTGATATGACAGTTCTAGAAGAATCTATGGAGAGTCCTTTGAACATTCAGTTTATGATGTAGGGCCCAGTTTAGATGAATTCAATCCACTGAAATTATTATTATTTTCTTTTATTTAGATCTAACCTTTCATAATTTTCACTTCATGCATCCTCACTGTTGAATTCATCAAGATAAGTGAAAAAAAAATCCAATGGTTTATTTTCGATATTAAAAAAAAATGAAGAGCTAGGAGATTCAATGGGTCCCATTCTTTACAGCTAGAGCGTACAAAGTGTGTCTTGTATGTATGTATGTATTCATGCATGTGTGTATAATATATTGTCTATTTGCCCGTGGAGATTTTTGGACAAAATTGAAAGGATTCAGAGCATTATCGATTCTTTTCATCTCAAAATCAGTTGGGTTCCTCGCTTAGCTAATTCGGCTGCCGATGAGTTGGCTCGTCAGGGGTTATCTTTAGAATCTGAAGTAGTTTCTCACCTTTTGTAATTGTGTTTTTGGGGGGCCATCTGACCTTCCTTTTCGCATGTATTATTTTCTTGTTTTTTGATAAAGTTATCTTTCAAAAAAAAAAATATATAGACATATATAGAACAATGGTCCTTTAAGGTGTCTTATTTGAGGTACCTCCATGTGGGGCCCACATGAGCCTTGCAAAATGGTTGATTGGAAAGGTCTTAGCTTGAACAAGGTGCCTATAAAATAAAGAGACATGGAACACTATCCTTCTGTATGGTTTTTGGAAGGTCCTAATTGGCTACCACTCAAGATTTATGTGACCTTGTTACCCTTATTAGAAGCTAAAAGACATTTTTAGTGACAGTAAAGTTTGACTTTCAACATTGTTTAATTTTGTGATATAATCCAGGGGAAAATGTATCTTCTTCTTTTGGGAACAACTGCTCTCAGTCTAGTAAGCATCTATGCCGATCGAATCAACTGTAGGACTTGTACTTTCTTTTAATCTTATAGTCGTGAAATTCTCTTCTGAATTGTCACAGGTAACAACTCCTCTCATGTTTAGACTAACACCTGTCATAATGCACCTGGGCGTCTTGATGCACTGGTTCCCATCAGAGGGCAGCACACAGAATGAGGTATGTCCATTTCACTATATTTTATTTGTGAAAACACTGGTTAAAAAGTATCACTTTCTGTTTATATGAACCATGGTAGAAGCATGGTGAATCCATGGATTAAAGGGAGAACCCAAAGGTGTCTAACCCAACAGTCGATCTTCACATCATAATTGGGTCCATGTTAGATGTAGATCATTTTTGTAGCAGATTCAGGTGCATGTGTTTTTGTTGCGGTGGTTCATTTTCATTGATGGCTATATCATTGAATTGGGACGTATTGAGGAAGCACCTATTTCATGATGTGCCATGACTATAATAGGTTTATCATGCCACAGGCAAAAAGTGGGACCATCCCTGTACCAGTACTTTGGTTAAACAAAGAAAATTGCATTTCTTCTGTTTAAACTTCATTTATTACTGCCATGAATTGCATGACTATGATCTTTTCTTGATTCATTGAACGATTTCCTTTCTTTTCTTTTTTACTTTTCAAGTGAAATGCTGTTTTACAAATGTTCACTTCAAGAACAGATTTCAGGTATTGATGCGTCGTGATATTGCAATCATGGCTTGAAATAGTAAAGTCTACTTATCACAAAGATCACTTTGATAGTGGGGCAGATTTGAACTAGATTTTCTTGATTGTTTAAGTACATGAGTTCAATAACGCTACAAATTGAATTTTTTTTTAGAGAGAGAGAGAGAGAGAGAGAGAGAGAGAGAGAGGATTCAGCTGTACAATAAAGTGCTCTTATGATCAGAGTTCCATGTAGAGCCCATTTGTGATCACGTGGTTGGATGGGTTTGACAGGTCCTACGTGTGCATAAACTGCTTGCAAGAAATCAATTCCACTGAATGACACTAGCCATGGAGTTGAACTTCATAAAATTGCACCTCTATTTACCCTTTTTTTTCTTTCAAGTCCTTCAAAACCATGGCTTGAGTCATTCAATGAAATTGATTTTTTTTATAAGCACTATATGAAGGCATAGATCTATTTAACCCACCTAACCATAAGATGTAGGTGGAGCTCTCACCACGAGGGCACTTTGTGGAGTGTGTGTCTGATCTTTTTCCTATATATATAGCTCTCCTATAATCATAGGATTATTTGAGTTTGAAATTTTATATCTATATATAATGGTTATAAAAAAATCAACTTCATTAAATGATTTTAAAGGACTCAAAAATCAATTGTAAATTGGGGGTGCAATTTTATCGATTCCAATCCATCGGTGGAGAATGTGAAGTTCTCAAGGAGGAGAAGTTTTGTCTATGGTTCCATCGCTCTCATGAAACCACCATGAATTGAAACAGGATCACTTCAGGATTAGAGGTGTCAAATTTAGTTATCTAGCAATCTGATTTAACAAATTTAAAATGGAGAGTTGGTTGACAAAATATTCAAGTACAACATTTAGTTAAGTAAATCATAATAAGATTTTCTACATGTTTCAACCATCTCATGATTAGGGCCTTTCTTATTGGGCCTATATAGAAGCACATTTTTTATAAATAAAAAAATAGATCCAAAAACCCATGTGAGATGGCGGGTGAGAGAAGAAATCAAGAACTTTATGTTCTCCCACTTTGGGTGGAGAATGTCAAGTCCTCAAAGTGATGTTTCACCTGTGGGTCCACCATTCCATGAAACCATGAAGAAACAAGAGAAAACTTCAGGATCTTTAGGAGAACCTCCTCATTTCTCATCCATCCAGATTCCCTATCTCTCTTTTTTTTTTTTTTGAAACATTGACGACTTAAGTCATTAAAAAAAGAAGAAAGGAAAGTACAAGAGGATGATCCAAGTATAGGAGAGATATACCTAGGTCCAAGATGAAGAAGGAAAAGAAACATAAAGAAAAAGAAAAGATACAACAATACGCCCCTCCCGCTAAAGGACACAATAAGGACTCCCCAAGCTCCCAAGGTTGATAAGATGAAAACATTTTCATGGCTGGTCTATGTTTGTGTACACCAACTTTTGTTAAGAAGTTTGCCACACTATTTGCCGATCGAGGTGCATAACTGCATGAGTGCCTCCGAACCTGCACATCCTCCATATGCCCCATCCACATTGAATTTACATAATCCTAGGGGAGTTGCTACCCATTCGACTTTCTGCTTCCTGGTTTTCCCAACCCATTTCATGCATCCCTCCCAAGACAAATAAAAATCGTCAGGTGCTAGTCCCATAAACTCCTTACATACAGACAACCATCCTATCAATTGTCATTTCTCCCTTTCAAACACCTCTCTAGGTGCCCCATTCTTCCCCTAAAGAATCCTCTCATTACGCTCTTTCCAAATTGCCCATGAGATTGCATACGGTACCATTTTCCATGCTACCCTATGTCTACCTCTAAAGGGTCCCCCCATCCACGCTGTCATTAAGTCCTCCGTATCATTTCCTATCACCCATGAGCAACCAAATAGATTCAAGAAAGTGCACCATACAGTCCACGTGAACCGACAACAAATGGTCCATTGTCTCCTCTTCTTCTTCACATAGTGGGCATACTATTGGGACTTCCTCGGAAGAGCACATATTCTCCTAAGATTGTGTCTCACTATGATCCTTTTTCAAGGCCGACCACAAAAATTGGATTCTAGGGGACCTTATTGTCCTAGGCAATGTTGCATATAGGTGGTGAACTCGGATTTGTTGCATATGCTGACTTAGAACTGATTTTACCGAGAAGGACCGTGACGACTCCATGGACCAAATCCACTTGTCCTCATCCTCAAGCCACAATCAGGTGTCTCTTAAGATTCCGATCAAGGCTTGGTGGATATCTTTTTCAAAATCACAAGTCCTTTTGAAGGAGATGGACCACTGTGGTGCATCATTGACCTCTCTATAGTAGTCTGATCAGTGTTTCACGATTTAGAGCCACTGAAAAGTCTTGGGAATAACTCCATTAGTAGTCTCTCCCCCACCCAAATGTCTTTCTAAAATGACATCCTTTTGCCATCGCCAATCTAAAACCTAATCCCCCTCTAGAGTACCTCACCAATCTTTCACTACAGACGATCCATTCCTAGCAGCTCTAAAATCTAATCTCCATCCCCCGGGATCTCCCTCACCATATCTAGCTACTAATACATTCCTCCATAGGGCCTCTCTCTTTAAAGTGAATCTCCACAACCATTTACATAATAGGGCATGACTCCTGTCTTTGATGCTATAAATCCCCAACCCACCTTTCTCCCTAATATCTCTAACCTCTTCCCATTTCACTAGATGGATTTTCCTCGAATCCCCCTTCTCTTCCTAGAGGAAGTCTCTTTGAATTTTTTTTCTTATCTTTTTGCCACTCTCTTACCCCAAAACACCTTAGGGCCGCTCTTACCCCAAATAGCTTTTCACTAGATGCTTCACAGAATAATAGAGCATCATCTGCAAACCTCTCATGTAACCTGTTTCTGAACATTCATTTATCCGTTCTTCCACACAGGCCAAATGGATGCTAAGAACAATAGCTATATCATGAAGGTGAGACATATTACCAGATCAGAATGAGTTTTTGAACTTGTAATTTGGGAAATCTTTTTCATCACAAGGTGTGTAATTGCCTGTATTATAACTTGTTTATTTTGAAAATTTTAAAAATGAGAATGTGATTTTGATATTACTACATTATAGTTTCTTGGCTTGTTTAAGTAAATTATGCGTCCTTTTTTTCTCCAGGAGAAAGCATGCTTGAAGCCCACAACAGACAGCTTTGACAAGGTGTTCAACTAATTTTACTATGTTCATCAATTTTTTTTCTCTCTTGATAGACCTTTTAAATCCCAGCCTGTTTAAAGCCAAGTTGGGTCGAGCACCTCGAGTCAGCTTGTTTGGTCTTTGCAAGTGTAGTTAAGTGACCTTTGTCTGTAAATATCATTTTTAACAGAAGATATGGTCTATTTAACAGGGGTTTGTATAATATGATCTTTTTTCTTATATTTTATATTTGACATTTATTTTAATGAAATTTTGTTACTGTTAAAAAAAACATTTCCGTAACTTACAAACACCTATTCACGTAGCGCTCATTAGATGAAGCATCTTGGCTCAGAAAATGGCCAACTACAGACTTCAAAGTCATATGTAGGTTTAAAATTTTATACATGTGCCTGTTACATATTAAGATCCATGCCACTACCATTTTAGGCTATCACCTTATACGAGTAAATATAGAAATTTTTTATTTTTGATACTTTTTGAAAATTTATGAGTCAATACAGGGTTGTATTTGCCCCTTAATCAAGGGTCATAAATTTGGTCTATGTGACATTATATGGATCAAATTGACTGATATATATATATATATATATATATATATCACTATGCAGAGACATATCGGCCCAATACAAATCGTATCATCTGTACAATTATGAAAACGACTGATACATGGTAAACAACCATACCATTTCTGCCCATTTCATACATTTACAATTCATTTTGGTTTTTTTCAATACCATTTCAACAATTTTTCGTTAGATTTGTGCTATAAGATAATCTCGATTTGCCCCTCTTCTTTTTTTTCTTTTTTTTTTTCCATTCAAACTCGGGGATGAAAAGGCTCTCAAGTGCCGAACAATGATAACCCTTAACGTTGATTCATGGTCTCCATCTTCAAGCCTACTATAATGAATAAACCTAAAACCTCACAATTTTACCTTGGCAGCAATTGGAATTGACACTTTTCAACATTGTAACAAGATAGAAAGATAAATAAAATCGCAAATTTTACAGCATGAGAGTGTTGAGTGGGTCCACCTTACGTGGAGGTGGTGGTCCACAAGCAAGTCATTGTTTGTTTAACCTCACAATTTACATAGAACCTTGGCAGCAATTGGAATTGACACTTTTCAACGTTGTAACAAGATAGAAAGATAAATAAAATCGCAAATTTTACAGCATGAGTGTTGAGTGGGTCCACCTTACGTGGAGGTGGTGGTCCACAAGCAAGTCATTGTTTGTTTAACTCATATGATAATGTCAAAGGAAAATTCTTAGCGTGTTTTTTAATAACAAACTATTTTTATATTTTCTTTGAAAAATAAAATCCTTCTAAGTCAAGTTTAACTTCTAATTCTCTAATCTTTCTTATTTAGAATAATTTCGTAATCTATATAATAGATTATATTTTGGTAATTTATAAATCTCCGTTTACATGTTTCCTTTATATTTTTGTTTTGTGTTTTCTAGTTTAAAAATGTATAAAACAAAAAATGGAGAAAAACCAAAATAACTACCATTCTTCTACATTTAAACCTAATTTATAAATGATCCTTCTCATTTTATAATCACATTGGGAAATTTTGTTGGCTAACATACATTCAACACATATGGATGTTAGACAAATGGCATTATAAAAGATAAATATTTATATAATCTATTAGAAAAGGTAAAAAAGGTAAATATTTACAAATTAAAAATGAATATTGTAAAAAAAAAAATGCAAATTTAGATTCTATTAGTTGAGTGTGAGTCAACCGAGTCAGAGGCAAACTATGTCAAAATTAGAGCCTATTCAGTTGACCCCAGCAACTGGGTTAATTCGGCTGAGCTCCTACTTGAGTCAACTCACTCGGTCAAAAAAATTATTGACAGCGCATAAGACTTCAGTCTAACAATTAAACGATGAGTATAACTCAGTATTTAAATTAGATAATAATCTGTCATTTTATAATAGTTAGTGTGAGAAAAAATATAAATATGTAGTTCATAAAAAAATACTCACAAATTTATAATTAAATGACTCTTGTTCAGAAATTTCTTTTATAATCTATTCCAATAAATGACGTCAATAAGATAATTGAAAACCCAGTCAACAAAAAAAATCTAGAAAAAATGATTCTTTAGAAATCCAGATTGAGGGTACCGTTTACTAATTGTGACAAATTCATCCAATCTCTTATAATGCTATCATATTAAATATCTATAATATAACTATTTAATTCCATGCTTTAATTTTAAAAACAAAAGTCAAAAATTAGGATTTTCTTATTTGAAATATGACCTGTACACTGATGTGCGAAATTATGTTTTCTTTTTAAGGAAAAATTCTCTTTTATGTTTACTTACTCTCTTATTTTAGAAAGACAGTGTTTAATTAATTGTCAATTAGAGAACATTTGAAATAATTGAAATTCTATTTTTGAAAAGACAACCTTTGATTAGTTGTCAACCAATGGAAGATTCATTATATTCGAATTCTACTTTTTAGAAAGACAATCTTTAATTCATTGATTTACAACTATGACTAACAACGCATTCATTTTCTCTCATCCTAACACTTATACGCTAATGTAATCCAGTGCACCGATTTATTAGAAAATGAATCAATTTTTTAAAGTTTATTAAAACCCGTACGGGCAGATATGGTAAAGTGAAAAGTTTACTAAAACATGTTTCTCCTAAAAGAGTTTTCCTATATTAGAATAGACACACTAATTTTAAATACTTGTAAATCGTCATATTTGAAGTTTTAAAAGCAAAATATTAATGTGTACGAGGGGCTTTTTTGTCGAAAAAAAAATCTGACATAGAACGTATAAGACACTTTGAACTGAAAAAATTCTGTCAGCACTACGACCCAAAATTGCACTTTTAAAAATATTTTCACCGAAAAATCCGAATAAAAAATAGTACATATGAACTTTACTTTTATTATTTTTTATTCTCGATTATTTTTTCAAGATGAATGAACTGATTATTTTTTCAAGAATGTATCTATAACTTTTTGTTTCTCTTTTAAACACGACTCTGATCCCCAAAATACTTTTTAATGATACGACTTTGTTTCTCTCTTGAATGCAAGATTATCCTGTAATAATTCTGACTCTATCTTCAGTATCTCCCATGCAATTCCAGTTACTCCAGATATCCAAGGTTGGCCAAATGTCAGTCTAGTTCGCCTATTTAAGGAATTCAAGAGCACCCACCATCTCTTATCTCGCTTCATGGCCAAGAACATGAAGCTCGGACTGTTTCCAAACATGGTTCTTCTCTTCTTCTTTGTTTTCCTTCCTTTGTTCAATTTCTCTCTGGTTATGGGTCATAGTTTGTATGAACCAGTAGCCAACCATGGTGAAAAGACCCGCCTACAGACTTACATAGTTCATGTTAAGATGCCCGAAGCTGTTGATCTTACTATCACAGAAAGGAGGGAGAATTGGCATAGATCTTTCTTGCCAGTCACTGCATTAAGCTCTAAAGAGCAACGAATGCTCTACTCATACAAAAATGCCATCAATGGCTTTGCGGCAAGATTGACCGAGGAAGAAGTTGAGGCCATGAAAGAGAAGGACGGCTTCATTTCTGCTCTCCCCGATCAGCTACTCTCTGTTCAAACCACCCACTCACCTAGTTTCTTGGGTCTTAACCAGGAATCAGGATTCTGGAAGAATTCAAGTTTTGGCAAAGGTGTCGTTATCGGGCTATTGGACACCGGGATTTACCCAAATCATCCCTCTTTCAATGACGAAGGAATGCCACCTCCACCTAAGAAATGGAAAGGGGGATGCGACTTCGATGCGACAAAATGTAACAAGAAGCTCATCGGTGCAAGGACCTTGAATTCAGGAGCGAAGGCCATGTTTGGCTCTGCTGCAGAAGAACCCATCGATGATGAGGGGCATGGAACACACACAGCCAGCACAGCTGCCGGCAGGTTGGTCAAAAAAGTCGCTGTATTCGGGAACGCCAACGGCACTGCTGTTGGAATGGCTCCTTTGGCTCACCTGGCTATGTATAAGGTATGTTATGAATCTGGTTGTGCTGCAAGTGATATACTGGCGGGACTGGACGCTGCTGTGGAAGATGGAGTTGATGTGCTCTCTCTTTCTATCGGTGGAATTTCTGGTCCATTTTCCAGAGACCCAATTGCAGTGGGCACATTTGGAGCAATTCTAAAGAACATTTTTGTCAGTTGTGCTGCTGGAAATTCAGGACCCTATGATTCTTCCCTCTCAAATGAGGCGCCATGGATTCTAACAGTTGGGGCAAGCACCATGGATAGAAACATCATTGCAACAGTAAAACTAGGAAATTCAGAGGAATTTGATGGAGAATCACTCTATCAACCCAAAAACTTCACACCCACCTTGTTGCCACTGGTATACCCCGGCATCGGCGGAAAGACAGTGTCAAAATATTGTGAGGCAAACTCTCTGAAAGGAGTCAATGTCACCGGAAAAGTAGTTCTCTGCTTTTATGGGGGGTCTTCAGGACGAGTTGCCAAGGGCAGAGTTGTGAAGAAGGCCGGAGGGGCTGCCATGATCCTCTCTAATGAAGAAAAAGATGGGTTTACTACCATAGTTGATGCACATGTACTCCCAGCATCTCATGTTGGTTTTCAAGATGGATTGAAAATCAGAGCATACATCAACTCAACTGAAGTTCCCAAAGCAACAATCATCTTCAAAGGAACAGAGCTTGGAACAAAACCATCTCCAGTGGTTGCATCCTTCTCATCAAGAGGACCAAGTATTCCAAGCCCTGGAATTCTCAAGCCAGACATCATTGGACCAGGGGTCAGTGTCCTGGCTGCATGGCCTTTCGAAGTCGACCCAGATGAGCCAAAGCTCTTTTTCAACATAATTTCTGGCACATCGATGGCGACACCTCATCTGAGTGGGATTGCTGCTCTGCTCAAGAGCTCACACCCAGACTGGTCACCTGCGGCAATCAAGTCGGCAATCATGACGACGGCCGATGTGCTAAATAACGAAGAAAAACCCATGGTGGATCAGACACTTAACCCAGCAAATCTCTTTGCCATTGGTGCTGGCCATGTGAATCCTTCAAAGGCCAATGATCCTGGGCTGGTTTATGATCTTCAACCCCTTGATTACATAGGATACCTTTGTGGGTTGGGCTACAGCGACGATGATGTTCAACTTGTAACTAGATTTAAGGTCAAGTGCTCCAACTATACAATCATTCCCGAGGCAGAGCTGAACTATCCTTCATTTGCAGTGAAATTGGGAGGGGTTAAGACATACAATAGAACTGTAACCAATGTTGGAGATGCAAATTCCTCTTATGTTGTGAAGATTTCAGAGCCAGAAGGTGTCAAAGTAACAGTCCAACCAGATGCTCTGCATTTCACAGAGACCAACCAGAAGCTAACTTTTTCAGTCACTTTCAGTGCCGGCGGTTCTGCCGGTGAATCTTCAATTGGGCAGGGGTATTTGAAGTGGGTCTCATCTAAATATACTGTTACAAGTCCAATACTCACATTCAATTGAGAATCCATGCATGAGTCAATGTACCATGCTGAATTTTATTTACATTTCTACCCCTTTTGCAAGCATAAATCCCTATGTTCTTGTACAATAAAAAGAATATATGATATAAAAATGAATTCAAAATATATTTGATATTTGTGATCGATTGATATAAATTTCAGGATGGTCCACAAAGAACATTGTATATTTCTATTATTTAAAGGAAAGCATACATTCAGAATGGGTTTTTATGTTACCTTGATTATTTTTATTACTAACTTTATATTATTATAAAGATGAGTTGCTTTTAAAGTGTATTTGGATGAAAAGTCTATCAGAAAAGAATTTTGTAGATTGCACTAGATATTGCTTTAAAGGCTTTAAAGATATGATGGTTGAACTTAATCCAATAATGTGCAAATTTAGGAGGACTAGAATTTGTTTTAGATTATTTTATTGTTTACTCTTCCCTATAGCTAGCAAGTCAATATAAGTACAAAATTAAAATAATTCTTGTAGACTTTAGTTTCTTTTTGAAGAGTATAATTAAAAATCCATCCATAAAAATTACATATGCGAAAAAAAAAAAGCTAAGAACAGCATGAGCATGACTATGATGTCACATTTGAAAGATTTCAGAACAAAAAATCAACTCTATTTTTATAAAACATTTTGAACTGAAACAAAGACTTAAAACCATGTTTTCAACTTAATTTTGTTGTTATCTAAAACTTTAGAAGAAAAATAATTTTTAAGAACTTATTTAAAAAAAAAAAACTTTTTTATAATACACATCAAGTAAGAAAAAAAATATGCACAATGAGATATTTATTTTTCTAAATGTTCCATGTTTAGAAATACATCAAAGGAAGAAAAGAATTTTTTTAAATTATATATGTTATATAACCTAAAAGAAAGAATATACTAATATAGTTGAATAATTTATAATCTATATATTAAAAATACAAAATGAGTAGCAAGAGAATTGCTAACTGTGCCCCCTTTTCCAATATTAGCTTTCTCATAATTACTTTCAATCAAATAATAAGAAAAAGAAACAAAATAAAAATAGAAATCAATCGTTTTAAATTCATGCCGAGATCATATGACACACACACTCTTTCTCCTTTTCTACCATTTACCATTAAAAATAAATAAAAACAAACTATATAAATAGCTTTAAATCAATTTTCGAAATTCACACACTTCTCAAGTTAAGCAAGTAAAATAGAACTAACTAAAGTTGTGTTCACTTACACAAGATTAGATTCTCTCTCTTTAAATGCAATCAGCTTGATTTTTTTAAGACTTTTTGAGAAAATCTTTTTGCTTTACATAGGGATTAAAAAATCGTTTTCGGCCGATATATCGGCCGATACGATATATCGATCGATATATAGTTGTCGGCCGATATTTTTCTCTCTCCGGCCGATATCAGCTGATATAATACGGCTGATATTTTTAGCCGATATTGTGAATATCGGCCGATAATGATATATATCGGCCGATATTCACTACTTCAAAATCGATACATATCGGCCGATACAATATATATCGGCCGATATTTGTACTCCTGCTCCACATATAGAAATCAGAAATAATAATATGATAATTGTGGGTCTCATCTAATTTTAAAAGAAATAGTATATATACATACTTTGCATGTATTCCTATAAAAACAACATCAAAAGAGTACAATTCATAATAAATTTTAATTATATTCAAATTATAAAGATAGAAAATAATTTATTAAATTTAAATATAAATGTCATTTTCAAATTAATGGAGTAATGGCTTGATGATTAAAGAAAAGGGGAGAGTTTGCTTGAGGTTAATTTTTAAAATTATATTTTATTTTGTTATTTAAAATTGAAATACCTTTTTGTTTTTATAACCTTTATATCAATTTTTTTTTAAAATCCTTTTTTACATTTTTAATAATTTATAATTTTTAAAGTGATGGTTCGGTTTGAAATTTAGGGTGCGTGAGGGACAAGAAAATTCCAAAACCCAAACGCGGAAAATTGATTTGGGGGATTTGGGGCGAATCGTCTGAATCTGCTACGGCCCCGTCTTCTCCCAAATCTCGACCAAATGGTTGAAAGCCAGTATGAACAGGATTGATTGCCTTTCCCCACACTTTCCCTCCTGTTGAATTTACCTAGAAACCCATTCAATTCCAACCCTGTCGTTTTCACTACCTTGTAATTTTTTCTATTTAATTTTCAATTCCACTGCCCTTCTCCATGAGACAGCTACATTGTCATTTTGATTATTGTCGCCAGTAGTAGGTTTTACCATTCCCCAACAAGACACGCCAAACCTATTTTTTGACGAAAACCCCGACGAAAACCTTCTTCCAAACACTTATTTGCAGCAATTCGTTCCCTTTTTTGTATTTTCCATAATTTATACTTGTGATAGTTGTTTTCCTGTTTTGGGTTTCTTGGAAAAAGAAAGAGGAAGAGGTAACAAGATTCTCGTGCGATCGCCATGGAAAATTATAATCCCTACCCGTACGGCTACCCACCACCTCCACCTCCGGCGCCTTCCAATTCCGATTCGGGGTATCCTCGTCTCTACCCGTCCCATTCATTCCATTCCTTTCCATCCCAGCCGTACCCTCCTCCTTCTCGTCCTTACATAAGCCATTCTGGACCTTTGGATTATTCGGCTTCTCACTCCGGCCCTCTCTATCCATATCCGCCACCCGCTTCTCAATTTCCTTACGCATATCCGGTCTCGGGTTCTCCTCCTCCTCCTTCACTCTATCCCAGTCCGGATTATGCATCTTCAGTCCCAGATTCGACTTCTTCTTTCTATCCTAACCACCCCAATTTTGTATCTCCCCAACCCTATAGTTCTCCATCCGCCCCAAGATTACAGTACCATGGAAGTTTTCATTATGATTCTTCCTTTTATCATCATCAGCATCAAGAACCCTGTTATCCTGTCAGCCCATCTCCCCGACCGACTTCTGGGACCAATGACCTCTCGCCTGATTATTACCATCAGGTGGGTTCTGTATCATTGAATCATGGCGAGGACAGTTCTTCGCTGTCTAATAGTCATTCGTCTTCTTTATATCCTTTGGATAACCTCTTGGCCTCTATCCATTTGTCTGATCATGGGCCGTCAGCACCTGAGCTGCCATCAGTTTCAAATTCGGATCAAGGGGCTCAGGATTTGAATTTTAGCTATCAGCAGAAGCCGGAGATTTATGGTTATCCCAATTATTCGTTCCCAAGTGGGGGTTCTACCAATCAAGCTGGATATCAGGGTCCTAGTGACTTCTCTCCCCACTCAGTTGTTGCTCCGCCTTCTCCTTCAGGTGGATCACAGCATGGTCAGAGCTACAGATTGTGCCAATTCATCATTCAAAAGCATCTCTCAAGGTGCTTCTATTACATGGCAGTTTAGATATTTCAATTTTCAATGCAAAGAATCTTCCAAACATGGATATGTTCTCTAAGACATTGAAAGATATGTTTGGTGGGACTTTCCCCGGTAACTTGGGCAGCAAGATTGAAGGCCATGTGCCCCATCGTCACACGATGACCAGTGATCCATATGTCTCAATTTCAGTATGCAATGCTGTCATTGGCAGGACATATGTGATCAGTAATTGCGAAAACCCTGTTTGGAATCAACTTTTTTACGTGCCTGTTGCACACCATGCTGCAGAGGTTCGCTTCATTGTCAAGGACAGTGATGTTGTTGGGTCCCAGCTAATTGGAACTGTCTCAATCCCAGCTGAGCAGATATACTCTGGAGCAAGAATTGAAGGATCATACCCAGTGCTCAATACAAATGGAAAACCTTGTAACCCTGGAGCTGTTTTATCACTATCTATTCAGTACATCCCAATCGAGAAACAGACCATGTATGACCATGGAGTGGGTGCAGGTCCTGACTA
Source organism: Chimonanthus praecox (assembly GCA_022113865.1). Classification (NCBI taxonomy): domain Eukaryota; kingdom Viridiplantae; phylum Streptophyta; class Magnoliopsida; order Laurales; family Calycanthaceae; genus Chimonanthus; species Chimonanthus praecox. The sequence goes on along the minus strand of JAINRJ010000094.1, from coordinate 322,131 downwards.
CTATGGGGTTCCAGGTACATATTTCCCTCTAAGGACAGGTGGAAAGGTTACACTTTATCAGGATGCTCATGTTCCTGAAGGTTGCCTTCCTGATTTAAAACTTGATGATGGGATGCGCTTTGAGCATGGGAAGTGTTGGCAGAATATCTTTGATGCAATCAGCCAAGCCCGCCGATTAATTTACATTGTTGGGTGGTCGGTTTTCCATAAGGTCAGATTGGTCCGTGATGCAAGTTATGCTTCGGACTGCACTCTGGGAGATCTTCTTAGGGCCAAATCCCAAGAAGGTGTAAGGGTTTTGCTTCTCGTTTGGGATGATCCAACTTCGAGGAAATTTTGGGTTCTTCAAACGGTAAGGTGTTAAAGTTCTCTTTGCAATTGAGATATTGCTATGTTTTTGTTTCTTCATGAGTGAGGAGATGATACGATTACTTACATTTTTCTGTAGTTTTAATTATCTTTTATCCACTATTGATGTGACTTTCTTATTTGGATGGAAAAAGTTATATGTTGTTCCCTTTTTTTGGACAAAGGTCAACTTTTTGTTATGTTTGAAAAACATGAACTCTATTTTGTGGCTTCTCTGTGTCTCATTTAGAAATTTAAAGAAATTTATTGTATAATAGTTTGGTCTTTACTAAATTATGATGTGCCTGTTTCCTTAGAGATTACACATCATGCAAGAAAATAATATGTTTAGATGTTCTTTTAATTTCCAAATTAAAAAAAATAGAACCCCTCATACGTCTTAAGATGAGTTCTTGAAGATGAACATGAAATGTGGTAATTTGCCCCTAGGTGGACAATCAGTATGGTGATTCACCACTTTTGCATTGCACCACCCGCCGAGCTCCCCGTGTCTTTTTTGAAAAGTTATTCTGCTTGTTATTCTGTGGAGGAAAAGATAAGTTGGAGCAACCCTTGTCGATAGTAAAACCAAAGTATAACACAAGTGAAGAATCCATTCAAACAAGATTTTCGCCCTTAAAGCATCTAAACCATTGGCACTCATAACCATGGTCGGACCCATGTATCATCTTTGGTTGGCTTTTGTAGTGATAGACATTCATAGCGTGGTCAATTACCCATTTATGTTGATGATACTAAACATAGTGGACCCATCACTCATCAATGACAATAATTCTTAGTGTTCACTTCTCATCATCATCATCATTTGTCATTCTCCCATCCTTTGTGTCCGCACATCTAAATTTGGAAATCTTTTGGATCTCAAAGTTTTCACCAGTGTACAGGTTGGCATTCCAACATACAATACATGTACAAAAAGCAGAAGTAAAACTGAGTGTTTTATCAATCCAACCATGATCAATTTATTAACCCGTCACCAAACCAGTCATAGTCCAATTTATTAAGCTATAAATAAAAGAAAAATAGAGCATTTCAACTGTTTATGATTTACCTTATCTATGGAGTTTTGGTATGTGCATTTTAATTTTTGATAGTATTGCATGTATACAATTTGTAGGATGGCGTCATGCAAACCCATGATGAGGAGACTCGTCGATTTTTCAAGAATTCATCTGTACAAGTGTTGCTGTGTCCTCGCTCTGCTGGAAAAAGACATAGCTGGGCAAAACAACAGGTTTTGTCTAAACTATTTTCTTTTGTTATGAATTATTGTTATTCTCTAGCTAAAGAAGGTACCATTAAAGCTATTTTGCACGTTGAGCTTGTGGTGTTAGGAATTGATTGTATTAGTGAATACGTAAGGAATGTTTTCTGTATGCTTTGATTTATTCTTTAAGGGCCGTTGCCCTGGATTCCTTCTTCCTAATATTTAAATAACCATAACCAGTGGTTTCTGAACCTAAGGCCTGGGATGCGCTGTGCACATCTGGGGTGGGCTTAATTTACTAAATCACTTATTTGGATACTTAAGAATGTGTTTATATTAATCAATTTGTCTCTGTCTTAGCCCCCAAGAAAGGTCACTTTACATAGCATTCTTTTCTATATGGCAAGAAAGATAAACAGGTGTTTCAAAAACAGAGAAAGCAGTGCTGATTCTCTCTATGGGGCTAATTCAAATATGGCTGAGCTGTGCGCTCTTTGGAAATGAGTGTTCGGAATTATTGTAATGGGGAAATGAAGGGGCTTTGATAGTTGGGGATTCGTTTTCTGTTAGTCAATGGATCAATGTGAAGGATTGTCCTTGGCAAATGCTTGATAAAGTGGAGGAAATGAAAGATATGGTGGAGGGAAATTTTAAATCTCTAAGGTTCCTAGTTCAGCTACTGAGAGAGCTGACTGGTTAGTGAAAGAGGGAATTCTCCTTCAGGAAATTAGGATTTTTACAGTTTTTGTAAGCTTTAACTGGGTCCTTATCTTGTTATCTTTGGCTGTATTTTTTGAGGGTTCTTCTCTCCCAGTTAATAAAATTTTAATCCTTATAAAAATCCCGACTTTATGGGGAAGTGACCCCGCACGGGTAGCTCAACAAGTAGACCTTTGGTTCAGGAACCAAAGGTCCCAGGTTCGAGTCCCGTTGTAACCCGATGCCCGTGGCTTGCGGGGGGTTGTGTGCATCCAGAGTTTTACCTAACGCCCTCGTACTCGGAGAGGGGTGGGGGTCTTGGGGTTCTTTGTTGTCAAAAAAGAAATTTTATGGGGAAATGGGGCTTCCAAACATATCATATATATTATATGTATAACTATATCACAAGTTAGAGTTTATAATTTAATATTGCTAGTTATTAATTTATATTAACCATAATATTTTTTAGTTCTTAAAGAAAACAAAATATAGCCTCACTATATATATTTATATATTTCTGAAAAACAAGGTTTAATTAAGGTGAGCGCACCTTGGAGCAAATAAGTTCTGGAGCCTAGGCACTGTCAAGGTGCATCTTTGAGTACTATGCTTTCATATTGTATGCTTGTTGATTTCTTGAGAAACTATAGCTTCCATGGCTAGGTTTGTTGCTGTTGGATAAGTGCAGTCATTTTACTCATTCCTTCAGCTCATGGTTATCAGGAAGTTGGAGCAATATATACACATCATCAGAAAACTGTTATTGTGGATTCTGATGCTGGTAATAACAGGAGAAAAATCATAGCCTTCATTGGAGGACTTGATTTATGTGATGGACGATATGACACTCCGAGGCACCCTATATTGAAGACATTAAATACAGTTCACAAGGATGACTATCATAATCCCACATTTGCGGTAATATCTTAACTTTGGCATATATAGCATGATTTCTTTATATATACTCATTTGAGTTTTCCTTTTCTTAGAACTTGCATTATTGTTGCTGTATATGATTCCACGAGGTTTATACATAGTTGACTCTAAGCCACATATACCAAGAACATATGCCTACTTTACCTTTCCCTGCCAATACTTGTTTGTACTTAATTGAAATTAAACTAAATGCAAATGTGGTGGCACATGAAGTTTGTTTGATACAATTTTTTTTTTTTTTTAAATCGTTCATACATTAATATATAAAGGGGCACCAGAGGTGCAAGTACAAAGAAGAAGAAATGAAAAAGCAAAAAACACTAAGCATTGGAAAGGAAACAAAACACTAAGGCCTCAGGCAACATCAACACATTCTTTCCAGGCACGCAGAATGTCAGACATAGTAATATTTCTGAATTCCTGCAAATAAGCAGCCTAAGAAGCACACTTAGTGAGCACACGTCTCCCAATAGCCTCACTGGATTCACTTATATCTTTGAACACCCTATTATTTCCTTCCCACCAAAGGCTCCGAAGAGTGGCAAATAGAGATAACTGCCACAAAGAGGAGCATTTATGCGAGACAGAAACAATGTCCCAAGCAAAGGACAACTTTGCAACCGACGTTGGCATTATCCAATCCACACGAAACTGACCTAACACCACGTACCAAACTTTTGAAGAAAAATGACAGTGCAAAAGAAGATGATTCGACTCTTCAGCATCTTGAAGACAAAAAGGGCAAGCGCTAACCATGATTCTACCTCTTTTTCGAAGATTGTTCTGAGTCAAGATCTTCCCCAAACCGGTCATCCAAAAAAAGCTAATTGCCCTCAGAGGAGCTTTGGAGGGCCAAATTTTGGGATTAACAGTAGGATTTCCAGCATCCAAAGAATTCCACATGGAGAATGACTTAACTGAAAATAACCCAGAGGGATCAGGCCACAAAGAAGGCTGTCATCAATGGAAGGACAAATCATAAAGGACGAAACAGAGCCAAGGAGATCTGAAAAGTCATCAACTTCAGAGTCTGTCAGGTTACGGCGAAGAGGGATGCCCCACACGGCTTGCTCACTGCTAATGGTGTAAAAATCAGAAACGGTTCCAAGCGGCCTAATAGAAAGGCGATAAAGAGAAGGGAACCGAGAGGCAAGAGAAGAGCTATACACCAATGATCAGTCCAAAGCTTGATTCTGGCCTAGCTTTAAACTTGATACCTTCTTTGAATTTGTCGACACAAGCAGCTATTGTTCGCCACATCCCGAAAGCTTACGGAGGGCAGGATTGATATCCTAGCCATGATTCCCCAATCTGCACTTACACCTGAGGATAGCCTTCCAAGGAGAGTCGTCATCAGAAACTAATCTCCATAGCCACTTGGTAAGAAGGGCGGTACTAGTTTCCTTGATTGGGTGCACCTCCAATCCCCCAGAAGCAGTAGGAAGGCAAACTTGGGCCCAACTGACAAGATGATATTTCCTATTTTCCTCTTGGTCGCACCACAGGAAATTCCTCATAATTTTTTCCATCAACTACATAACCTTACTCGGGTAACGGATGGCAGAGAGGAAGTAGACAGGTTATTAGAATATGTGCATGGGATGCATGCATGCCATTCTGGACAATCCAAATCATGACTCCATCGTATTGGACTTCGGAGCATGTTCTGAAAATTACATTGATTACAAATCAGTAACCATCTGGGGTTGCCAGTTGGAACTTTTCCATTTTTCACTACCAATTTGATGGATTCGTGGAAGCTACTTGAACAATTAGGAGAAGATTACTCTCATTGTGTTTGTTGGGCTATATCACCACGGTGGAAAGTAGGATATGTAAGGGCTTGTTTGGTTCAAGGAATAGGGGGCATAAAATGCAATGAACTGGTTGAACTTGTGATTGGCCGAACCCAGGTTTTTATGGTGGATGAGACACCTCAACTTTGGATTAGCAATGGGTCGGGTCTGGTTGTGTTCAAGTTAACATGATCAACATTTTGTTACACCCAATGTGATCCTGATCTGTTTATTAAAGAGGTGGACCCATCAAACCCATTTACCCAAACACTATATTTCCAGGTCAGTTAATGGGGTGGTTTAGGAATTATTACTGATGAGTGGGGTCAGTTTCAGTCAGTCAAATCTAAATCCAACCATTTACCAAAATTGGTGATCCAGTGGGTCAAGGATACTCTATCTCAACCCTGCTTTTCAGGACTGAGTTTGAGTTGCTTTTGGGCAGATAGAATTAGAAGTTCACTCACCTCAATTTTGTGTAATTGTGCCAAAATCTACTGAGTAGATGATCTTAAACATCTATGTGTCTATACTGGTTGATATGGATCTGTTAGGACTTGCACCTGTTATCTCTCAAAGTAAATGAAATCCAATTGGACATGAATTGGACAGTTAGGATTGGCCTGTCAATGTATTTTTTTTGGGTTAGCTCCATCAACAGTTGAGGCATTCCTTAACTTTATTTATCTATACATAAATGAGACAATTTAAGGTGACTATCAAATGAATCTTGACCATTCGTCATTAAATGATTGTGATTTGCTTCCACCTTGGCAAGCAAAGAAAAGGGGAAAATTTTGTCCAAAAATAGAAATAGGAATTTAAAATTTTATTTGGCAATTTGACCTCTCTTTATCATATTAGTGTTAAAAAAATAGAGAAATTCATGTGAAAAAGACTAAAAAGAAAAAGGATTTTTAACATTTTGATTTGTTGAGGATCCAACCTCATCATATTTCATCATCATTAAAGTCATTTATCCCATCAATTTGGGGTTGGCCTTTAATTTGGATTTGGCAAATTATTTCCATGGACTAACTGCCCTATTTGACGCCCATGGGACTTAAACCCACAACCTTATCATATTATTATCTAGAAATAAAGGAAATTTGTTCAAAGTAATATTAAAAAATGGAAAAAGGATATCTATGATTAAGTTTCTTGAGTTTGAAGCATTTCAGTCACATTTTTAATGTTAGTATCTGATAAAAAAATTGTTGAAAAATTTGTGAAGTGGAGAAAGAACATCAGTACCGATCTTTTGATTAATATCACTGCATGAGGTGCATACTTCTTGTTAGTATGATTGACATTGTGTGGATTGATCGTCATGTGTGCCTTTTGTACAATGGATGAGACGCCTAGTGTTGTATTCTCTGGATCGGCTGTGTTGTCTGGTTTTAAGTCTTTGTTGAGAGACACCATTTTCTCCAGATGTAGATAGCTTGGGCTATGATTGTTTGAACCTTTTTAGAAATTCTGCCTCATCTATCTTTATCACTTGGTCATTTCATAAACAGGGAACACATCCCAATTGTCCAAGAGAGCCATGGCATGATTTGCATTGTAAGCTTGATGGTCCAGCGGCTTATGATGTTCTCAGCAACTTTGAGGAACGTTGGTTAAAGGTTTCAAAACGCCATGGAATAAAAAAATTGAAGAAGTCAATGTATGATGATGCATTGCTTAGGATCGAAAGAATTCCTGATATCATTGGGATGCATGAGGCTCCATTCTTAAGTGAGAATGATCCAGAAGCCTGGCATGTGCAGGTGAATAATACCATATCTGTTAATTGCTAGGATTGTTTTATAACAAATCTATTTTTTTTCCTATAATACTTCCCAACAATTGGTGCAGGTTTTCCGTTCCATTGATTCAAATTCAGTAAAAGGTTTCCCAAAGGATCCTAAAGATGCCACTGTCAAGGCGAGAGACTTCGTTTATAATTAAAGTTTGATTTCTTGAAAGATGATTTATTTCTTTAGTCTATTTCCATTTCTGATTGATCATGATGGAGAAATAGTTGTTATGTTTATGTTACAGAACCTGGTATGTGGGAAGAATGTACTGATTGATATGAGCATACATACAGCTTATATAAAGGCTATACGGGCTGCCCAACATTTCATTTACATTGAGAACCAATACTTCCTTGGGTCATCGTATAATTGGTCGTCACACAATGATCTAGGTACAATCTTACCCTAGAAGATGTTAACCTGTAATGATGAATTGATGTGTATGTGAGTTTGTGTTCGTGTGGGTGGGTGTGTAGGTGTGCCGAGTGTAGGCATGCATTTGATATGATAAATCTGTACAATTTATGTTAGATAGTGTTGAGGGTTAGAAGTATGGACTATTGATGAATTGTACTTAACTTCAAATTTCAAAAACACTGTACTTGTTAAGTCAATGTCGAGTCCAATTGAGGTAAGCTAAATTCAGCCCCTTTAATAGAGGACATTTAATAACTTGTAAGTAAATTCCTGTAGTTAATAGTAACAATGACATTTTTTTAGTGTGAATTAGTGCTGCAGTACATCTGTAATTGAATATGGGAACAAGTTCTAAAAAATTGGGCGTCACTAAGTTGCATGGGTATGGGTGCCCTATTGTCGGAATTCGATAGAAGTGAGTTGTGGTAGACTCTTCGCAAAGATATTTAAATTTAAGATTTATTTTAAATGAAAATAAGGTGTGAAAATAACACCAATAGAAAATAATGTACTAGTTTTAATTTAAACAAACTTATCAAAATTAGTCCAAAAGGGGAAATGTGTGATAATATAGAATTGGTTCCAGTCCAAGGACCTGGCTTTCGCCGGAGGGCCGATGCCCAGTGTGAAAAACACCCAACTCCAAGAGTCTTCTTTTTCCAAAAAATTCCAGTTGTATTCAATTGTGAAAAGACTAAAACACCCTTTCCTTAGTCGACTGCTCTAAGGAGGGAAATTTCCTATCTAAGAAACTCCTAAGAAAAGAAAACTACTAAAGATAGAATGTAGTCTAATTTTGATCATTCCATCTCATCCCTTAAAAATGCCACATGAAACAAGATTAAATCCTAAAAAAGCTAACATAAAAATAGAAATCCTAAACATATGGAGTTGCCCATGTGGAGAGAGTCCACTTGCAAAATTCGTCCACCTCCTTTCTATTTTCGGATTTGAAACCTGGGTCCACTTGCATCTCGATTTTGACCTAGTAAACGTCCGAATTACGAAATTTCATGAAATACAAAGTTGGCCCTTGAAGTCTTCTTTCTAATGCAAAAAGAATCAAGTCATTCGGACATCGGAAGGAAAAGTTATGGCCAAAATACTGAAACTGTATCAAAACCTTCCTTCCAAAGTTCCTTTCAATTTCGTTTTGAAGTTAGCACGACTGGATTTGTGCCAAGTGTCACTGTAGGAGAGACTTTAGGAATTGGGCTTTATGGAGTAGGCTTGGATATGAGTCTAGCTTGTTTAATGTATGGACTTGGACTTAAAGGCATGTCTGGATTATTTGGGCCTAATTGGTAATTGGGCTCAGCGTAACAAAGTGATTGGGTTTATTAGACTGTAGGAGAGGCTATAGGAATTGGGCTTTATGGAGTAGGCTTGGATATGAGTCTGGGTTGTTTAATGTATGGACTTGGACTTACAGGCATGTCTGGATTATTTGGGCCTAAATTGGTAATTGGCTCAGTGTAACAAAGTGATTGGGTTTATTAGACGGAGTCCAATATTATCTCCCTTTGGCAATTTGGTCATGGAAGCCAAATCAATTTGCACTAATGTGATTAAGGTCCATTAGGTCTGATGCCTCCATCATTGGTTTTGATGGGTTATCCTAATGTTTTATGCACAAAAGGTCATTAATCTAGCTTCACCATGTTATCAATTGTAGTTTCTCATTTTAAAGCTTCTATCATCTATGATGAATGTGCCCTTTTCTCATCCTTTATCTTCCTCCTCTTTAAAGCGGAGAGATGCCCTTGCTCTTAGCAACATTAGATTAATCAAGTTCCAGATTCTTCCCTGTTTGTTTTTTATGATGATAGAAAGCTGTGTGTGGGATATGCAGATGTGAAAAGTGAATTCCATCTTTCTGACAGACTTCAAATGTGGCATGGCAGCTATTTTTGTTCTCTTTTGACAACCATAAAATCATACTACCAATTATTCATCCAATATGATGGTTTATTGATCAAGTTCTTTTCTGATAGTTTATTTATTGATTATTCTGGCATCCAGTATTCATGACTTTTTTTATGTTCAGTCATGTAATATCTTACTTGATTTTACTCTCATTGGACACGTTGTACTCTATTCATGTTTGAGCATAAAAAAGATTTCTCTTTTTCCTTAATAGTTAATTTATTACATTTTATGATTCTTATTTTGTTTACAGAATTTTAAGGAGGTTTGTTTCTTCTGCAGGTGCTGACAATTTAATACCAATGGAAATTGCTCTTAAAATTGCAAACAAAATCAAAGCAAATGAGAGATTTTCTGCCTATATAGTAATCCCAATGTGGCCTGAGGGTGATCCGACAGGTGTTCCCACACAAAGAATTCTCTTTTGGCAGGTGATTTGAGCAACTTAACTGGTATATTTTTGAGCAGTCTCAGTAAGTTTGAGGCTCTGGCTTCATTTACCTTGGTAACTGCGACTCTTTTCCAAAAAAAATAAATAAATCATTCTAACCTCTGTATTTCCATTAAAAATTGCAGTGAAACTTTAAAGGAAACTCTAATTCGAACACGTTGAAGTGGAAATGTAAGGGCCATCTTGGTAAAAGCTCTGGCTGGGATATAATGTCTTTGTGGAGTAGGTAGTGCCTCTTCTTTCTCTATTTACCAACAATAGTAGTGAAAGAACCATTAGCTAACTTTACTTTACCAAGAGAAATAGGGGACAACGTGGAAAAAAGATGAGATACCAGCCATATGATTCGTAGCTCCAGAATCGATAATCTAGGAACTATTAGATGAAGCATTGAGGGCAAGTGGTGCAGGACCTAACTGATCTGTAGCAACATGGGATACCTCAAAGGATTGAAGATTCTTCAATTCCAACCTGTCTTGTTGTAGGGAGGCATATTTCACATTTAGACACTCGAATGATGTCATCTTCAGTAGCAGAGGAAGGGGCTTCAGTATGCTGAGCCTACTTAGAGGGGGAGCCAACGATGAAACTTATAGCAAGAATCAATATAGTGATTGGTCATTTTGAGTATGTACAAAACAGGGTACCCTTCTTTAGTCTTCTAGTATTCTGCCGTCATCAATGACAAAGTCCTTTCCTTTAAGAGAAAAAAGGCCCATTAGAGACCAGCCGACCGATTAGCATGCACAAAGGCAAGGACATATCTAGACGACACCTCTCATTACAAAGCAATGTAGAATATACCTCAACCGATGGTGGAAGAGGTTGCTTGCTCATAATTTCTGTGCAAATAGGCTCAAAGTTAGGATTAAGGCCTGCCAGTAAGTCAAAGGTGCACCATTTCGACATATATCTTGTGCAACAAAGTATCTACAACCAGTAACTCCTCAATTTTTAGTAATGTTGAATGAGAGATAACTCCCCTTGTCGGAGATTGTGAGCATTTTGGTGTAGCTCATAGATACGAGTAGAGTTATCATCATCAGAATATAAAGCTTGGATTGTAATACATCTTTCACAGTGGGTGGTGTATACACCAATATTCTAACCTGCTCCTCCATAGAGTGTAAGAGATAGGCTTGAACCAAGGAATTGTTAGCTTTCGATTTCTTGTATTTGGGTTCTCCTTCGTAGGATCCATTGTTTAGCTTCGAGGAACATGATAGCCGAATGAGACCATTGAAAATAATTGGTTTCATTTAAAAGGGCAATTGTGATCTTAATGCATGTGGAATCAGAAGATGCGTTGCCAAGCATACTTAAAGTATTAGAGGAGGCCAGTGAATAATATCATATGCAAGGACCACAAAAATAGTAGAAAGAAGCCTTACACCAAAAACACCAAAAAGTGATTGCCCAAAAAAAATGTAGATGCAAAAAAACAGTTCTGCAACAGTAATTGTGCTTAGAAGCAACAAAAAGTGGGCCCCACAATCAGAAATCAGCAACACCTACTAATTATGACAACGCTATAGGAGTTGGTTTGATGTTATTTAGGTCTCCGAAGCTCCAAATCTAGGCAAAATGTAGAAAAAAAATAGATCCAAGTGACATTTGCAATACAGTTGCAGTGGGCCCCATAGATCACAAGAAGAGCCCAATGGGATAGGCACTAGGGCATGGGTGACACTGGTAGTGTGGGTTTCAACAAGATATGCAAGTCCTCGTTGCAAATCTGAGGAAAAATTGTGAAAATCACTGTTCACATGTGTCACAGACACTAAAATGAAAATACTAAAAAGGGGTCCCACAAGGCACCAAACCTTAGGACCCACTTTATGGATGGAAGGAGGGCCCAGAAATGATTAGGGATAGGGTGAGTTTGAAGGCCAATGAACAGTATCCTCACAGATCGAAGGGTGAACTGTGTAATTGTCATTGAGACTATCGCTAGGGCTTTTGCTGATTGGAAAAAAAAAAATGTTAACCTGACCAGGAGACAATTCAACCACAAAAGGAGAAAATTGTGGGGGGGATAGATTATAATAGAAGGCAGAAAAACTTAGCAATCGAAGTTAGCTAACACCATATTAGAATGAAAACTGGAGAAATGAAAGTAATTGAAGAAAAGGGAGGAGTATTGTATTCGTTTTCTGATAGAAGAGGATACATGTATATATCAATGTTGTCGAAATCGCATGAGTCATGAGTCGACTCGTGCGATTTGACTCATCTCGGTAGCTTAAACAAGTTGAATCGCAGGTTGAATCAAAAGTGGGTCAAAATCATATGAGTCGACTCGTACGATTTGCGATTCAATTACATGAATCGTTAGCTCTTAAGATTCATCTAAAAGGGAAAACTGTGTTTGCATGGTTTTGGAAAAGTAGGTTTTGTGATGTAGAACAGGTGGCTGATAAATTCTTGAAGATGTACTCATGACGGGTCGACAAGACGTTAGACCCACATGCTTAATCTCGAGTTGGGTCCATGTCCTAATATTTTAATTGCTATTTTAATTTTATTTAATATGTTAGTCCTATTTTAGAATTCTAGTTTTAGTAGACATCTAATGTGGAAGTCATAGGAAACTTCTATAGTTAGAAGTCCACTTTAGGTGGAATTTCAGTCGGTTTAGGAGTCTTGTAATAGTCAGTAGCTTGAGTTGTAAATAAGATTTGAAAGGTGAAGAAAGACGCACCTTATTTTCGAAAGAAATCAGATTAATATCCGAGATTATTTTGTTACCTCTCCTTTGCCTTGTTGCAGGTTACTTCGGCTGGCCAGATCCAGTATCTCCTCCACAATCTTGGGCTTAATCCCAAGAAGATATCATCCCTTTACCTGGGCTTCATCCCAGAGTTCCACCACCGTCTCTTCCTCATTGTCTCCTCCGGGATTTTCCCTTCACTCGCAGCAGCAACTTCTATTTCTCTAGCTGCCTCCATCCTTAACCCAGGTACTTCGATCCATTCCCTCATCTTCTCCTCCCCTTCGATCTCTCTCCTCTCTTCTCCCACTTCCGCCGCTTCTTCCCTTTCCTCTTATCCCTTTTCGTTCTTTCCCTTTCTTCCTTTCCCCATTCTAAAATACCCTAATCCAGCCCTAAAACTTAAGTCTCCCACGTGCCAGCCATTTGCCCCTTTAAGTTGTTTTCACACGTGTGAACCATCTTACGTGTGTGAGTTCGTCTGCAAGTTTGAAACAGCTGGAGCCTCTCTTGGAGCCTTTTGCAACCTTCGAGCCTTCTCTTCTTCTAGGTATGTGTTTTTTTTTTACTTCTTTGTTACAGAGTTTCTTCTTCTTCTTCTTCGTTGATCCTCGTTCTTCACTTCTTCCATGCGTTCTTCTCTTTTTCTTCTTCCTCTTCTTCCTCATCGCTGATGATTTGTGCAACTCTTTCTTCCCTTCTTCCGCCGTCTCTCTATCGCATTTTTTCTTTTCTTTTGTTTATCTCAAACTATAGAAAAGCAAAGTTTTATGTTGATGGAATCCTTCAAGTCATCTTCGCAGGTCCTCGTACGAGGTCTATTTCGTTATTTACATTCGTAAATGGTGATGGTTTGAAATGAAATGGACTTAAGCTTGCAGGTCCTTGCCTGAGAACCTGTTTGATAGTGAAGAACTATACTGTTTGCACTGCATACTGTTTGCTAACTTTGCAGGTTCTCATTTCAGACCTCGGGCAATAACTTATGTTCTCATACTGTTTCATAACTGTGTATAGTGTATAATTGTACTGTTTCAAATGGCCATTGTATTTTTTGTAATACTGTATACTGTATATTATATACTGTTTCAATAGTACTGTTTTCATATTAATATTTTTTGTGTCTTCTTTTTTTGGATGATTATTTTCGATGGATGATAAATGGATGTGGCTTTAAAAATTTGTAAAGCTTGTTAAAATGGTCCGAGGTGAACGAAGTAGTAGTGGAAATGAGGGACAAGATGAAGCATCGCAGTTTTGTACTAGAGTGCAACCGGGCAACCATTTGCATGTGCAATGTAACTATTGTAAAAAGAAAATGGTGGTATTTATTGCATGAAACACCATTTAGGAAAAACAAAAATAAATACATGGTGGTATTATTCTATGTAATTGTAGTATAAATCATAATTATAGAGAATACGTTGTGAATCTTACAATTTTACGATTCACGATTTACACCCATAGACCGATTCACGATACGATTTGAGTTTGACAACATTGATATATATAGAGTATAGGGAGTCAATCAAGGTGAGGGGAAAAGGAAAGAAGAATATTTTACAATCAATTATAACCGAAATTCAACTATAAAATGAACATGTGCAAATTGTGAAAAAAACACCATATCTACAACATGATGATTATTGAGGGTGTGGAAAGCAGGACAAAGAGTAGCACTATGATCAAAATAAGTAACCATTTCAGGACATTTAACCTTTTTTCTTTTATTTTTTTAAATGGTCCATTGGTCTACCCATTATGAATTTGGTTTACATCTGAGCACTTGTACTGAATTTTGTCTCTTTGTCATCTTTAGTATCGAATTTTTCATTAGTATTTATGTTGTAATACCACGGGTTCCATTCCTTTTCATCTGCCGTATATCCCATTGTAAGAATATAGCAACCTACATATGATTTCAGGGTATTAATTGAAATTTCATGTTCATTGATTTGTCATTTGGGGAAACATTGAATTAAGTATATTTACAGGTTTTTATGCGACGTAGTACATTGTTCATCCAAAGTCATTGTTTGTTCATTTGAAGTTCATTGATTACTGCAGCACAAAACAATGCAAATGATGTATGAGACAATTTATAAGGCTTTGGAAGAGGTTGGGTTAGAGAAAACATATGTTCCACAAGATTATTTGAACTTCTTCTGCCTTGGGAATCGTGAAGCTGCTGATGGAAATGATGCCCAATATGGAAGTCCTACTGCAAACACACCACATGTAAGCCATATCCTTGAAGCACCCTTTTCTGTGTGTGTGTGCACTCACTTGTGTATAAGCCTGTTACCTTAGCGCCACAAGCTTGAATCCTGATCTCCTCAATCTACACATGCAGCTCAACAATATACCAGTTCCTCTCTTTGCTATTTGAATGGATTTTATTTATTGCATTTTTAGTGTTTTTAATCCCATTTGAGTAAATAAACTTTTGAACCTTTTACGGTCTTTTAAGCTTGAACCTTTTATTAGTCATTTTTATTACTTATATGCACAAATCTGATGGTAAGAAAACTTATTTCGTAGGTGGTCGACTTGGTTGAGTCAAATAAATTGGAAGAGAAGTTCAAGTAACTCGATGAAAAACTCGAATAGAAGGAATCCTTATAGCAGGATAGGAAAGTCATTTATTTATTTTTTCAAAGGAAAACATGGAAAACATAAAAGAAGGGAAGTGGAGAACTAAAGTGAGGGAGAAGTGAGTGGTATTGGTGGTAGTTACATTTCCCTTTTTTATCTATTCCTCTCCATTGTCATTCTTCAATTTTTAGAGGGTTTATTATTTTTAATTTTTATTCTTCTTCTCCATTTTTATTTCTTTTTTGTTTTATTATTATTTTTTCTCTGTTTTAGTTTATTTTCCTTTGTTATTCTCCTCCTCCTCCTCCCCTTCTTTTATTGTTGCTTTTATTTTCTTCAATGTTTTCTATATGAGAATCATAATTTTAATGTTTTATTGTAAATATATTTTTCCTTTTTTATTTAGGATTTCATATTTTAAATAATTTATAATTTTACATACATGCATTTATAAAGTATGTTAAATAATACCATTTTTATAGATTTGATTGAGTTCTGACTTTTTACTCAGAAAATCTTGTTTGAGTTCAAGTGACTTAGTGAAAAATCAAGACGTGAGGAAATGAGAGAGGAAACGTAAGGAGCGTCGCTAGTAGATAAATTTACCTTTTATCTCCTATTTTTTGTTCTTTTATTTTTCCTAGTTTCTTATTCTATTGTAGGAATCATATTTTTAGTTTTTAATTTGAAGATTATTTTTTTGCCTTTTGATTTAGGATTTTTTTTTTTTATAATTATAAGTTTTAATATATGAATATATAATACTGTTGTGAGTTGACTTTTTGATTTAATTAAAACTTCATAAAGTCTTCTAGTCGAATTGACACAGCAAAAAATCAAATTCAGTTTTCAAGCTTTCAAACTATGCCAAAGCCCAAAACCCAACCAGCATCCCCACTATTTGGTCGTCGATGATCGTAGATTTTTCATTCATCACAAATTTGATGCATTGTTTTGATGAGGACAACTTCTATTTGTCACTACATATGTTGCATGGACTCTTCAAAATGTGTGTTGTGCTCATGTCGAGCACTTCTCCATGTTGGACTCTTCATGGACTTTTCTAGTATTTTTTAACATTGTTTTCCAAAATCCAAGTTGGACTCTTCATGGACTTTCTCTCCAACTTTTTAATATTGTTTTCCCAAATCATAAAATAGTGTTACACGTTTCTCTTTAAAACCTATCTATATTGATATGTTTGTCACTTGATTGTTTGGAGTAAAATGAGTATATTATTCTTTATTAGTGTTATTTCCATATATTACTTTATAATTAAAAGAAAATATAAATTTATGTATTTAAATATCAAGTCAAGTCCACAAGTCCTAGATTTTGGGATTGGCCGAGTCTGACACTTCTCAGCAATGTTGGACTCCAAAAGCACGTGTACCCATGCAACATGTGTAAACCACTTGATGTGTAACTCTCTCCTGTGATTCACATTTTAATTGTCTTTATAAAATATCCATACTTCATTTGTCACTAGTTGATCTCTCTCTCTTTCACACACACACACAAGGATTTACCTGATACATTTTTTTTTGTTCCATAGGGACTTGCAAGTAAGAACCGGCGCTTCATGATCTATGTTCATTCCAAGGGCATGATAGTGGATGATGAATATGTTATAGTGGGATCAGCAAACATCAATCAGCGATCCTTGGAAGGAACCCGAGACACTGAGATTGCAATGGGTGCATACCAGCCTAAGCACACATGGGCAAGAAAACTGTATAGCCCACGAGGGCAGGTACGAAATGCTCTCAATACATGTTACATACAATGTTGCACAAACCCAAGCCATTTCTTAAAAGAAGTGGTTTCAACTGAATCTGTGAAACCTGGATCTTGCATATTTCTACTATTTGGTGATCCTTGGCATCATTACAGATTTGTGTTCAACCAATTCACGTGTGTTATTCACAACTGAATCTTTGTTTGAAAATGTGGTTATGGAAAGGAAATAATTGAACTTGCTTCTAAATTTCAGAGTTTAACATACATGGGAGTACTTTTATCTGAACTAAGATTGTTTTCATGTAGATTTATGGATATCGAATGTCGCTGTGGGCCGAGCACATGGGATCTCTTGATGAGTGTTTCACATGCCCTGAGAGCCTCGAGTGCGTGAGATGGGTTAGAGAAGTTGGAGAGAGAAATTGGCAACAATTTGCTGCTGAGGAGATTACAGAAATGAAGGGGCACCTTTTGAAATACCCAGTTGATGTGGATGCAAGAGGCAAAGTGAAGCCTCTTGCTGGATGTGAAACTTTTCCTGATGTTGGGGAACTATAGTGGGGACATTTTTTGCCATCCAAGAAAATCTTACCATATGATCACACTGTTGTTGGAATATAAATAATGCTTGCTCTGTTGTACAATGAGATCAAGGTATTTGATTTTATATATAGTTTGTAAGTTTTGTCTTCAGTTTCCACATCATTTGTACATTTGTAATTCTTTTTTACATTTTATAAGGAAATTAATCCCATTTATGTAATGCAGCCTTTCTCAGCTATTTGTAATGAATATAATACACCATTCAATTATTTATACCAGCAATTACTAGACTTCCCAATAGATGCAGTGTGCAATATGAATCTTCCCAAGGAAGAGAGGTTTGATTTTGCTTGTACCCAACTTAGCCAACCCTAATTATTAAATTTTTAGCAGTAAATTCTTCATTAATTTATAAACGTAAAGATATATAAGTATTTGATTAAGTTTATCGCACTTCTCTTATTTGATCTATCCAACAAATGGTTTAATAATTTCACAAAACATTATATGTATTTTTGCACTTAAAATTATAAACAATTTGGATTTTTAAAAGTGGGTTCTATATATCTAAGATAGTGTTATTTGGAGTCATTTTTATTATTGAGTTCTATAATGTTTTTATATTTAATATATTATATAATGAGAGGATTTTCTTTTGCATTCACAAAGTAAGGAAGCATTTATTTAGAGAGAGAGAGAGAGAGAGAGAGAGAAATTAAGGCGGCATTCCAATTCCTTAATTAATTATGTACATTGCATTCGATTCGCATGGTAGCTATGCATTGAAGAAAAGGGTCTTTTCTCCGATTCGATCCCACAGCAGAACGGCCGCATCTGCACCGTTGGATTCCAGTGGATCCCACCGACCTCAAAAGTCAGACAAAGTGATGCCCACTTTCCATTTCCATCCACAATTCCTTTTTCACCAACGGCGGTTGCTAACTTTGGCCATCGGAGCTTTACCCTTTACAGTCACGGGCTTATCCAATCCGGTCTCGGGTTGTGCCCGGCTGCTCTAGTAGCACGTGTGAAAAGGTGAAGTTTATTGAATGATTGAAAAATTAAATTATGAATTAGAAGTACATCAATTATAAGAAATAATTCTCATTCAAAGTCTTTATTCATTTGATTTAAGTGAATGGAATGGATAATTGCTAGGAAGTTCCACTTTAGTTGTCTGTTTTACTTAATTTAAACTAGATGCCTATACATAATCTAGATATTTATTTGATTTCCTATGGTCATCATATCTTTTAATTTCATGTCAAATTGACTTAATAATGTCATGTTAGAGTGGCTCATCATTTACTCATTTTATTTCATTTGTTACGACTCATTGTGCCTTTACATTGAAGAGAAATAGTTGCTAATATAAAAAAATTAAATAAATTAATCTTAGTAATCTAAAAGTATCTAACAATGGATATTTTGTTGTTAGTCATTACTCATAGTTTATAATAAGTTTAGAATTTTTTTAAAATTATAATTATTTTATAAAAGAGTATAAATGGATGAGCCTCACACGTGAATCAGAAACAAACCATCCAGCGTGCGGTCTAACAACGGATTTGACTTTTTTATTTCGCAGTTAACACATCTCCTCTTTTGACCTTTCAACTTTAGGAAAAAAGTCAAACTCCAAGAGACCGCTTTGCATCAAAGACATTCAACGCATCATCATCCTAAAGAGAACACTAATAAAACCAAAGATAATGAATGCTCGATTATGCATTAATTAGCATAATAATCTTTGGACAATTATAGGCGACAAACGCATAAAATATTTCATGGCCAAATCTCACATAATTGAGAGCTAACGTCCTTTTTACTCAATTTGAATTTTATGAAACTTAGTAATGAAGTGAGATTTAGATATTCTAAAATTAAAAAAAGATTCTACAAAATGAAAAAGAATTACAATTAGATATAAAAATTAAAAAGAAATTAATTTCAATTAACGTGGAAGTGAAGATCTATACCAATAAAATCAAATGGATAAAAAATCTTAAAGAGAATTTTCTTTTATAAACAACATAACGAAATTTTGTAACTTACTTAGGTAACATTTTTTCATCAAATAAATAAATAAATTTTATGCCATATTAGACTGCTCGTTATTTTATTAGTAGCCAATCCTAAGTGTTTGACAAGACATGTATGCAATGCTATCCATCAAAATAATTATAAAATAAATATTTTACTTAAAATACTGATTTTACACTAAATAAGTATTTTTGTGGCATCAAAGATATTTATCCTAGTTCAACTGTTTGTGTCAGCTTCAAGAAATAAGAGGTTGTAGATTCAAACTCGACCTAACTTTAATAACTTTAATGTACTTTAGCAGTGAGCTTATCATAAAAGTTTTACGTTTCATATCCCACCATTTTTCATACATAAATTTAAAAAATAATATATCAAGAGATATTTAACAATTTAAGGAGTGTAAAATAATTTAGATGATCAAATAAAAGACTCCACCGAGTGTGAGTGTGAGTGTGAGGGTGGGGCCTGGCCTTCTTGGAACGGAATTCAGAGTACCTACGCTACGCATACGGCGGGGGTTAGAATTTAGAAATAGCAAGTAATCTTTCTGGCAAAACACGAGGGAAATTATAAAAGGAAAATAAAAGGGCCACCACACCGCCATTCCACAATGGCACACGTGTCGATAACGTGACAACCTGGTCCCCCACTTCACCAGCTAGTGCCAGGCGCGTGTCTGCAGGGCCCAGCTACTTTCCCTCCCAAAGCAGTAGGGCAGGTGGGGACCACCACGCGGCAGCATCGAGTACGCACCGGCCTCTCTGGGGCCCACCTAGGGGCCAGAGCCCCAATCACGTGATAGCCAGCTAAGGGACCCACGAGAGAAACAACAAGGCACGGTCCACGGAGTTCCTCACATTTGACCCACCCACCACCCCCACCAAGAAAGGGGCCCACCCCTCACCACCACCACCACCACCACCATAACCCTCCGCCTAACCCGACCCCACCAACGCTCGTTGAAGGGGAAAAAAAAAATTTCAAACCTCATCCATCAACCCTCACGTGTGCAACACGTGAGGTACTCTTCTCCCCTCCCCCTCCCGGCGATCCTTAGCCAAACCATTGCAGAGTTTCTTTTTTAGGAAAAAAGAATAAGAAAAGGGGAGAAATTAAGCAGAAGAATCTTAACCTTTTGAATTAAAAGATCCGCAAAGGAAAATTAAAAAAAAAAAAGAAAAAGAAAAAAAAAACCTAGTTTGCAGCTTTAGTGATAGTAGGACTGGCGTTGTGTTGTGATTGCTGTTGGAGGCTTCCTCCAGAAACGCCCATGAGCTGAAGCTCCTGCTTTCCAACCACACCGGACCCAGAAGTGGTGGTGGTAGTGGCAGAAGCACCACCGTTGGCAACAGAAGGCGGTTGCTGGATCTCAATAGCAGAGGCAAAATTTAGCCCGGGGACAGCAGAAAAGACGGTCTGGATTGGCCTTGCAGCGGCAAGATTAATGATGGGCCCACCTGCAGCAGGAAAAGTCCACAACTGATGAGGCTGGTTGGACGCCCCAACAATGGCAGAAGAAGGCGGTATCATAAAAAATGTCTGTGTTGCCATATTCGGACTAGGGGCCCACATGGGCATCATGTTCTGGGCCTGGGCCGGTCTGATTGGAGCAAGACCCGACGAGACAGTTCCAGTTCCGGTGCCGGTTCCTGTTACAGTCGCAGTTTCGGCCGTCCGCCGCCTCCGCTTTCTAGAGGAATCGCCATCTTCCATCGAGGGGGACTGTGTGGGGATCTTGAGCGTGCCGTCAATTGTTGTGGCGATTGCAGGGATGGTTCCGGTCCCAGTTGCAGCAATGATGGCCGGCTCGGCGTGGTCCAGGAGCCAGCGAATGGTTTCCCCGTCGGATTTGTGGCCCAATTCTCGGGTGAGCTGAAAGATCCGAGCAGCGCAGACGGCGGGCATTCGGATCCGCCGGCCGCGGCCCTCAACCTTGGTGTGTCGGTCTTTCGAGACCCGCCTTGTAGCGAGCGGCCTCTTGACAGCCACGTAATCCTCCACTACCGGCTCTGCTTTGAGGTAGACAAGCTGCTGGACGAGTTGTGTCGACGGGTTTGGAGGAGCGGGTTCATTGGTCTGCGGGAGAAGGGACGATGAAAGGGTGGGAACCGCAGAAGAAAGTCCAAGCTCTCCGGATGTGCTGCTGCTACTGTTGCCTCCGTCGCTCATTCTTGGGTCGGTATCTTGTTCAACTCCTTTCTGCGTTTCCATAAGTATCGACAAGGGGACGAAGGGAAAGGAGAGTAGGGATGAAGAAAAGGTTTCGAGGGTTCTTGGAGAGAACCAGAGAGTATTCTATTGTATTGGAGAGAGAGAAAGAGAGGGAGAGAGAGATTTCTTCTTCGGTTGAAAATGCAGAAAACGCTTATTCGTTTCTTTCCAGCCATCAACTTCACCCACAGCGAACGGACAGAGAAGAAGGAAAACCTAAAAACCTTTGACGGACTCGTATTTATATCGGGAAATGTCCTGCCAAGTCTCACTTGCTCGCGCGAGCGTCCTGGTCTTTCTCTCTCTAACCTGGGCCGTACACGTGGACTTTCAACAATTATGAGTCAGTAATGTGCTGCGCTGGATTAAATTGTTGGATGATTTTGGATAATACATATATATTGAAAATAAATTGAATTTTGTATCCTATTAAATTTAGGACGAAAATATTGAACTACCACAAGAAGTCATTTTTAAGGAGAAAATACCCTTAAAAACAAAGATCATATTTTTTTTTTTTTTTCATAATTTAGCTTTAAATCTGTAAAATAAAAAACAAACTCTTCTATCTTTTACTCCTATCTTGTCTTCACATTTCTAAAATCCTCTTCATATTCTTCTCATTTTACCATAGTCACTATTGGCTTTGTATTTTCAAAATCCATATCAATTATTCCTTTTTTCACACCATTGTTTGACATAGAATAATTAAAACCAAGTTTCAAACCCTTAGAAATTTCTTTCTTCACTTTACAAGAAATCTGAGCACTATAATCGAAGGTCGATTACACTATAATAACAGAATGAGAGAGAAATCCAAGTCTATCAAGAATCACGTTGATAACAGTATATGCATTGTTTCTGGCTATATCCCGAAAACCAATTATCTTTTTAATTTTTTTTGGCAATGGTCATGATTACATAAATCAATACCCAAATAAGAAGGAAAAAAGAAAGAAATAATAGAAGATTGAGAAGAGAATGCAAGTCTCTATCTTGTACTTAGACAAAAATACAGAGTTATGCGTTAACACAACGACTTGCACCACCGCAGATAATTCGGATGACTATATTTCATGTGTTTGGAGAAACTTGATTTGCATTAGTGCAACGAATGTCATTTTTATCCTATTTATCAAGAGATATTTTGAGATTAAAAAAAAAAAATTGGATGCAATACCATCAGAATTTATGAATTTTGAGGTATTTTTACCAAAAAAATTCTCATATATATATATATATATATCACTTTTAAGTAAAATTTCAAACGGTTGACTTATATTTTAGATACATAATTTTTAATAAAAATATTTTTTGCACTATAGTTTTAAAATAGATCAAAATTTAGTTAAGTGAAGCAAATGTTTAACCTGGCTAAAATATAGATCTCCCATGACAATTTTATATTTTTCAAAAATTACAATATATCAAATACTTCCATGTTCGATGGGAGAAATATAATCTTTTGTTAAAATTCTGGATTTGTGGTATAAACTATAAAATGGTGTGGTAGTACATACTACATACTACATACTGTTTCTATAACTCTCTCACTTCTATGTTATTTTAAATGTGTGCTCTATCTACTCTTATGTTTTATAGAATGTGAAGAAAGATATGCATATAAAGTTGATAGAACTTCATTCATAATTAATCAATCTAATTATATAAATCATTTTAGAGCTCTTCAATATTTTTATTAACTTTTAATTATTTTTTATTCACTAACATTTTGTATACTATATAGGAGCCTTTGACCTATTATTTTGAATAGATATTTTACTTCATTAGCACGATACCTGAAAATCATGTCACCATAATAATAAAACTCTTATCTTTTAGGCTCTTTAAATGTTAATTATTTTAATTTATTTTTAAATCTTAAGAATTTCATATTTTATATGAGGCACATTTTACTTCAATTGGTAGTTTATAAAGGATCTTAACATAAATATGAAACTCTTTAAATCACTCAATCCAATCTTAAAAACTATATTTTTAAGCTTGCACAATATTGAGGACTTTAACATTTAATATACAATTTCTTTAAATACTTTTCTTTTTTCTTAATATACCAATTGATGCAACCATCGGTTCTCCCTCTCTTTTCCCATGTTTGCTTTGTTTACACTAATAATTTCAACTTTAGATCAATATTTACACAAAAAATAGGTGGGATGTTGATCGATCCATTATCTCAATAGCATAGTTCAATATTTGAGGGTCAATATTAAATAATGGAAAGAACAAGTTAAACCTAATTTAGATAGCTATAACTTATCCAATATAATTATCATGGGCCATCAACATAAAAAAGAATACACAGTAGCTCAAATTGTCACTAGAAAATTGTAGCACCCCCACCCAAAGATCTCACATCGTTTGGGAGTTTGGGTGGTGGTAGTTTTATTTGAGAGGGGGCAACCCTCCCCATTGTGAGGCCTTTTGGGCTTGGCCATTTGATCCAGGGCCCAAGGTAAAACCGTGCGGGTCGGGTAAGGTCCAAAGTGGATAATATCACGATGGAGTAGGGTCGGGTCGTCACAAGTGGCATCAGAGCATGGTTCAACACTCGGACTGTGATGGCTCTCTACTTGTGTGACTTGCTTGCCTGTGTGTGGACTCCTGTCAGTGTGACGAGACAGAGCCGGGGACGGCTCTGGTCTTAAAGGGGGTGGATTGTAGCATCCTCACCTAAAGGTCTCATATCGGTTGGGAGCTTGGGTGATGGTGGCTTTATTTGAGAGGGGGCAACCCTCCCCATTTTGTGGCCTTTTGGACCTAGCTATGTGGGCCAGGGCCCAAAACAAAATTGTGTGGGTCGAGTAGAAGCCAAAGCGAAAAATATCACAATGGAGTAGGGTCAGGTCGTCATAAAAATACTATTATATTTAATTATAAAATTCAATATGAACATTTTTTTAGCTAAAAAGTGTATAGTCTTCAAAACTTCAATAAAAAAAAAAATAGAAACATGACTTGGAGAATTTTGGAAATTGCTTTTAAAAATGTTAGAAAATAAAAGGGAAAGAATATGCAAGTATTATTTTTATTAGAACAATTAAATTTGGTTTATTAATTTTATTACTGCAGTTCCTTTCAAAACAAAAATATCTTAAATTGTTTTTTGTTTTTTAAGTTCGTAGGTGGTCCTCACTTTGGACTAAGTCATGTGGGCCCTGCATTACTTTTAAATAAATGATTTTGGTAAAGACATCCCGCACTATCATAATACGATGAATACTCTTTACTCTTGAGAGAAGAATAAATAATATAACACCATCATTTATTATTTAATAGGTTTAAGCTATAGGGTCGGGTCCACCTAACCAAACGGCACGATAGCGACCCGCTACGGAGGCTCCCACCGTGAGGCCGACCCCACATTCTCGTGGGACCCCATTCTTCTCTTTCCTTTTGTTTTGTGCAGCCAATGCTGTTTTGGATGTTTAGCGCATGTGGTTTTGATTTTTATTTTTTAATCATTACCAACAGATATTCATATACTTGTCATCTAAACAATGATAAGGAAAAAATGTTAGTATTTATATCAATTTTTTTATTATTTATTTTATTGATACTTATTTTTAGCTTAAAAATTATATCAAAATATTCAACATTAATTAATACTTAAAGGCTATAAATAAAGAATTAGAGCTATCAGGTAAAAATAAATTTAGCCAACTGAAATTATCAATATTTCCTGGTTCTCTATCAATTTATCGGTTTATCCTATAATATAAAACAGTTGTTATTTAAACACTCTAGTTTTTGTTAGGGTTTGTTTTTTCAAACGTGTTTAACTTTATATTTCAGTAGTAAAAGGAAAAAGAAAAAGAGTCTCCTTCAATTAAAATTGAGCATGTCTTGTAAAGATTATTGAATAAAATTAAAAAAAAAAATGGTTAGGTAGAATTGTTGCTTGATGTACTCAATAAGTAAGGTTCATGTCTTCCTTTTGTCAATATTCATTGCTGATTATCATTATCATAAAGTATTTATCTAAATATTTTAATATTCTACAAAAACTAAAAAAATATACAACTAGATTAATTTCATATTAATGGAAAATTTTCTAAGTCTAAATATTCATTCGCTAATCAGAGAAAATGTATAAAACTATAAATATTCATAATGTATAATTATTTTTTTTCTAGACTGCGTCAAGGGATGATGACTTCTAATTGAGTCTTAGAAGTTTAAATCAATCAAACTATTAATGATCATTACTTTTGCATACTGGAGAAATGATAAGTCAACAACTGTAAATGGGCCAAGTCGGGTATTCGGGTATGCACCTTGAGACTTGAGAGCAGTAGAGCACCACTGACCATCTCAGCTTTCTCTCTCAGAACTCGTGACAAAACAATTTCTTATTGGGATGCAACAAAATAAGAAGTTATTTTAATTCAAGTTCTGGTTTGTCTTTGATGAATTTATATCATGAATAAAAAGATACTAACATCTTCATTATTGTTCTTTAAATTATATTCAATTTTACATAAATAAAATAAAAGATATTCTATAATTCATCTTTGTTATTGTTCAAAGTGACATTGGGAGAGTGATTTTGGATCTGCGCAGCATCATATTTCCTTGGATTTTGAAGCTGAGAGGTTACCATTTCTAGCAATATTTCGACCCTGGTAAAGGTGGGTCTAAACCATCTTATTTTGGCTTAAAGTGGCGTATTTAATGCATATGGACTCTATTTATGGGAGCCCACTTGAGAGCATGATGGATCCCGGGTTGCTAATCAAAACCCTAGCACCAAAAGTAGGAAAACGAATTAACAAACACGAATGCACAAAAATCCTATCTTCTTCTAACTATAATAAACTCTCTGTAATGTAGTTCTATAAAGTTATAATTTGTCTAAAATAATATCGGCAGCTGGTCCCTACCTCGGGCCCATACAAAATGTAATACATGTCTCTAACTCAGTACTCAATACATTTAGAATAAAAAAAATGTATTGCCCCAACCATTTTATAAAGTAATATGTCATACATTCAGAATACAAAATTACTGTAAAAGTGACTAACGACCTCGTAAACTACATCATCTAAATTAAAAAAAAAAATTAATCTGTGATAGACTTCTGGATAAGCTTTCTCATTCTTTGGAACAGTATATGCACTCTATTTTCAATGAACTAGAACCGTATACGAATGAATGGAATGATTTGTTTCTACAAAGATAAGCCAAAATGACATTTTAATGATATGTGAGAGTTTTAAAGAGATTTTTAAAAAAGAATACTGCTAGACCTTCTAATTTAATAATCTGTATAATATAATATATGTACTATGGTCTCGACCATACTATATTATAGAAGTTTTCCCGTAAGTCCTTAAAAATCTATAGTGGGCCGATACACAATGTATCAGCTGATAAGTTGACCTGAGCTTAGAACTGCAAATCTCATTCTATCAACAAATATGTCAGATGATCGGGGATAGATTTCCTCTTAGTCTTTTGGAAGTAAGACAATTAATGAATCTTTTGTGAATATTGATGGTTGCCTACACTTGTATGTGACCTATTGATTATGAGAAAAACTGAGTATAAAACTGAAATTCTTATGCTTATGGAGGTTTTTTAAGATGCCATGCTTGTGGATCAAACTATTGTGTTTCCTTTAATAATATGGGTATTCTTATTTTATCTCATGGACGCACAAAACTACTCATAAATTTTATGTATCAGATAAGCTCGAAAAGAATCGAATCTAAAACCTCTAATCTAATCTTAAAATGATAGACAGATTGAGCTATCCATGAGTGAGAGAATCATACTTTTAAATCCATTTAAACAAGGGTTGTAAAATGTTTAGGCCAACTCATAAGTAGGCCCATTGTGTTGTTTGCTGTCATTACTGTTTGTAGTCAATATTGTGTCATCTACTGTATTCATAAATGGAGTTCATTAGAGAGAGATTGGGTTGAGTTGAGTTAGATAAAAAAAATGAAATAGTATAGTATAGGAGGCAACGAAGAATATGCCAACAAAGTTGAGTGAAAATGTAAAATTTAAAAATCGATTCTATATAGATCATTCAAAGATTTAATGATGATAATGATTTCTATTTTCTTATAGTTTTTTTTTTTCTCAGGTTATTATATCATTGCAAATGCATGGTATTTTTCATTATCAGTGTTCACCTTATCTTTAAAAATGCTTTGTAACAAAGGTGCAAATTTAATTTGAGGACAATCAAAAACCCATCTCAGAAATGGGAGTTTTGTATTCGATTCACGCAATTTTAAAGTGTCATTTCCCGTAACTTTACCTTGTGTGGATTGAGAGATTTTCACATAACTCAAAAGATTAATCAGGTGAAACATCTAGACACCTTCTATTTAAGATCCACATTTAATCCAGAAAAATAGAATGCCCTAAGTATTGCATGGCTAACACCAGTGCCTTATCTATCTCCAAGGGTATCCATTATGGCAACAACCAATATCTTTTAGGTCATGCTCCCATATTGTCAATTTGTTAAGTAAGATTTTCGTAACATATTCACCAGTAACAGCAATATGTTGCTTAAAGAGCAGAATCATCATGTATTAAAGATGTTTACAAGAGTCTGCTTCTCAATCAAATAATAATAATAACAACAAAAATAACATAATGATAACAATTGTATCTTGAAATTGTATGTTTTTCTATATTCCGGGTCTGGTAACTTGTTGGGGCTTGAAATCGGAGCTGCTTCATTTTCTCCGCTTACAGCTCGCAACTATAATTGTTTGGGGCGCGTTTCGCAAGAACAACCGTGAGCGCTCCTTTACTTATTCTTAATAGTATCTGGCAACCCTAACCGACTCCGCTTTCTCTAAGGTAAAAATTTGCACTTTGGAGAAAGTTTGCAGATTACCTTCTGTTTTATTGATTTCAAGTTAAAAACATAAATTACTTTGGCAAGAGAACTGTTGTTTGCTTTGGGTATATATGATCAATACTTCATTTGTATTGTATTTGTCATATACCATAAATCATGCTGTAAACTAACCAATAAAGCTACAGTTTATGGAGAAGAAGAGATTGTCTGACCTAGTTCCATGAGAGGCAGTGGATGTTTGAAGATGGTAAGCTAAAGAAGTGGCAGGGCAACTCTCCTTTGGCAAGAAATTGAGAAGGAAGTGCAAGAAATCGTTCTCCACCACTTGCCAATAGAGAGAAGCCCTCCCACGGCATTGCTTAAACTCACAGTCACTGTTGATCCGATGATGGGCTTCGTTGCCTACCTACAACCTTTATAGCTAAGCTCATCCATCTTAGCATATGCTCCAGGGTTTATACCATTGGATATTCTTCTTTCCCACTTTTACTACTTTCACCCAACATTGCATTTTATTCCCCTAACCATTTCCACAAAAGCAGTCTTGCCCACACCAAGATTCCTTCATGCTCACAACCTTTTAGAGTTTTTATTAGTTGTTCAGCTCCCTTATTTCACAGCATCCTCTCAAGAGCAGAGATGATTTTTTTATTTTTTTTTATATATAATGAAGGTATTTCAGTCTTTTAGAGTATTTGACTAATCATTTGAGTATGTGTAAGTCTCTCTATCTACACACTTCGACTAATTCTATATGGAGTGGTCGTTTGGAGTAAAATGGGAATCGAACTCTATACTTCTACTTTACAAGGTAGGTTTTTCGTTTACAATGGATAACTCTCTGTGATCTTTGGACATGATGGTGGAAGGATGGTAAGGGGCATATCTTGGTATATTCACTTGTTTTGATTTCTTTTAATTTTAATTCAAGCAACTTTGCAAGAAGGATAGGGAATATCATGGATTCGAAGGGGGAGATAGGTTCCTACCAATCATCGTGCAATGGGTCTCACTGCATTATTAATAAGAAATTATATATTTAGTCATTTGATCCAAAACATTAAAATTAGAAATCATTTTGCCATCTATTTTCATCATTAGAAATGACTTTTTCCTCTAAATTTTGATTTTACAAAAATATCCTATCTTAAATATATTACAATGGACTACATATTACTTGAGAAATACCAATCATCAATAAATATACTCTTATGATTTTTTAACTAAAATAGCTATGTTATTAATGAGAGCTTTGCGTTGTGTTTTAAGTTTTATCTCAAATTTTCCACAACTGTTTCAAAGGTCAGATCGGAAACAATACCATTTGCTTTTCTTATTAGTGTCCAACAATTGAAAAGCCATTACAGAGATGCAGTAAGAAGAAAATTAAGGTGAATTATGCGATACATTCAGGAACCTTTCAATGAAGTTCT
Source organism: Chimonanthus praecox (assembly GCA_022113865.1). Taxonomy (NCBI): domain Eukaryota; kingdom Viridiplantae; phylum Streptophyta; class Magnoliopsida; order Laurales; family Calycanthaceae; genus Chimonanthus; species Chimonanthus praecox. The sequence goes on along the minus strand of JAINRJ010000094.1, from coordinate 292,403 downwards.
TAAATTTAGAAATAAAACTGCTAATAGTCCCCCTTTCCCTTAAAAAGAAGAGAAAAAAAGGGAAAAGAAAAATCCCTGCTTTCTAGTCCAAACCATCTGTCCCAAGTCTCTCGTTTCTGATCTTAATCCCCATGTACCTACATCACCAGCCAAAACATTAGTTAAAAACTTCATCACCTGAAAAATTGTAGAGTATTATCAAATATCAACTTTTTTTTTTATCGAAAGTGTCCAGAGTCTCACCCATAAGGGATTTTATCCGACTATTTTTTTGAGATATGTGGACACCTCCATACACAGAACTCAAAACTTCTTTTTAGGAGGAAAGCTTCTTGACCGTTGGACCAAGTTAGGGACAATACAAGATGTATAAAGACCAATTTAAATCTCAAGCTTATTGCTTCAAGAGACTATTTGTTGTTTTTCAACTATTTGCTAAGATTATAAGAAATGTGATATTTTTCTCTCCTTCTAAGATATTCATTTTCCACGAGGGAATAAGAAAATTTATAGAGGAACAAAATAAAGAGGTTTGCCTCTCTTGCCAATATAATACTTCATTTAGTTTTTGGCGAGTTTTAGCATTTGCTTACTAATATGAATAGAACTCTAAGTATAATTTTTGAGCGAATGAATAATGAGAAGGCCCTAAATATTATCATTAAAGCATATAATTGAGTGAGATGTCCAAAGAAACACCTATATAGAATATAAGTGTAATTTTATGCTTTATAAATTATCCCACTTCATCAAATGAGCGATAAAAAATCGATGGGTTATGTCTTACAATTTTTAAATATAATAATCAAAAGGCTAAAATGATCAAATGGATGTGTAATTTCACACATATCATGTTCATGTGACCCCTACACATTACGTAAGAAAATTATAAAAGTATGCTTATATGGGCCTGCTTTCTTCCTGAAATTTGATCTACAAGCTATGTGTAGGCCCAATATTAGGGTGCAACTAGCTGTTCATCAAGTGCCCCCCGGTTTTGTTATCTTCCTGGGCCCAAAATCATGTCTGTCGCATGAAGTGATCCACGGACCGTAAAGCTGAGTTTTTTAAATGGGCCAACAATATGAAGTGGTGTGACTCAAACCCACAACCTTTTTAGTCACACAAATTCATAAGATCGACCCAACTCACTTTGTGGGAACCTAATGAATAGGCCACTATGACCAATAATGATAATGATGATAATAATATTAACAAGATAGTGATATAATTAGCAAGAGAATTTACCTTCCAAGCATCATTACTGTGGCTTGAGGATTGGTACCGGGGGAGTAATTGAAAGTTGAACCGTCAATTACTCTTAGAGCGTCAAACTCCAAGTACCCTGTAGTCATGATCCACAACTCGGCCCACTTGACAACCTCCATGGTAGTGCCATATGGTCATCACTGTATCCTTGCAAAACTGCTCCAGTGATGTTGAATCGTTGTCATGCCGCGGCAACATGTTCACCGGAAAATTGATGGTCATGTTGATGAGTTGCTGCAGTGACATGTAGGGATACCTGAATTTCGACAACGCCTTGGACTGGACCACTCTCTCTATTGTCTTCATGCCCTCCACACATCTCTGTAGGTCTTGGGGTTCCTTGAAGTAGTTGAATGTCACCAATGGGTTATCGTGCGGATTCCGGTTTTTGAGCTCAAGATGTCCAGTTGAAATTGGGCCTAAAACCTTCTCAAGGATGAATCCACCCCTGAATGCTGCATCCTCAAGACTGTTCATAGCTTCCACAGCTTTGTTTATGGCATCTGATGTTCTTTGCTTGGGTGGCATAGTAGCAAGTTGGCCAGTCTGGACATATACCAATGGCAAAGGTTTAATGTTGCGTATATTATTTGATTAACTATGTGATATGAAAGTATATGTTAGATATCATAGGTCTTCAGGTTTAACTCAGGCTTTCAGGATAGGTCGGGCCTTAAGAATGCAAGGCCTAGGACTGACTCTAATTTAAATCAAGCCCTCAATTTTGAGCCTGAATTCAGTCTTGTACCCCTACCCCAAATAGACCCGGTTTTCAAAAAAAAATTGGCTTAGGCCGAGTCCAAATGGGTTGGGCCAAACGCAACTTGCACTGTCTAGATACAAATTCTGGCCCCTGGGCCTGGCTTAGCAGATTCAAAGTTATGGACTTAAAAAGTATCAAGGGAGCAGGCATTCAATAATCTCAGCAACAACCTACATGCATAAAGAGGTAAAGGAGGAGAATGCAAGCAGTGTTGGACAAGAACCTGAGGAGAGAACAACCCAAAGTTTCTTTGAGGAGAAGATGCAGCAAAGTTGTTGCCACTGGCAGCTTCGATGTAGCTCCCAAATTGGGTAATGCCGACGACTTGGATGAGGGAGATCTCGACTGGCAAAGGAGAGGGTACATAGATGGCATTCATGGGGTTGTCGGACATCCCTTGTCCGACCATGGGCTGGTCTACAAGCACCTCAATGCCGAGGGACTTGAGATGAGCACTAGGCCCAATACCATTCAACATCAGTAGTTGAGGGCTGCCAAGGGCGCCGGCAGAGATTATGATCTCATTCATGGACCCTTTCCTGAGGTAGGCCCTGTGCTTGGTTCCTGCAGCATCCCTGAAGACAACACCATGGGCAACTGGCTTCGCTACTCCTGTATCAAATGTTCATCATCATCATCACACTTCTATTCTTCCATGTCGAAAAATATCTAAGAAATTTGACAGAGACATCGATATTTTTCCTATTAGGTGTACACAACTACACATAATTCTAGTTTGGCCCAAAAGACTAAATTTGAGCCACATTTATATAATACATAATTTTATTTTATTTTTTAATTTACGTGTGGAAAATTGTGGGATATCCAGTGTAAAACTCCTACGGATGAGCACACTGCCCCTAGAGCACACAAAAGTTAGGACATGAGGGCTCGAATCCACAACCTTCTACTTCCCGAGACAGGAGGCAACCAATTGAGATAAGCCCAAATATATATATATTTTGAGTTTGAAATTGAGCTCGGGCTCTATATATACAAATTCGGGTCAGGTTCGGGATTGAGTAGTTTGGGTTAAATTTTGTTCAAACTCAAACTCAAGTCCTTGAATTGCAATTTGGTCCAAGGTCAGATGAGCCCAAAACCTGATCCAAGTGGTGCGAATAGTAATCCTAATTGCTGATTCATTAATTTGAGATAATATAAATTTTGGGCCGAAAATCCGATCCGAGCAGCCCGAATAACAGTCCTAATTGCTGATTGTATCTATCATTAATTTGAGATAAAATAAATTTTGAGCCCAAAATCCGACCCGACCAGCCCGAATAACAGTCCTAATTGCTGATTGTATCTAGTATCTACCATTAATTTGAGATAAAATAATTTTTTAAAATTTAAACCAGTAATAAATACAGTCCATAATTTAATAATAGTGCCGACAGTGTCAGATTATTGCTCTTACATGATTATATTATGTATATATGTCCTTACTCTTAGGCATGTCCCCGGCGAAAATATTACTGGTCTTTATACATAAGCTTAGCTGGCATTCTACATTAATTTTACCCGTTTATGGGGGCGCCTCAGTCTGTCCCGTTAATACCCTCAGTATCCTTCCCAACACGGCTGAATTTAGTTAAAGGCTTAAAGCAATATTTAGAATATTGCATTTTTTTAAGTGATTTCAAAAATATAATTTTTATAATAAATTCTTTACATTTAAAGATATGTGTTTTTATAAGATAATTTTATATATATTTTTTATAATAAAGGATATTAATGTACTTTCCATCATATAAAGAAGGACAAATGCAGAGAAGTAGAAATTTGGGTCTTTTGTTATGAGAAACGTAAATATCTTTATCAATTTTATTTAAAAACAATAATCTAATTGGCTCTCTACCTTAATATATATATATATATATTTGAAAAAAAATTATGTTATAATTTTTCGAGATAAACTCTTAATATTTGAAAGATTTTTCATGCAACATGACTTCTTATGCCATGGTTTCGTACACAATATAATTTTGTAAGAATTTTTTTTTTCAATAATATGGGTATCCTCACCCACATTAATTGTGACCGGTATATCCAATTCATGAGAGTTGAGTCTAATACTAGAAACTTAGATATCATTTTTAAAATTCAAACAAGTATAATATATACAGATGAAAATGCTTTCAAACTTATACTAAGGAATTTATTTTTTTATTTTATTTTAAACTATACCAATTGAGTTAGTATTACATATACTTTATCATTCACTAGATGAATAATAAGTATCCATGTCATTTAGATTATATGGGTGCTAAGACTCTTTTCAAAATTAAGAAGATTTGTACATGCCTTCAGGATTAGTCGGAATTAGTGGTACTTTGGGAGACTGAACACCTTAATCTTAAAAATAGAGTATTGTTTCCAATTTTTCAACATCACTTCTCAAAACAATTTTTCAATTATTTTTATCTTTTTGTGGTATATAACATAGAGTATTGACTATAGTAGATTTATTGTATTTTTCCATTAAAGCATATATGAATAGTAGCAATTATTTTTATATTGAAAGATACACCAAGGTCCGGCAGCGTTTGGATGGGGGTAATGGGGGGTTACCCTCCAATACAATACCTTTATTTGATAATGGAGGGGGTGAGAGTTAAAATTCAAAATTTTTATCCCTCCTTTTTCCTTTTCGAACACCCCTTGAGCCATGAGAGTTGTAAGAAAACATTTGCCCCTCTTTACCCGTCTTTGCATCTGGAGCAAAAAATATTTTAAATTTTTTTTAATTGATGAATATTATTCAATAATTATATTTTATAAAATTATATTTTTATTTTTTATATTATATAGATTTAATAAAAAAATATTAATTCTTATAAAATTATTAATATATCAAGTTATCTTATTTATAATTATCAAATAATTTTTTTATCTTTAGTGTAACTTCTTATTTTATCACTCCAATTATCAAAGAAGATTAAAGGTAACCCCTCTTCAGGGTGACAGGAGTAACCCCTGTAAAATAAATTCTCCGGTCAGCGCATTTGACGCGTACCTTTAGTTCTGAAGAGAAGCCTGTTAACAGTTGCATGAAGAAGAACGGTGAGTTGATTTGGATTGGCATATTGGAGCAAATCTGCAGCTGTATGTCGATGCCCTTCTCTGTCAAAGATGGTCCCTCCCACCTTTGTTCCATACAAATGGTCAAAGGTGAATCCATTGTACGGCAACAACCCCACTTCAACAAGCCCATCTCTCACCGCCGACTGCCACTGCATCATCGGCGGCTCAAATGCCACTTTCTTCTCCACCCATTCATAGGATCGGTTCACCAGCCCACCATCCCAACCCAATTCACGAACGTACTCTGTGCCCGCACGCGTGTAGAAGCCGGCGTTTAAGCAGCTGCCGCCTCCAAGCACTCGGGCACGGGCGTTGATTACACCGTCTTCCGAGATGAAGCGCTGCGAAGCCGATGTTGGCGAGAGATCGGAAAGGGTGTCTGCAAATGAAGCTAAATTGGTGATGTTTTGGTTGCCGTAGGGAGAGTCTCCTCTCTCTAAGAGCAAGACAGTGAAGTTCTGAGAGAGTGTAGCAGCCAAGGGGCAGCCGGCGGTGCCGCCGCCGACGATGATGTAGTCATAGTATGCAATGGGAGGGGCTGATGTTGCTTGCTCTAGAAAACTGTACCTTGGAGGAGTTGGAGCTAAGACAACAAATCAACGGTCAGAAAACATTTTTTTTTTTTTAAAAAAGGGAAAAATTCAGAGGTTGGGTTTGCAAGTGGATTGTTGTTATAGAGTTTAATCTAATTAGATTTTTGTTAGAATTGAAAGAAGTTTTTATGTTCTTTTATAATTTAAAAATGCTTATCTTTTAATAAAAAATTAAAAAAAGTATTTTTTCAAAAGTCAACACTACCTCAATTTTTATAAATTAATAGTTACTTAAAAATAAAATAAATTAGATTATCAAAGATTAGACAAAGAAATTGAGTTCCATTCAACATTTAACGTGAGAATAGCTCTTGGTATGAACAAATTAATGTCAAGTACACAATATAGAGTGATTCTGAAAAAAGAAAGATGTGTGAAAACAGATTGTATTTGGGCTCTACAGAATACTTTTCTTTGAAAACCATTTTTGATCAGTAGTAGAAATAATTTCTAAAGAGCAGTTGATCTTGGTCAACATAGTCAATAGTCCTTTTCTAAAAAAATTAATATAAGTTAAATATCTTTTAGATTAAAGAAAACTTAGGGGTTTTTTAGAAGGAAACTCAAAGGCAAGAGCATTATATTTTTTACAAGAAAAAACAATTCAATTTAATACAGTTTGTTAGTGGAGAATGAAAAAACGTTAGACACCTGCAATAGGCCTCTCACAATGAGTAATTCATTCGAAAACAAGACATCTTTAAAGTTTTTAATATAAATAGCTGCTGCTTTTAATGAAAATGATAATCTGTCACCGATTAGAAAGCAATCTATGAATAAGATGAAGTGAAAGTGATAGGAAGAGACGTTGATGAAGTTTTACTCTAATTCAATAACGTTTATATTATAATATTTTAAAAATAAATATTATAAAATGTCGACTTTTATTGTCTATATCAAAAAGTTAAAATATTATACCATGTAAAATGATTACTAAAATTGTGTCTACTCCACCATTTAATCTAATAACTGCGGGTACATTCTCCACACAGACAAGTGGAATTCAACTTCTCTGAAGTTTCAAAGCAGCAAAGGCAATTTTACCGTTTTGTTTTCAAGGAGGAAAGAGTGAATGGGGTCTCTTGTCACGTTGAGAAAGGAGGCAGGTTAAACTAACAGAAGATTGAATGGCCAGAAGAAGATTTTACTTTGTTGGGAGATAAGAAAACCCTTGAAAGCTGAGGAAGAAAATGAGAAAGTTGAAGAAGATTTTACCTTGTTTGGAGTAAGAAAACCCAGGAAAGTGGATTACTCCCAGGAGAAATGCATAAATCAATCTCCACCACCCAATACCCATCAGTTGTAACTGAGAGTGGAGGCAACACACAAATGGAAATTCTGCAATCTGGGTTTGTTGATGGCACGAATGCTGCCACAGTACAGAGAATTTCCCTTCAAAATTAGAGGTTTATTTAAGAATTTCTGAAAACAAATCCATAAATAAGAGCAGAGTCCAAACAAGTTTGTCAAAATGCCAATGGCATGAGAGTAAGACTCCAATTTAGGAATGAAGAAGAACGAGTCTGAAGTCTGAACGGATGAATATAAAAGGAGGAGTCTGAACCCTCTGAAGTCTGAAATTTGTACTTGTGAACTGCTGCTGAATCTGTGAAGAAGATTTTAAAAAAAAAATCTCCTTTTTTTCTTGAATTTATTTGTTTTTTAGCCATAATTAATGACCGCCGTTGGGGATGTTGGGTATTTATTTTTATACCTAATTCGCGGACTGACCGGCAAATCTAGAAAGTCATGACTAGACCGGATTTACGTATTAAGAGAACGGCCCATGATTTAGCCGGCTAAGGTCGATTCAACCACACGCTGATCCGGTTTTTGAAACATTGATTTGCCCTGCGGAGAAGGGAGCTATTTGACCACCACAATGTGTAAAATGTATAGCTAGTAATATCTATCATAAAATTTATTTTAGATTTATCTCTATGAGAGAATATCTAATGTTTTTATCATTATGGCCCAGCCTAAAAACAAAAAAAAAAAGAGTAAAAAATATAATAAATTATAAAATCAATAATACAGACTTATAAAATATATTGAAAATACTTACTTTCATTTTTTAATGCTTATCAAATCATACCGACCGCTAATCATTGAGCCTTAGGTTTCACTAGCATATAAATAATATTTAAAATCAATTTGAAGTGTTTGTACTTTGTATCCCCATTTATGTGTCAATAAAAAGGAATCAATGCAATAGAAATCAATCAAGTGGTCCATTTTTCTCTTTTAAATACCAATTATATAATATAACGAGGAGTTGGGAACCAGTAACTAACTTCCTAACCCATGTTAAGTTATCAACCAATCGTAATCTAGGTGCATCTGGATGATGAAAAAGCGCATGGCACAGAGATTATTTTCTTTTCTTTTACTTAGTATTTAACTATTTACTACCTAGGAGAAAAATAGTGTTATTTTTGGAGAAACCATCATTTTTTCTCATATCTCCTTCCTTTTTCTTTTCTTTTCTTTCAGTATTTTTTCTTGAAATTATCAATTAAATACAAAAGAATGTCTAAGAGTAGGGCTGAAACTCGAGTCCCGGTTTTCAATAAACCCGACTCAATCCATGTCAAAAATTATTGAATCCAACCCCACCCTATCTGAATTGCTGACCCGAGTTACTCAATCCGAATTTCTGACCCGACTCAACTCGAGTGGTGTTTTATAACTTGGTGTACTCGAATTGGGTCATGTCAGATTGGATTGCTTTTAATTTCCTCAACTTAATCCGACACGAATTTCATGCGGGTTTATATTTTCCCAATCTGACTCGATCCGAGATATACAAAAACATAATCCAAACTCTTTATCAATTTATCTATGTTATGGATTAGGAGTTTTACAAATGCCTTAAGGATTAATCTTACCTTTAATATAAAGTGGAGATACCTATTTTAAAAAAAAAAAATTAGATATAAATTTTATATCTCCTCTTATTTGCCCATTTGGAGGCCACGGGAGCTATTAAAAATATATATATAGTTTTTTTTTTTAATGTTGGCTTAGTATATCATTCAAAAGAAAAATATATAGTTAATAATATCTATTATGAAATTTATTTTAGTTTTGTCAAATATCTAATATTTTTATCATTTTAGCTTCTATTTTAAAAAAGACAGGTTAAAAAGATAAAAAAGATAATAAACTATAAAATCAGTAATATAAATTTATAAAATATATTTAAATTAATAATTCTCATCATTTTACACTAATCTATATAACCAATTTCCAACTCAAAATTTAATTTCTAATCACTTGATCATAACGATCAAAATCACTAGTTAATAATTTACGAAAAAGATCAAGTAATTTACATGGATTCAAAACCTTAGTAAATGCAAAATTTAAGACTTTATCAAATTATACCAACCGTTAATCATTGAGCCTTAGGTTTCACTAGCATATAAATAATATTTAAAATCAATTTGAAGTGTTGTAACCCATTCATGTGTCAATGAAAAGGAATCAATGCAGTAGAAATCAATCAAAGTGGTCCATTTTTCTCAATCAAATATAACGAGGAGGAGTTGGGAACTAGTCACTGACTTCCTAATCTTAACCCAATGTCAAGTTCGACAACTCGTAATCTAGGTGCATTTGGATTGGGAAAAGCACATAATACAGAAGATTATTTTCTTTTCTTTTATTTAGTATCTAACTATTTACTAACTAGGAGAAAAATAGTGTTATACTGTTATACTTTTTTAAATTAAAATAATTATACATCTTATTTATATAATTCACTAAATATTTTATGTGATCATATGGTGCTTTATTATTTTTTAAACCATTCTATTTCATTTTCTATAAAATTTGTGGGAAGGATAAATAATATATCAAACTCATTTATAAATTTTATTCAATTTTGGTGCAGCAGCAACTACTGACGTGGTCGCTCCTAAGTCGGTGGCCGTTGAAACTTACGTGGTTGTGTCTATAAATGCCACCCAACATCTAACTCCTCCTACCCATACCACGACATGACTCACAAAGGATAACTGGACTCACATAATGATTTCTCTGCCCAAGGACCTAGACTTAGTGATAATAATGGCAGCAGCTATTACAACCAACCACAACAAAATACACTTATGTAAAATGTGAGAAATTATTAAATATGGTTTATATATAAATTACATAAAAAGGATATTTTAATTAATTATTTAGAATTTTAATATCTTTCTTCCATAATTGATGAGCCTTAATAGATTAAGAGACTCTAAGGTGTTCAGGTATCTCACTCGTAGGTGACTTTATCTGACTAAGTCTTTCAAGACATGTGCACACCTCCCTACACACACCCGGGTCTAAACGATGAGATGGCCTAGTGAAGTTTGAACGTAAATCAAACTCAAGACTTCCATTCATGAGATAAATTTTTTGACCGTCATACCACCTCCCTCTGAGTTATGAGATTTTGAAGTTTAGCAATTAGCAACTACAAAATGCTTTAATTTTTTTTTTAATAAGGGTATCTCTAGCTCATATTGAACGTGAGACTAATCCCACAAATATGTATAAATCTCCTAATCCACCCAAACTAATTAAGTTGACGAGGAATAATCCTATAGAAAGTGGCTCAGAATTTAAACATGAATCGAACTCAAAGCCTTCTTTTATGAATGGAGTTTGTTGACCGGCCTTAAGCACATTATAATTTAGAGTGACATCAAATAATAAATATTACGTAAATAAATGTAAAGGTGTTTTGTCAATTCTAACTCTTAATAACTACTGCATTTTTTTAATTTGTAAATTTATTATTGTATGTCAATAATTTATAAATTTATCTGTATGTCAATAATGATTGACAGCATCACAAATTATCAATGATTTTGTTCAGTATTATATTTATCCCAACCTACTGAAAAAAAAATTTGTTTCTATTATTACCCTCTTCCAAAGAGATGTGCACTTCTTTTAAAATAAAAAACCCTAAAAAACCCTGTAAGACATAAATAAGAATCCTCCTTCTTCATGATGTTAGGTGATCATTTACTTTTTTCCGGTCAATATCAATTAAAATCTTCATTATGTGACGAAATAGATGCCGACGGCTCGTCTTCAATCACTGTCAATTAACTGTCTTCATCTTCTCCGTACAAACTTCTTTCCAGACGTTCACTGTGGTGAGATTATCTTTAAAATGATTTTTGATGATTTTCGTACAAAAATTAAGTTTAATAAATTTGAAAAAAAATGATAATTTTGTTTGGACTTGATATTTCAATTTAAAAGACTAGTAGATTAAGTGGAGTACCTTTTATTAAAATAAACTCTTATATCTCCTTTTATACTTTTAATGTGAGACTCGTTCGCAGCAATCCCAACAATCTCCTTCTCGAACGAGGCCCTCCAATGGAGAGAACGATACCAGCTATCCCATTTGCCTGGGAAATCTCTTAAGTTCATGTGAGGTAGCCTTAGACGTGGCTCTCATACCACTTATTAGAACCTAGATTTCCAACCTATACGACTAGCATATTAGGTGAAGTGATCTAAATTCTTTATAAACTCCTATATCTCCCATTATACTTCTAACGTGAGATTCAATAATCCCAACATGATGGTACAGTGATGAAGATGAGTGTAAGTGAATGAAGTGGTGAAACCCAACTTGAAAATTGAAATAGTGTGTAGTCTTGGGATAAAAAATGTGTTGTACTGATATAGGATGGTGTTATGTTTGTATTGACACAATGCAACATATTGATCATTATAGATCGATACACCTCCATCTTTACCTATTTAAATTTCGACAGTAATACAGCAATGCGTTGCGGCCGATACATTTTCTCTGTGGTAGAGTAGCTAGCAGTGTAAGGGAAGCAAAATAATTAAGAAGCAATGAAATGAGATGAGTATGAGTCAGTGGATGGGTTTGCTCCACATTTCATTTTCTTTCCTTGGAGGGCAGCGCAGATGGCAGATACAACGTTTCATGTGAATGAAGACGACGGCTCCTATCTAATATCAACGTGGTTGAGCCTAAACCATAAATAGAATTATTTATATTAAAAGCCATACTAACCACTTTCAATTCTCAATTTTCCCTCTCTAAAACTCTAATGAGACTTGATTTTTTTTTTTTTAATATTGTAATTTTATCATGAGTTGAACTCTGTATAGTTTAGATGGATAAATATAAAAAATTCTATAATTTAAGAAAAAAAAAACTCTTTCATCAATTACCGTAACTTTCCTTTTATCAAGAACTTAATTTTGTGAAATTTTTGCTCTAACAAAAAGAAGATTCTAAATATAAAAATTTCATATATAAAATCAACTTAAAACCATAGAAATCTTTTAATAAATTTTTGGTATTGTTTCTAACCTAATCGTTGAAATTGCTAAAGTCTTCAAGAGTCGTAATAGTAGGTAACTTATTTACTATTTCGATACAAGATGGTAAGTTATATACTATTTTAATATCAAAATAGTAAATAATATGTCACCTTAAACTTTAAATAGTTTATTATTTATTATCTTCTTCTAGGTGAACTTTTTTTTATATAGATAATAATTGGAAGTTAGCCTAATCTCACGAATATATGAAACCACCTACAAATCTTATGTAACAACTAAATTCAAAAAGAGTCAAACCCAAAATCTTTAATCAAAGTTTCAGCTGGTTCAAATTGTGAAGAGGTTTATATAGGTACAAGTTTTTTAAACAAACATTATGTTCTAATACTTTCCAATAATTTAGAATTTTGTATATTTTTCAAAAAAATTATGTAGTTTTGAAATTTTATTCAGTTTCAGACCGATTCAAACGATTTTTAGTTCATATTATGAAGTAATAGAGGTTTGACTTCCACCTCGATCTTGATTGACTCAGTCTTCTTTCTTTCATTGTTTCCTTCATCTTTTTTTTTCTCTCTCTACTTTCGATTGGATGCCTTAGATTTCACGACATTAGCAATGGACCTCATACTATCTCAAATTAGCAGTCTCATTTTAAGGGTGTATTCTTTTCTACAGATTTTTTTTTCCGGGAAATTTTTTTTTTTTTTTAAATTCCTATATTTATTTACAGAATTTCTTCTATATTTCTCAATTGATAGCATGTTCAAAAAAATTCGATAGTAATGTTTGCACCATGAATTTTTTTCAAGGAAATTTCAATTTTACGCTTAATTTTTAAAAAGAAAAAAAGAGAGGGCATTCATTTATTTGGTGCAACATAATGCAAAAATCACTATCCAAAATTTTCTTATCATGATCTATGAAGAAATTATTTTCTAAGAAAATTTTTTAAAGCTCACTTTCAAAAACTTGACCTAATAATACGCTTGTGAATTTGAATCCAAGTAAGTTAAAAGTTGATTCAACTTAACTAAATTACAAGTTGATGAACCAAGCACATTTATTAAATAATTGACTCAATGGATCCCAACTCATTTAGTAAACAAGAATACATGACCGAAATTAAATAAGTTAATCTAAATTAATCCATTTATTAAAATGTTAGATTCAACTAAGAGTGCAACCTAAGATAGGCCTGAATTTGAGCTCCAATTAATAAAATATAATTTTTAATTAATATTATATATATTATAACACAATAGGACAATGCAAAACTTACATTCATTCTAAACCCAAGTAAGTTTGAGCTTGAGTTTAATAGCAATTCAGGCCCAAACTCGAGAAAACTAACCCACAAGAGATACAGCCCTAGGCCCAATCCAGTATCTATCTGAACTCATTTTAAACTAAAAAAATAAATTCCTAGGTTGAAATTCATTTGCCCAATAATGTCATGACAAACTCAATATTTTAAAAACCAAATTATTAATTATATCATTTTATATAGAGGTCACACTGCTTGAACTGTTTTGTTTTTGAATTATGATGTTGGTAGAACATCATGATAATATTCATAATTCTTATATTTAAAAATAAATTATTGAAAATAAGAAAAATTAAATACCTCGTTGTAATCATGGTACTATAATTAAAAAAATGATATATTCGATGAAAAAAAAAGAGAAAAAAATAGTAATAGTTTTTCAATCAACTAACTATATTAAAACGAAACATGCTGCATGTTTTCAGTTTAAAGGAAAAAAGTGACGCTGGAGCTCATTGAACATTTGAAATTTTTTTAGAATGGATATCCCGACCCTATATTGAAAATGAGACTAATCCCGTATACAGGTAAATCGATAAAGAAAAATTCCATGGAAAGTGGCCCAAAAAGGTTTGAACATGATCGGACCCGAAGGGAGCTCGGAAAACTAGAAATCAAATTATTATGCTAACTTGCACAGATAGCTCAATTGTTCTGAGCTACTTTTCATATATACGTGAATTAGTGGGTTGGAGATACCCCTGTTATAAAAATAAAACAAGAAAATTGCCATACTGTCTGATAGAAACTTCAACAACAAAACCTCTGCAAAGAAAACCAGAAAGTTTTAGTCCCCAAAATTAGCAGCAAAATTTTTACAGCAAAAGCAACAAAGCTTCAATGAGATTTGTGTGTACAGCTCAGTCTTGGAGACCAGCCATATTCCTGAGTGCCCAACCTATGAAGTAAGCAGAGGCAGCTGCTACAGAACCATTGAAGAGAGTAAAGGCTACAGACTAGAAGTAGTTCTGGCCGGCTATCTTGGCCTTGGCTAACCCAAGAAGAGCAAGGGCAAAAGTTGAGAGCACACAAGCACCAGTGAACTTGACAGATTCCTTGTTGGTGAAGGGGATGAGGAGGATGAATGAGAGCAGAGGAGCACTACCAAATACGAGAAACGCGACAAAAGTGATGACACCATTCCACCATGGCTTCTCTATTTGAGTGGGTGGTAGCATTCCTTTCTGGGTTGTGATCTTCTCATCTGTCAGAATGTCTTTGTATTTGGAGAACACTCTTACCACCTTACATGCACAAATGACATCCAAAGGGAAATTTCGAAATACAATCAACATCTGAACAAATTTGGATCCTCTAGTGCTGTAAAACTAGACAAATTATAATATGATTGATCACCCATTGCCCCATGGAAGATGCTAATTTTTTTTCTGAAATGACCAATCCACAGTGGTAATGAGTGATTGGTGGCATCATAAATTGTCTAGTATTGGTAATGCTACAACGCTAGAGGATCCTCATTCGATCCATCACTCATTGAGTCGTCGATAAGATGACCAATGACAGAAGAACTATAATTTTGGAATGATTTTCCATAATTATGTAGTAGATGTGATTATGGCTTGCATTTTTTTGGAAAATACATAATTTAATGCAGATATTATACACATTTTATAAAAATACAGTTTGTGTCAAATGGATTGGATGAATAAGACCACCATTATATACTTCCAAAAAGAGGCATGTGGATGAAAAAATGCATCAAGGAAAATGTTCTCACTTCTGCTCAAAAAGTACTTTCAAATGATGTTTGAAAATTTGGTCAATCCAATACTAACACACCAAAGCATTCGGACGAAATTAAACGAATGACAACTTCTTCATAGCACAAGGAGAACAGAACAACATGAAGAAAATGCACTTACAGTTGTAGCATCCTCTAGATCCATTCCAAGATCTAGGTATGTATCTAGCAACTCATTTTGTTGTGATTCGGAATGGTTTGCAACCTCCGACTCAGTAACCGACCTTTCTCGAGCAGCCATGTCCCTCTCAGTACTGCTTGAAACAAAATCACCAAACCCCATTGATATCCCATCTGCCACCAAATTTGCAAACCCAAGTACCAAGACATCACCTGCCCCACAAGGATGTAAAATGACCGTGTCATTTGCTTGCTATGGTAGTGAAACTATATACCTTCCTTCGTTGTCGTCCTGCTCTCTTGTTTTTCTTTGCCTACTTGTCTTACAGATCCATGGAAACACTTTATTATTTGTGATTTAAGTGCATTAATGAATAACGTTGGAGAGTTGCAATGCACAACTTGAGATTGGAAATTGATAAATGATTCATTAATAATTGCTAATTTGTATACATACATGAAGGATATGATATTACTCAAACTCTAATTAAACTTTATCTCTACAACTACAGATTAACTCAAACTCTAGTCAAGATTATCGTAATAACTCTAATCCTAATCCTAACATGCCCCTCAAACTGAAGTGGGTCCACTTGGGTTTGCAATTATGAACTGGATAATCCAATGATCGGATGATGTCATCTGGTCAAGAGGAAGCAAATCACCGAATGAGATGACTGTGGGCAAATCTTGGATGAGCTGGCAACGAAAACATGGACAGAACCGAGGACTGAGATTGTTAAAAGAAAGTGACAGGTTGAAAGTTACTACCAAGAGGTCAAGGCGAGGTTGGCCAAAGATACTCAGCAGACCATCTTAACATTGGCGATCAATGGTGCTCATCACCTTTCCTTATCATGAGTAGAATCAGTACTTGGATCTAAGCATCTAACTAGCGTTGTTAAATCACTGTAAAGATTATAATTTGATGCCCGAATTGATAATGGGTTAATATTGTCAGGACTAAGTATCCATAAAAAAAGACTAACCTATTAGGTGGAGTGACCCAAGTCACTTATAAGATCTCTCTCTGCACTTCCAAATGTGAGATCTAACAAATATGGCGAATGTCGACCAAGTGGGAAAATGTTAATGTGAGTGGCCACTTGTTAGATGTGCAATATTTCATATTGAGATTTTTCTTCTAAACTTATAACTGATATCAACTATGAAATGGCTAGTAGTATCTCCCATTTATCTAATCCAAAATAGTAGAATAGATCCGTAGCAAATGTTACACATTTGAGGCCTTCCAAGTGTGATACAATCTTAGGGTAATTGCTTTACTAGGAAAGCACACAAACAACCCCGTTTTAATTGAAGTATTGAACACCTAAAAAATCGACTCTGATACAGGCTTTTGTCTATCAATTATTGAAAATTTTACTGTTGGAGAGTGAATGTAGCACCAATATAAATGCATTAGGTAACTCATACACATCCCACTAACATCATCTAAGCTCTGTCTGAGATAAATTGAAACTCAAGACAGACAAGTTACTGTATGGTCCTTATTTCTGGGCATCAAGAAACTGTAAATTTCATAATCCCAAGTTCCATCCCTCAGAATTTCAAACTAAAATGATAAAACGGCAGTGAAGTTTTACTCAACCTCGTGCAAATGGCAAGGAGAGAGAGGGGGTTAAAGGGTACCAGATGAGAGATGACCAGCAGAGATGGAAGAGATGAGGGAAAAGCAGGTGACGATGGCGTCAAGCAGGGCCCGCCTTGGCTATAGGCGAAGTACGCTGTTACTTAGGCTCCAAAATCCATAAGCTCCTTTATTATATGTTAAATAGTTAATAATGTATAATTAAAGAACAAGATGATTCTTGTCCGGTTGGTTAGACTTGTCTCTTTGTAAGTTCGGGATCCGGGCTGCGTTATTAATAATATTTTTTTTTATTTTTATCAAGTTATTTAATAATAATAATGAAAAATTAAAATAATGATAGTAACAATCATAATAATTATTATTATAATCCTCATTTTATTGAGTTTAATAATAATAATTTTAATTAATAAAGAGTCTTTTAAAATATATCTATAATTTTTAATTTTTCAAAAATACAGAAAAATTGAAAAATTAAAATAATAATAATATCTTCATTTCAAATGAGAATTTGTATTAGTGTCACACTCGAATATGATAAAAGATACAATACCAAAAGAATGAATTGCCAAATTATATAAAAAGAATAAATTGTTGTTTTCCAAATGCATGAATTGCTTATAAAATAATGTTGATTATACCAATTACAGTTACCTATGCAGAAATAAGTTTTTCAAAATTAAAACTGATAAAAATCTTATCTTCGGTATACAATGTCAAAAGAAAAATTGAATAGATTAACTATCTTATTTATTGAAAAATAAATGTTAAAAAAACTTGAATATAGTAAATTAATTAGTAATTTTGCATCTCAAAATAAAAATAAATTTTAAATAATACTTTATTATAAATTTGATTATAATATTTTATTTAGTTTCACGCATTGTAAAAAAAAATAGTATGATTTTATTTTTTATGAGTATATAAGTGTCCATTTTAAAAACTCGCCTAGAGCCTCTGAAATCTCAGGACCGGCCTAGATAGTGCTCTTAACCGTCTCTCCACGCCATTGCCCCCCATTCCTTCTCTTCCTACCTGCAATCAAAGGCGAAGAAGCAGAGGCGGAAGTAGAAGAACAAGTGAACTTCTCCATATCAATCTCCTTTTATATTCTATGTAGAAATGGATGGATGGCTTCTTTCTACTCATTACTTGGAAGGGTAAATAAAATTGGAGCAGGGCAGTAAATAGACTAGTAAAAATACAGAATGTTGATGGGTGTCTCCATGCATGAGAGTCAGGCTTGCAACGTATTGATGCTTTTATGTACGAGTGAAACGTATTTGTTCTTTCTTATGCCAAAATTAAAATATGGCTGCACTTGCCTTTAGATACCTGAATTCAGAATTTTATAGCAAATTACCATTTTACCTCTACATTTTCAATCATTCGAATGAATGCCTATTTCATTTTGGCATTCATTCGAATAAATGGACTGAACAGTAGAACATAGTTTCAACTATACATTCAATTCGAATGATTCATACAGCAGCAAGCAGCAGTAACATTATTTAAATAATAAAATTTATTTTTAAAATTTTAAAGTTATTTTTTGAGCAGTATGTATTTTCAAAATTTCTCAAATTAAATATCTGGACTAATTACGATAATCTGATAAAAATACTTTAAGACTTAAAGGTCTTTTGACACTTTTAAATATTTAAAACACAGTATTTTACAAATATAAGAATCCTTAGACTGTGTCGAAAACACATTTGAAAGTGTCAGAAGACCTTAAAATCTTAAAGTATTTTTATCAGGTTATCGTAATTAGTTTGGATATTTAATTTGAGAAATTTTATAAATATACAGTACTTAAAAAATAACGGTCTACATTTTAAAGAATATTTTATTATACATTTGAATGAATGAGCTTCAATGAATGAACATAGTTTCAACTATATATTTGAATGCTTCATTCATTTGAATGCAAATGCTTCATTCATTTGAATGATTTCCACAGCAGCATTTGAATGATTCCTACATGAGCAAGCAGCAGTAACATTATTTAAATAATAAAATTTATTTTTAAAACTTTAAAGTTATTTTTTGAGCTGTATGTATTTTCAAAATTTCTCAAATTAAATATCCAGACTAATTACGATAATCTGATAAAAATACTTTAAAACTTGAAGGTCTTTTGACACTCCTAAATATTTAAAATACAGTATTTTACAAATAAGGGTATCCCTAGGTTGTGTCGAAAACACATTTGGAAGTGTCAAAAGACCTTGAAGTGTTAAAGTATTTTTATCAGGTTATCGTAATTAGTCCAGATATTCAATTTGAGAAATTTTAGAAATACTAAAAAATAACTGTCTATATTTTAAAATATAGACCGTTATTTTTTAAACATTGTGTATTTCTAAAATTTCTCAAATTGAATATCCGGACTAATTACGATAACGATAAAAATACTTTAAGATTTCAAGGTCTTTTGACACATCTAAATGTATTTTCGACACAGCATAGAGATACACTTATTTGTAAAATACTGTATTTTAAATATTTAAGAGTGTAAAAAGACCTCTAAGTGTTAAAGTATTTTTATCAGATTATCGTAATTAGTCCAGATATTTAATTTGAGAAATTTTGAAAATACACACTGCTCAAAAAATAACTTTAAAATTTTAAAAATAAATTTTATTATTTAAATAATGTTACTTCTCCTTGCTGAGTGAACTGGGCATTCATTCGAATGATTGAAAATATTGTAAAATGATAATTTGTCACGAAATTCTGAATTAGGTATCTATAAGTGCCGCCTTAAAATATGAGTCAAACATTTTTTCTTCTCATGGTTCTGTAGTCTGTACCGCTAACTCAGTTAATCTAAGCTTACAATAAGGGTTAAGACTTGACAGTAGATCACATCAGATTGAGTTCCAGGTCAGATCTTATGTATTGATTCACTTTTAAGTTTGGTCAAACGGGTGGAGTCTATTTTGAGTTCAATTGAGGTCGGATTTACCCATTTACTTAGTAAATGAGTCTTTTTTTAATAAAACACACATATCAAGATTATGTGTAGACTTCTTACGGTTGTATATATATGCATGACAATAATCAAATCAATCGAGTCTATTGTTTTATAAGCAGGTTCAGTGACCGTTGAATTATCTATTAAATGTGTTACGTTGATTCAGATTGTTTATCAAAACAGATCAATTCAAGTCAAATCACTTAATCTGATGAAACTCAATTTTTACCAAATCTAAAAATAGTAGATTATGGGTCTCCTCTTCACTTCTCAAACTTATTTAATACACGAAAATTATAAGTAGTTTCATATATTTATGAGATTAGTCTTATCTCCAATATACAATAAAGACCCTTGCTATTAGGAAAAAGATCATAATTAAATAATTATTTAAAACATTTTAATCAATATTTACGTATTACTCAAAACAGAGTGGATTTTTTTCTCTAAATTTCTTTCACAGAGTTTTTCTAAATTTGTTTTCTATCAATGATTATTCCACGTGCTTTGATATAGAAAATTAATAAATAAATTTCAGATTAAATTTTTTTTAAAGGATATTAAGCAGAGATATTATAATCTTTCAACTATTGTCTCGAAATTTTTAAATTCAACAAATTAATTCATAGATTTTTTTTTTCAATTGTTATTAAAAAAAATCTCTATTTTTCAAGAGTTGACATGATAAAAGGTCCATTTCCAATCCCTTAAAGTCACAAAATCCAATCTTAAAACTTCTTATTAATTTTTAAATATTATGCCACAAATTTCCCTGTTTTTTTAGTTTTTGATTTGATAAGATTGAGACAAATCCTTCAAACTTATCATATTCATTTATAAAATCATTTTTTCTAATTTTAAATTTTTTATATCTTCTTTTATATATAAAGACTAGTGAAATCCTTTCAACTCACCAAATCTAATTTTAATTTTTTTTCCTGACAAAAGTGCAATAAACTGATTTACACAAATTCTCTCTATTTTAAAATCTATACAAATATCTCAATTATACTTCAGATGAATGTAATGTTCATTTGAAGCCACATAAAACTGTCTTCTTATGAATATAGTATATAGATTTTTTGTCAAAATTTTGAAGAACGAAATATGAAAACAGCTAAACCATTTCAAATGAAAAGGTTAAATACTTAAAATGAGGCCAGAAACGAAATTAACAATTATTATTGTTACTACCGTTTCTCAGGTCATGACTTATGAATCCATTTATCAGCTATTTTTTTCTGATTTAATACCACATTTTCCATTATTGAGTTTCTATTACTTATAGATTTGACCTTTAAGAACAAAGTTGGAAGATTGATTTCCAATTTTTCTCGAACTCAATTAGAAATTCAGAATTGAACCTACAATTGTCTCTAAATTAATTTAATCACAACGGATAGAGATACCAGTAGTTTTATACCAAAAGATATTAATGTAACAAATGGATAAAGAAGCAAGTTAAACATGAACAGTATTCTTATTAATTTTCTAATTTTAAAATCTGAACTTTCAAATTAAATCAAACTTTAGAAAAATTTAGGACTCAACCTGATTTAACTTAAATATATTATATCAATTGCAAAACAACAAGATCAGACCAAATGGTTTACGATGGATTCATTGGTTACATAAATCAGAGACTTTTTTTCATATCTAACTAGATGCTATTCGAATGTTTATTGACTTGAACTAATTTAAGCAAAATTTTATTATACTTATCTAAAACTGACATGATCGGGCAACAATTTTATAATAAATTTAATAGAACCATCGGCCCGGCCCTATCAGGTCCAATTATCAAGAAGCATTCTATTTGACTGACATAAGTGAACTCTTACTGTTGTAGTATCTAAATATACATATTCTTCCCAATTGAAGAATGCTTAGAGGCAATCTAGTTGATTACTCGTATGGATTAAGATTAAAGAGAATTATTACCCAGAAAGTCCATGCATGTTGATCCATGTTCCGCGAGAAAATTCCTAGCCATTGGCCTGGGCCTTCTCATCTTCACTAAAGTCAAAATTCAAGGTGGTGTAGGTCATTTTCCAACTTCCTGCTGCCCAATACCTGAAACGACGAATACCAACCTGAATTTTTACCAATACGCCCTGCCCATTGAGGGTCTGTTCCGTGCAACTCTCTAGGGGCATTTCTGTCAATTTAAACTTGTTTTCACCCGGTCAAGTGTTTCAAGTCAATGAAGAAGATCAAGTAACATTTCTTCAACCAAAGAGCCCAAGAGACCAATCTCCATCTCCATTGCCAGCTCATCCTCTTCTTCTTTGAATTTTCTCCTATTTTCATTCCTCTCCATTTCCTTGATGAGTAGCTCTCTGTTATACTCACCGGCCCATCCCATTGCTATGCACCCCTTCATCCAATCACTAGCCATCCTCAACAGCTCTTCTTCAATCCTATCTGCTTTTGACAATCCCTCCTGGAAGAAGTCCAACAGCAGCTTATCCACTACCCTTTTTTGGGTTTTGTTGGATCCTGTTTTCAAGCATTTTAGTAGATACCTACATCTGTCATCACCATCGTCATCGTCATCTTCTTCTTCTGAACCTTTATCGCTGTCTTCTTCTTCTTCAAGTTCTGATTGTGAAATTCGTTTTTCCAGATTAACAGGGTCCAGCTGAGCGAGACACTCAAACCTTTGGATTTTCTTTAGAAGTTGCTGTTTTGTCCCTGCGCAAACAAAACACCATGAGAATGAGATCAAGATCAAGACATGTTGGGTTTGGCGAACGAGTCCCACATTGAAAGTGTATAGGGAGATTTAGGAATTTCTAAAGGACTTAAGTCATTCCACTTAAAAGGCTAGTATTTTTGGTTGAATATCCAGGTCCTAACTCCTAACAAGTGGTATTAGAGACAGGCCTCAGGTTACCTCATATGGACTCAGGAGATTCCCCACTAGACGGGATGACTAGCCTCTTTCGTGGGGGCGATTGTTGGGGCTGGCGAACGAGGCCTACATTGAAAGTGTAGAGTGAGATTTTAGAGATTTATAAAGGATTTGGGTCACTTCACCTAAAAGGTTAGTATTTTTTGCTCGATATCCAGGTCCTAACTCCTAACAAGTGGTATCAGAGCCAAGTCTCAGGCTACCTCATATGGACTCAGGAGATTCCCTAACAAACGGGATGACTAGCCGGCGATTGTTGGGGCTAACGAAAGAGTCCCACATTGAAAGTGTGGAGGGTGATTTGAAGATTTATAAAAGTCTTAGGCCACTCCATCTAAAAAGCTAGACTTTTGGGTTGGATCCCCTGGTCCCAACAAGGCACATATGTTCTACAGACACCTTACTCATGCCAGCCTCTTCCTTTTCTTCCCCTGTTTCTAAGTCCAACTGTTGGTTGTGAGGAAAGATCTAGATGGCCACCAGGGATTTGGACTTTAGAAATGCCTGGCCTCAGGATTATTCACTCTCTTACACAGCAGATGGATGGAATGGTTGGGTGCAGATTCTGTGAGCTTAATCAAAATGTATCCTATAAATTATTGAATTATATTTTAAATATTTATGAGTGTTGAATCCAACATTGAGGGCTGGAGGTCTGAGACGGTCAAGTTAGATTTCAATGGGTGCCAGAGAGTCTGATGTTAAAAATGAGTATGTCTAAATTATATTTCAAAAGTAATGAAAATAAAAAAAGAACGTACTCTCCATGTTTGCCAAGCTTTCCTGGAAGGATGATGGAGTGTCAATTTCCTCGTCTTCATATGGGAAATCAAGCACAGAAACTGGGCTCAGCTGTTCCTTTTCTTCGTAATGGTTTTCTAACTCTACTTTGCTCTTCCCTCTTTGTTGCTGTACCGCACACCACAAGATGTTTGAGATAACCGTTAAAAGTTATTCAAAACCAAATTAACATTAGCCATCAACATGAAAACAAAATAAGAAACAAATATATACTGCTTAATCCTGGTGGTAGATCCTCCACAACGAGAACATTATAGCTACTCTTTCAAAGTAAATGCGTCCTATATTGAACCATTCAAGTCACGGTCCCCTGTACGTAAAGGTTGTTTATGGGCTCAATTAGACTTGGGCATTAATAATAATTTGTCCTTAATCAATCGACTTAAATAAGTTAGTGCGGCCGATCACCAATCTGGACTCAACTATACCATTTAAATGGATGAACTTACAGCTTCGCAGATAAAAGCTTAGGCTTTTAGCCCAATTGCGGTAGAAGTTTTTTTTTTTTAATTTAATTTATTATTGTGCTAAATATATCCTTGAATATTTAATTTATTAGGAAGAAAAGTACCCTTATCACTTAAACGAACCCAACAAAACCCCAAGTTCTGTCCAAGACGGTGGCAGGTAGAGGAATAAATTGGTTAGTTGCCCCATACTTCATCTGTCGATTAAGTGAACCTGTTCAGTTGCGATAATGACTAATAAGACGAATTTATTAAAGGCATTACCAATGTCCTCCCAACATATTATTATTAATATCCGGAAAACCAAGCCGTTGATAGGACATCCTAACCATAAAGATTCTTACCACACCACTCCAATTTAATTCTTATTATCCTTCCAACGAACCAGTCCAAATGTTTGAAATCCACAGTTAAAAATGATCATAGGTGATTAGTTGCTCTGGCCCACAAAATGGTGATACAATGTCTCATCTATTAAAGCGTGTTCTTTTTCCTATCAATTAAGTGATGACTTTAATATAGAATCTTTCTAAATTTTTTATCATTGAAAGTGTCGAGACGTTTCACTTATAAAAAAATTTAAATTACTAATCATCCGAGGCAATATACACCTTCCTACCCCCATGTTGAACAAGTCATATTTCCGATATGAGACTAATAGCCACCTATAGTAACCTGCAAGTGTTGTAATTTTATCAATATTTTACATCCGCCTACATACACTCGCCCACACATAGCCTCTATCACATATCTAAGTACCTTCTCATTTTATAAATAGGCAGAGCATTGGATAAAAATCTCTTACATCAATAATAGCTTTCTTAAAACAAATAATAAAATATTTATCTTATTGTGTAATGTAAAATAAGATATTAAGAAAAAGCCACAAGCAGTACGTGGAGCATAAAGGTAGTTGGAGAATCAGATAGGACAAGAGAAAATGAAGAGAGTGCAGTTGAATTATCAAGAGAGTTATTCAACTCATTTTTTTAATATATAATTCATGGACCACCGTGATTAAACGAGCGGTGCTTATCTTTTGGAAACAATATGGACGAACAGATGATTAAGAAACCAGCTGTCTTCCTTCCATTTAACAGAAATTAATGGTAGTCTACGGGACTACAGAATGACAGACAAGGTACAAAATTTCGGTGACTGAAATTACATGAAGACACACCCTTACTCATCATAAAATGATTGCCGACTCAGTCAAAAGAGTAAAATGCTCGATTGCCAGAAGGCATTGTGAGTAGTCAACCTTCTGGTCTCTGCCCTTCAATTTTTTTTAATAATTTTAATATTATTTAACATGTGGAAGCCTAAGTGGGAGAAGACGACAAAATAGTGAAAATACAGAGCGAGACGCGATTGTAAGTTTAAACAAAGCTATCGAATCCCCGTACCAACAGACAGCAACAAAGATATAATAACAGAGTAATAAATTAAGAACGCTTTGCAAATCAACAGTGCAATTGAATGAAGCATTAAATAAAAAGTTACGGAGATACACACCTCCGTTTCTCCGTAGGAGGTGGCTGTCTCCACGGAATCCACACCGACATCTGGTAATTCCTTATTACCCACGTTTCTCTCATTTTCCGTGGAAAGCTCCAAACTACCACTCGAACACCGTAAAAAATCCTCTGTAGAATCGCTCTTCGCCAAGCTGCTGCTGCTTCTGCTTCTGATTCCGCCGTTCGCTTTCCACGAGAAATTCAATTTATTCTTCGTTTTCTCGCCATTACCAATTTCTCGAGCCTTCTTCTTGGAGAAGCTTCTTCGCAGCGTCTGCGACAGGCTTCTAGGTAGAATCCCCTGTTTGGTAGAGGATTCTCTGGAATAGAACGGAAAGTGCTTGACGGCAATCATCACCGCCTTGTGGAATGCGGAAATGGTAGTCGAAGCCGCCGACACAGATCGGCTCCTCCGCAGTCTTCTCTCTCCGAATGCATCGTCTTCGCAATTGAGATCGATTTCCAGAAGGTTCCTCACGGTGGTTCCGGACAGTCTCGGAAACGAGAGGAAATCGCTCGAGCACGAATTCGGATCGTCGCGGAGGAAATCTTTCAGCATCAGAGGCCTCGGCCTCGATTTCGTCGTCTCCGAAGACGATAACGAAGCCATGAAACGAAGATCTTTAAAAAAAAATTGAAGAGCTGAAAGCCTGAAATGCTGCTTTGAATATGGTGGTGATCAGGTGATGGTTTGAAGTGTGTCAGATATGCAGAAAGCATTTAAGAAAACCTAATTGCGAAGGAGATTTATCCATCACTTCACCTTTAAGATGAGACAGAAGCAAAGATCCTCTGCAGATCTGTGTTTTCACTCAGAGGAGAAACAGATGGTGAGGAAGTTTCTGGTTCTTTAATGGAGGTGGGGAAAGAGAGGTGAAAAGGGAATACAAAGAGAGAAGGAAGTGAAACTGAAAAGAAAATAGTAAAATAGAAGGAAGCGAGCAGAGATCTCCATGCAAACCAAAGCGAAGAGGTGGGATTGGAAAAATACAGAGAGAGAGAGAGAAGAAGGACGCGTAGTTGCTTCTTCTATTTGAAAATTGGTAAAATGATTTTCCAATAGAAAAAAGACACGTGGAATGGGAAAAATCCGATTTGGTCTCGACGGGTCGTCTAGTCCAATCCACGGGTACAGTATGTCGTGGAATTGTGAAGATAGTTGACTGGACAGCAAATACTGAATGATGGATTGTCCGCGTCTCAGTCGGCACATTTTTTAATTTACCGATCATTGACGGTAGGAACACCGGTTTTTATGATCTAAGTATTTAATTCCTAGGTCCACTTGGATGGAATATTAGAATAGTGGGACAACAAAAGTTACCAAATAGTTCTGCATTTCGTCTTATTTTAGTTATTTTATTTGTAATATTTATATTTTTTTTAAAAAATTCTATATAAGAGTAGTATTCATATGATTTCATTTATTTTCAAAGTATTTTATATTCGTTAAATACAAAGGAAATAACATTTTTTGGTACAATTTCAAAATTCATATAGAAAACTAATTTGAGACAGAGAGAATATATATTAAGATATTATTTTCTTAATCGAAAAATCACAAAATCTCTCACAATCAATCATAATCTAATCTAAATCAACTATAATCGAAAATATATTTTAATAAAACATAATGTATCTTAAAAAACAACTACATATTTTTTAGAATATGCATGATGATCAATTTAATTTTCTTAGACATCTAATTTTATATAGATTTTTCATAATTTTATTCTATACGTATCCAATCAAATATTATTTTAAAATTGACATGAACAATTCTTAAAAAGGTTGAGGTAAGCCATCTACCTGGGTGTGTGCACGCCGTGTAGGTCTTATTAATGATAATTTCAAAATATTAAAATGTTTTATCTTCTCTAGATTTAGATCAAATCAATATGTTGAAATGAGCATCAATAGTAAAAATATTCAACGAATAATTTTATTTTAATATTAAATTGTTAAGAATTAAAATAATTCTAAAAGTTCATTTTAAATATTTTGACAATTATTATAATTAAATATCCAAGAATTCAGTTTTTTTTTTTTATCAAAGTGTGGGTTTTACCCGTTTAACATCACGTGTCAAAGTAGCTAGTGTACCTAATTCTGTCCTCCATTTCCTTTATCAATTTCATTAAATTATTTTTGTTTATTTTTAATTTCCATAACACACAAGTCCTGGCTCATTGTTCCAGTCCCCCTCTAGAAGAAGGGTCTTCTCTCTACATCTGACATACAAAATTATTGTTCTCTACTTCTTTCTTTCACTTCCTTTATTTTTTCCCAAAAAAAAAAAAGAATTGAGAGAAAGTGGGTTGTGTTCGGTAAAATGGATTCCATCTCAAATTATCTGAAGTTAGATTAAAAAAAAGTAAGTTTAACTATAACTAGAGAATTCATTCTTAAAAATTGACTATTAAGAAGAGCAAACTCACGTGTTTATCAATGATGTGGGACATGTCAACACTCCTACTTAACTCTAGGGCTGAAAACACACGAATCTCCCCCTCCACATAAGGATGGAGATACGAACTCGACCCATCCCCAGATAACCCCTGCTCTGGTACCATATTAAACAAATGAGTAAAACTTATCCTTAAAAATCGACTATTCAGAAGAGAGAATTCATGTGTTAGAAAAGCCCATAACCCTAAGACTCATAAGCAATCTTGAATTAAATCGTACTTCCACCAAATCGATTATCACCCCTAAAATTATTAATGTTGTACTTGTAAAAAAGAAAAAATATATAAATGGTTTTCTGATTGAGTGGTCAGAAAATTAATTCAGTCAAAAAAGAAATAGTAATGAGAGAAAGAAAGAGAAAAACATGGCAAAAAAAAGAGAGGCTACGGCAGTGAGATATGGGAAAGGTTATCACCCATCTTAAAAAGACATAAGTTCTTGCCTACATTTAAATAGTCTTCTATAATGAAGAAACTCATCCTCTATTATCTAATTTGTGATATTTTTCTCAAAGTTTCTCAAGCCCGTTCACACTCTTTCAACAAAAACTCACCTATTTTTTTTATTATTTTGAATTTACATGTGAAAAATCACAGATTATCCAACGTAAAGCCCCCACTCTTCTTCTTCAAAACTTAGCAGAAGTCCCTAGACTTCTAAAATGAGGGTCTAAAACTTCATGCAGAAAGGCTTCTTTAATTATTCCTTGAGAACGAAGTGAGATTGCAATAGGGAAGCATATAATTAGGTGACATGTGGTAGGTGTAATCTCTTATCACCTGCTTTCTATTGGTAGTTGAACAAGAACATTGTCCATGAGTGGCTGTTTGGAACAATGAATCCTATTAAGGAAAATCAATCAAAGCCATTCAAGGTGAGCCACTTGCACTTTAAGCAACAAGAGACAATATTTCTGTTAGAATATAAATATGTAGCCAACCATCAAGACCTCGAGGGTAATAGTTTTTTTTTTTTTTCCGGTAACAAGAGAGTAGAATGGTCTATAAAAGAGAGAGACCAACAAAGGAAAAAGAGAAAAAAAAAACAAAAATAAAGAAGAACTGATCACCATAATCCTCTCAATCGAGAAACAAAATATATAACACAAAGACATCCTCAAAAATCAAAGATGGTTGTTTGGTCAACTTTTAGCAATGCCATATAAATAACTTGAGGGATTAGCTTGATGCTCAATTCCAACTCTTGTTTGTGAGAGATTATGGTATCAAACTCCCCTCAACACAAAAAGGGTCACTCCCCTTAGTTTTGTACCCGGTATGTACAGATTGAGAGGTTTACATATGCCACATGAATCAATCAAGTGGGATGACTGAAAAATTCAAGTGAGACACGTTAATACTTTGGTCTTAAAAAAAAAACAACTCCATACAAATGAAAGAGACGTCTTCATTTGCAAATCACTTCTCAAAAGATGTATATTTTTAGAGCAATATAAGTTTCCTTTTGAAACAAGAGTGCTTCTTCTTTGTGTTTGAGTGAATTAACTTTGACATTAAGTGAGTGTGAGTAAAGTTGATTTGTTCAAACAATTCTAAGTATTGTTCAAGTATTGCATGGATGAATGATGAATCATGAGCTCAACTCTAAGTCCGAGACACTCTCTTGTTTTTCCTTTTTTTTTCTTTTTCTTTTCTTACAATGTTTCTTGCTTATGTTGAACTTGTAGGTCTTCAGTAAGCAAGTAGAAGTAAAAGAATTATGTATGTATTTAGTACAATTTAGAATTTTATCCTAGTATTCAACGTGAGTGATTGTTCTTCTCTTCATAGTTATATATCTTATTTTATTTATTTATTCTTTGTTTAATTAAAGTTCTTTACATTAAGTATTGATCTAAGTGCTTTAATTTAATCTGAAAGTTTCATCTTATAAAAAACATTTAGTAAGAGTCTTAGATGTTGAACATCTCATTAATTATGTTCCAAAAATTAAATTAAATTTAATGAAAAGTCAATCAATTCAAAAAAAAATATTAATTGCCCTTACATGGATGGACCATGTATTAAAAAAATAAAATCATTCCGTAAATAAGAAAACCAGATAAAAAGGCCATCCAAAGTGAAAGAGAAGTTTGGAAGGAAGAAAAAGTAAAAGAATTAGACGGGTAAGATGTTATATGTGAGGTCGACTAAATCTGGTCAATGGCTTAAAACAGATTGAATTTGAGTAAGTCTTGTTTAATTTGTACCAATTTAAACTTTTGTTAAATGACTTAAATTGATTTGAGTCTAATTTAAATTCAAATCAAATTTATTTTATTTATCACAAAAATCTTTTTTAATGAGACATATATAAAAATTGTCATGTTAATCTTATATAACAATTTTATGTATCGTTTCGTCTCCTTAACACAATATTAACTACTTTAGAGCGCATACACTCTCATGATTTTGTATTAAGTTTAAGTGTCACATTTAAATTCAAAACACGTTACGTTAGCAGATAAAAGAGAAGAGATTACCTTACCTCTCCCACTCTTCTGGAAGCTGCTATTAATACTCTCTCAAGCACTCTCCTGACGTGAACCATTATATTATATTTATTAAATATGATCATGATAATAATCAAATCATTCACCTCTGGATATTTATTTTTAAATTTACGTCATATTATAAATAAGGATGAAAACAGATGATCTAAACATGTCAGATCTATACAACAGCTTTTCCACCATAAAAGAATGGTTAAATGTGAAGGTGCCCCAAGGCTTTTGAGCACTCGCTGTCAATTAACAAACCCCACTGTCAATTGCCGATACGAGTTGATTAAAATTACCTTTTTACCTTCCCAATTTGGACCTGTAGAATAAATGAGTACAAGTTTTTTACTGTAACAGTTCACAGGTCTGACAGACACTTTGGTTAAAATGTTCAAGGATAATTTAAATTTTAGATAATTGAATAAATTAATGTGGGTCTGTTAAACTGTACAAATGATTTATCGTATAATTTAATCTTTAATTTTTCAAAAAAAAGGTGATTAAAAGAACTGGGGCTTTAATCTTTTTACCGCATGATACTCCCTTCGCGTGATCAGTTCCGGCTGCCCACCCCATTAACGAGGTCCGCCGCAGAAGGCTGGGAATAATTCGAAAACTATTGGAAAAAGAAAAGGCTTTTCCTGAGAAAAGCAGAGGGCAGAGAGCAGAGCATGCGCGGCCATTGCCGGAGCTTTCTCTCTTCCCCCCCTTTTAAGGATCCGATGATGATCGGGCAATTCAAAATTTTGAACCTGTCGTCTTCCTCGCGCGCTTTATTATTTAGACAGAACGTGCTCTCCTTTTTGACGGTGCTATTTTACAGTATGGTGGGCCCCGCTTAGATCCAGTGCATCAGGCGGATCCGATGTTGTCTGTAGTCTGTACTGGAATATTGATTGAGGGCTAGATCTCCGTGCACTGATGTGGGCACCACCACTCAAGATAATGGTACATTGGTACATCATCCAAATTATAAAATATCTCAATCTTCTCTCTAATCTTCTATTTATTTTTATAATCAACCTTGGAATAAGATAATACCTCCTAAGTTGTGGAATCCTAGGCTACAATGCTAGATGACCTATTTTTATGCTAATTTTAAAATCGAATTGGTGTATTTATGTTTAATGATGTAATTTACTAAAAATAATTTTGTCAAAATTGTAAATAAAATTTTATTTATTTTTTTATTTACTTTATTTGAAATAAAGTTGATAGTTTAAGTATACAACTCGAGTCGAGTTTTGTCCTGACCCGCATAGCCTGACTCTAGAAATCATGTGGGTCGGGTTGAGAAGATAAAAATCCACATGAAATTTGGGTCGGGTCAGGTTGAGTTGAGGATTTTACAAGTTAACCTGACTCGACTTAGCTAAAATGACTTCAGAATGCAGGTCAGATCAGAATTATGGTTAGAATTCGGATCGGGTCGGGTTGATAATTCGGATCGGATCGGGTCGGGTTCCTTAAAACCCGACCCACCTGACTCAAGTTGCAGCCCTACTCAACCGGTAATCTCCTGCCTCAGGAAGCAGGAGGTGTCAGGTTCGAACCCCATGACCTCACCTGGTGGGCCTTAAGGGCAGTGAGTATCACTCGTGGGAGTTTTACGTTGGATTTTCCAAAGTTTTTCACACGTACATTCAAAAAAAAAAAAAAAATTGATAGTTATCAAAAGAAACTCCATTTAAATTATTTATTTTATTAATTTAAATATATGGCTGTATAAGTTTTATCAAATTATTATACATATTATTATTTAGTTTAAATTGTAAAAGCTCAATGATTTAATAACTTGAGCGTAGTGTAACCTATTAATTTTTAAAATCATTTTACAAAATTACAACTAGGATGATACACAGCGCCTATCCCTCTTGTTGCATTTGTTAATATTATTGGATGTGGATATCCAGCAAATCAGATCCAACGATCATAAAATGATTATGATCTAACCTAAAAGATCCCTCTCCAAATGGGGAAGGTAGTTATTTACTCTCTTTTAAGTGCTTTGTTCTCTTCTTCCTCCTCTTGGATAGGTTGGGTTAGTTAATATTTCTTTCTTTATTTCATTATCCAACCTTTAATTTGTTATGTTGGGCCTTAACGACCATATATACCAGGAGCCTTAATGGTCCATTGGACAATGGGCCTTCAGATAATGTACCCCAGTGGGCTTTGAACGTTGGGCCTCAATGGACTTTCAGCATGGGACCTAAGTACGCCTTTGACAATGAGTGTTAATGGGCTTTGAACATTTGGCCTCAGTAGACCTTCGTAAAATGGATTCATTTGGCTTTCAACATTGGGCCTCAATGGACTCACCTGTGCATAATCGTTTTTTAAAGTTCATTATGACTTCGAAAACAGAGATATCATTTGATGTAATCATGTATAAAACTACAAATAGTAGGCTTCTCTATCAGGGTAATCTTGGTGTACTTTAATAGTAGTGGGCTCATCCGTGAGAGTTTTGATAAGACTATATCTGAATTTCCCACACATTAATCAAAAAAAAAAAAAAAATCAACCCTGAGACAAAGTCCACAATTTGATGTAACCAGTCTCAGAGGATAACTTGGGTTATGATATTCTGAATGGTTTCCCACTTGATCATGTTGCCTTGGTAAAACCATTCTTGAAGCCCATGGTTAATGTTTGGGAATCGCTCACATTGGTTTTTCCACATTATAAATTCACTTCTTCCTCATGTGTTCTAAAATGATATTTTACATCTTCTGAATATTACTCGTAAACTACTTTCATATCCAACTTTGAGGGAGACAATAATATTATGTTCGAATTTCGTTGTAAGTATTTGTTAGAAAATTATGATTTGATAACATACTTGATGTAACGATCCGATCCGAACACAAAGCCTAGGGTCCAACTCAGCAATAAATTGTCCGCTCTGGGCCTCGCACAGACGTGAGCCCGCACAGTTCTCCTTTTTGGGCCTGGGCCCACACAGCTCAGCTCAAAACGCATCTTGTGAGTTAAGAGGGCTTGGCCTCATATAAAGCCCATTCCTCTTTCCTTCCAAACCAATGTGAGACTCCCACATTAGTTTCATGTTGGATATCACACTTGAGGGAGAACTCACTCTTAAAAGCTAGCAATTAAGAGAATGGTGCCTCAAGTGTCATATAGAGTGAGCGATCATCCCACGGGCACTTTGTGTATACAGACACAGATTTTACTGTGATACCTATTTTGCCTTTCACCTGCCGTACTGAAAATGTAAAATAATAGGGATGTCAGAAATTGACTCACCAAGAGTAAAATCGGCTCACCGGATCACTCATGAACAGTAAAATCGGCTATCCGAATCACCTGTGAACAGTAAAATCGGCTTTCCAAATCACCCGTGAACAATAAATCGGCTCGCCGAAAACTAGTAAGGGATCTAATTGGTGAGCCGATGTCTGACATTTCAAACTTTTTCCGTACGGCAGGTGAAGGGCAAAATGGGCATCACGGTTAAACCTGTGTCTGTATACACAAAGTGCCTGTGGGAGAATCGTTGACCGTTATATAGAGTTATTAGTTTCACAAATTAACCAATGTGGGACCTTTTGTCACTTCACACCTGCCCTCATGTGCAGCATCACCAATGCAGCTTGCACATGGAAACTTTACACACGTACCATATTACAAATCATGATTTGATTACATTCTTAAGGTAAAACTCACTCTCAAAAGTTAGTTATTGAGAGAATGTTTCAAGTGTTATATCTTGGACTTTTAGTCAATTCACAGTATTTCTATGTTAAAGATATCAAGTACAACCCACATGAGTATAGCTCAACTGGTTGTCTCCCGTCTCAAGAAGCTGGAGGTTGCGTATTTGAGCCCCCATGGCCTAACTTTGGTGTATCCTAGGGGTAGTGGGTTCACCCATAGGGTTTTAAGCTGGCTATCTCGCAGTTTCCTACACGTAAATTCAAAATATATATATATATATATATATATATATATATATCAAGTACAGATGGGCAATAATGGATGGAGGTTAGTTCAATTGGAGGCAATAATGTTGCTCCAGTTGGAGAAAAGGTTTGTGGAGCTCAGTGGCACAAAAGTTTGGACATCCTTCTTTGAAATTCGTAACAAGTTTGGCTATCATTTTGTTTGTAATGCTCGTCAAAAAGGGAAGAATCATACACTTCAATTCTCATGATTCTTCTAGAGTTAGTACTGGTCATTTTGATATGATTAGATCATATATTCAGGGACTTGTTCTGTTTCATCAATCAATGGACACATGCTTCATGTTCATTTTTTGAATGATTTTACGAGGTAGTATTGAATTTTCCAATGATTAATAAGTCTAAAGTCTCTAGTATTTTGTTGAATCCATGGACCATGGCCTATCAAAATTCTTAACAGTAAATGAAATTGTTCGATGAGTATTTTGACCTCATACACATGATCAAAATGGCTGGACTGAAACGGAAGCATAGGCATATTTTGCTTAGTTCATGGATCAGTTCCATTTCATTTTTGTATTATGCTTTTGAAACAACTTCCTTGATAAACTTGTTAACAAAAGTAGTTTTCATTTACGATTCCATTTACGATTCTCAATTGCTTAAACTATTTGATTTACAGCTAGAGTACGACTTTCTAGTGATTCACGTACCAAGATTGTTCCTTAAATGAGTGTACACCTCATAGACAAGGTAATAACGATTTGTCGGGTCTATCCATTTATTTTTGTTTCAAATCGGGTCAACCCATTTATATATGGGTTCGCTTCTGTTTGGGTCATTTATCAAAAATGGGTCGATTTGAGACAAGTTGGACAATCGAGTCACATCAAATTTTGTCAGGTCTACTCAAAATACTATCTTATTCACACTAATTCTTATTCTAATCAAATCTAGCATAAAATCTTAGTCTTTATTTTGTTTATGCCATCATCTAAAAGAAGACTCGATGAACTCAGATTAGGAGTATTAATCCTTGGTGTCTGACCTGAAGTACAATTTTTTAATGAAATCAATTTTTTGTCCATCTCAGACAAAATTTTTAAACGAGCAAAATCTCCAAAATTTAACCGAGCAAAATCTCCAAAATTTAACCAAAATTTATATGCAAAAATTTGATCGAAATACAATTATTTCTAAAACTTCACCAATACTTGTAATATTTATATTATAAATTATACCAAATCTGGCTTGTGGTTGAAATTCTATGTCTAACCCATCCCTAGTTTTTTTTTTCTCCTTTTCTGCTCCTAAGAAACAGGACAAGAGCAATGGCAGCAGGTCAATGCCAAAAACGGGCCACAATATCATTTGTGTGGGCCTAAGACCTTAATTGGTTAAGGCCCACCAAAGATCTATCCATGTAGACACGGTAACATGTTGGAAAGACTGAGTTCAGCATATGGATAGCTGAAAGAGACTCTACAACTGTAGTCTTTATTAAAATGGTAATTTTCGTCGAGTTATTTTCATAATTTAAAACAATGGGCCTGCAAACCTTCAAGCAATTTTGATCTTTCATTTTACTGTTTGCATAATTCCTTTAATGGAAATCCATTTCTTGGAAAAAAAATCTATGCGCAAACAAGTAAAGCTCATTCAGGAAAGCAGGGGAGAGGCTTCCATTTGCTGAAATATAAAGGGGGACATGTCCATTACATTGATTAAGATTTAAGAGAAAAGGGGCTCTCACCCAACAATACCATGAGAGTGTATACACTTTTTCTCGATATAAAACCATTTAATCCGTACATACCAAGTAAAATTACAGAGATTATCTATTTGAGATTTAGCATGAGTCGAACACAAGACTCTACTTTCTTAAACTAATTCCAAAAAGTTACGAACAACACACATATTAGAGTGGAAACTCTTAGTTGCAGACTTAATGCATATATTTACATAGTAAGGTAAACTATAAGGAGATTTTGTAGCTCTCTCCTCGGCACACGTGTAAAAACCAGGACCGTCCATTCTAAAGCTTCTAATGCATCTCCAATTCAAATCAAATGGAGTAGCTCCACAGTGACACGTCAGAGACCCTTTCCACGTCATCCCAATAGGACGCAGTCCAGCTGTCGAGACGAGGAGGCGACAGCAGGGATCCCTCTGCCATGTTGGCAAGAATGGTGGGCATGCCTAAATCCGACTCCTCTTCCATGTAAAACACCTTCTCCGGTGGGTGCGGCTCTGATGTCTGGACGCTTGCGGTTCCGGAAGGCCGGAAAGCCTCTGCGGCCTCGGCTGCAGCCTTCTGTATGTCCCGGGCATTGGTTGAGGACGGAACAGGCAAGAGCCAGGCTGAGTCGGCAAAATTGAGGCAGGCCGACCGCCCCCGAAGCGCAATGGCGGCAACGTCGTGAGCTCGGGCGGCCATCTCTGGTGTTGGGAACGTGCCGAGCCATATCCTCGACTTCTTCTTCGGCTCCCGCACCTCGCACACCCATTTGTCGCCATTCCTTCTCCTCACGCCCTTGTAGACCGGGTGCCGCGTCTCGTTGAACTTCTTCCGCCCTGCCCGCCGTTTCGGACTACTCGATGCCACAGTTGTGAATGTGTCCTCATCTGAAATGGCTCGCCGGCAGCTATAATGCGAGGATGACGACGAGTTCTCCGGCGGCTGAGGTGGCAGGAAATTGGAGTCCCAGCTGAAGTTGTCCATCCAGGAGTGGAAGTAGAAGTAGAGTGGCAGCAGACAGTGTCGTTGTGAAGTGAAATGTGGAGTCGCGGTTAGTTAGTACTTTGTTGGAAATGGAAAGGGGAAGGGTCGTGTTATATACGTGTGGGGTAATTAAGGCACGTGATTTTAGATTAAGACACGCAAAAAGCACGAAAGACGAAGATGATTAGGAGACAGCTGGTTTATCAGTAGTGATTTTAAGGCAGTGTTTTAAACACGTGGAGGTCTGTTTATGACGTGGACTTCATGAATGTTCGGTTCAGGCTATTTTGCTTGGTTAAGGTTTGGCTGTTTCCAATCTATAGTAATCAAAGAACAAGACATCGTTGGATTGGGTCCAAGTGGAAAGTGGACCAGCTTATACCGGGTTCGTCTTAGATTATTGTCGCCGTTGATTTTCTTTTTGGTTTCGTTCTTTTTTTTCCTTTTCTTCTGTTGGCGCCCCTTGAGTACCCTGGTTTTAAAACTTAACTTTGACACCATCGTAATTTCAGTAAAGCTCAAGTACATTGGCTTCACAAAAATCTGGTTCCATCTTCTTGATGAACCAAATGACTTGACCTCCACCTGATTTTCTTACAAAAGAATTTACTTTTACCATTTTATAAATATATAGATCCAACTCGAATTCAAGAATAGATGGATAGACTCGATCACCCTAATTATTACTACGTTTATATACAACATATGCAATTATACATAGCTTAACTCATTTAAAGGATATTTTTAGTTTTTTTTTTAAATTCCAATCGAGCCAAGGTTTATTAAGGGTGACTGACGCTTGAGCTTGGTCAAATTGGGCCAAGATTTAGATTTAACCTGCCCAACATCCACAAGTAATTTATCCAATGGACTATGCTATCCGGTGTAAATTATTTTAAAACATGATATGATTGTTCCCATTAGATGGCTCTCGTATAATTGATCTGTAATGAACAAATATCTACTTAGAAGTTTGATTCTTTATTCGAGAACCAACAGCTATCAATATCGTGTCATTTCTCTACATCGATCATTAAATTATTCAAAATAAAAAATAAAAATCAAATAAGACATTTTCGATGGTAATAGGTTCAAATATCAAAAAGCCCTTTTTCAACATCAATCAACTCATTAAATAAGAATTCCCTTCAAAATTGAAAAAAAAAAAAATTAAAAGCAAAATGGCATTTTATTGCAATTATGAAGAAAATAGTAAAAATATAAATCTCTAAACTAATCTAATCCCTCCTTCACATCGATAAGGTGGAAGATGCTTTATATGTTGGTCTCTTCTCTTTTCCTCTTTTACATAGTAAACTATGACAGTCAGGGGTTTAAAATTCGGTATCAGTCGATATTTTTCTCTTCTTTTTTTTTTATAAAAACGGCCGATATCGGACGATACGATTAGCCGATATTCGGACCCCCGATGACAGCCTTCTCCTTCTTGTACCCTTGAGGTAAATTACAAGAGCGCCCACAACCCATAATGAGTTGGCTCACTGACTCACCAATGCCACCATCATATACATAAACAAATTGAAAATTATAAGTTCAATCATATTACTAATCAATTAAAAAAAATTATATCAATGTGAAATACATAATGTATATTCAGTTAATATATTCATAAAAAGCAACATTAAAGAAAATATAACTAATTCACAAAATTTAAGAATAACATAAGTACTTAAGAATAAAATACAACATTTTCTTTTTCATTTTTTCTCAAGAGTATAAATAAGCCACATATGACAAAGTCCTGAAAAAGGAAAATGAGCAAAGGAATTGATGTAGTTATTTACGTTGATTTCAACAGATTTCAGAGAAGCCAAACGACTCTTATTCTCAATAGAATACCTTATTAGAAGACTCTACTTTTTACACAACTTATAAGAATTAACTTTTAAAGATTTAAAATTAAATAACTAAAATGATCAAATAAAGATCAAATTTTACTTGTCCATCCAACTTCTCATTTTTTACATGTCCCAATCAATAATGTGTAGCACACAAAAATTTTGATAAGCGACCTCTCTAAATAGAAAAGATTTTCAATTTTCATCCTAAAATAAAATCGTTTACCAAAATAAAACAAATACTTACATCAGTCCTACTTTTATAATATGCATCTTTATATGAGATCTACTAATCTTATTAAATTACTTAAAATTATACATAAAAATTATAAAAAAAAAAAATATGTTCCATTCAAAGATCAGATGAAATGGACAATTGATAGAAAATTTTCCTTAGTTTAATCACGTATTTAATGAGAATAGCTTTTTAATATTAGTTTAATCCTTTCCATTTGATATGTTATTCTTTATTTTATTTTTTGGTAACATTGACATAATAAAGAATTAATAAATATTTCATTGAAATTCATTCCGCAAAAATATATATATTAATATGATACTTTTAGATTATAAAAAAATTCCTTTTTAAATTTTATATATTAAATTTTGCCTACAGTGTAAAAAAGAAAAAAACTTGATAGTTAGAAGTGATAATCAAGTGACACCATCAGACATATACTAATACTAATACTACATTTTAAATGAGTTTTAGATAGGGTAGTGAGTCCATGGAAATAATTTGTCAAATCTAAATTAAAGGCCAGCCCTAGATTAATGAGATAAATGGTTTGGATGTTGATGACGATGATAATAGTTGGGTATGATATAAGAAGACTATACGAGTATGATGTTTAATAAATTTCTCTCTTATTTAATCATCTTATCCTTGACTTTAAACTTTTAAAAATCAGTAGCTTATATTCAAAATTTTTGAAAAGCCAAGATTATATATATAAAATGATGGTGAAACATTATGTATTTTATATTTATATAATCATTTATTTTATTTTCAAATAAGTAAAATCCAAAGTCCAATTAAAAATGAACGATATTACGTATATCTTTAAATTATATTATTTAATATTTTAAAATTTATTTAATAAATCATCATTAACTTTTTTTAAAAAAAGTTACTTAAAATATCGACTTCTTATTTTAAGAAAGAATAAAGAAAATATAATTTTAAAAATAAATTTAATATTTTTCGTTAAAAAGATAAGTGTGGATACCATTATACCAAGTATCCGAAGAGAAAGGGAAGGTTCGTTGACTGGAGGAAGCTGACGCGAACCCAGTGAGTGGAGTGAAGACGCGCTCTGTCCGCGGAAACGCGTTGCGCGTAGTGAGTTACTTCCTTTCTCGGGATCTGATTGTGATTTGACATGATTGAATCAGATCCATACAATTGGTGGGGCCATGGAATGAATGGAATCCAGCAAGCAATTTGGTGAAGTGTGGGCTGTCGGGATGGGGCAAGCGAGACTGACACTGAGATTGAGTGCCTGACTCAGTCGAGGAACAGAGCAACTATCGTATTGGACAGCTGGCTCAACTGTCACTGCCGCTGCCACTATTTTACACGCCTAACTCGTGTAAACTGTAAAGTGAGAGAGTGACGTAGTAGTAAGTAGTACTACACCAGCTCTCACATAATGGACGGTTAGAGATTTTTATTTCCTAATCTACATTAGTTTTTTAGTATAAATAGTGAATGAATTTCATTAAAGTTGAAAAAAAAATTAATAAGATTGGAGGCTTCTATTTGTTTAAGAGCATTATACAAATTGTACTAAAAGCAGAAAATACAAATATGAGTCTCTTACAATAACAAAACATAAACAATAAAGTTTAACACTCTCGTCCTTTTCTAATAGATTATATTAAAAAGATTTTATGATTGGTATCCTCGTTTGTACTCTACCCTTTACCAAGAAATCGATTTTGGTCAAAATACCAGAGAACCATCTTATTACAATTCTCTTTTGCTTTATTGTTTTGATAACAACAATCTTTTTTATCTTGATTTTCTATATCTGGAGTCTAGTGAAGCAGTTCTGGATTCTTGCTACTGGCAGATTTCTTCTTTGTCGGATTTTTCAAGCATCTTGATTGGTCTACAGGATTGTTTGCTTCTTCTCTATGAAAGAAAAGCGTCTCTCTGCATGATCTGATATAGTAATATCGATGCTCTATCTTATGAGATTTAGATTACCTCCAATTGGCGCCTTTGCACTCATCAAGATGTTCTTTGTGTTCTTTTGTCTAAGCTCGACTGCTTCATGTCATGTATTAAACCGATGGCTATCAGTCTTCGCATCCTTTACTCGGTCCCCCTTTTTGAATTGCAATCTTTATTTTGGTGAGATTCTGGGTGAATAGTTCCCCTAAGGTGTGTTCTTTGTGCTGTAGGACTTTACATAACTCTTGGGAAAGCAAAAACTAGAAGCATTATCCTCCTATCATCATGGAGTTACCCCTATCTCGGCCGGCCCTAGTTTTCCTCTTATTACGCCATCTACATTGAATTTGTGAAAACCTTGAGTTGGTAAAGCCCAACTAACCTTTATCATGTACCTCTTCTTCCCTTCCCTTAAACACCATCTAATGAGACTCCACTTAAACTTCTCGTAAACCTCTCTAGGTTAACGAGACTTGTCTTTGAAAATTCTAATGTTCCTTTCTTCCTATGCTAACATAAAAAACACGTCGGAGTCCTCATCCACACCAATTTTGCTTGAAGAAAGGAGAACCCCACCACTTTGACACTAAGCTCCCCTCTTCTCTATTAAACACTCAATCACAATCCATCAAATTCAAAACATATTCCAAATATGCCTAGAAAATTAACACCTATGGTCAACATATTCCTCTTCAGAACCGCACCCTAAGATTATTTTTCACCGAAATCTTACCTTTAAACATTTCCCACTTGAACAATTGAATCTAGGAGGAATTTTATTAATCCAAATTAAATTGCATGGAAGCACTTGACTTTGATTCATATAGACTTTTTTCAGTAGATCTTTTACTGAGAAACATCCCTTGGAGGAGTCACAAGTCCATATCCATCGATCCCCCTCTTCTAAGGCTAACATCCCAATGAATTTGTTACTCCTAATCTAAATCAGTAGTTATTAGTGTTATTGTTAAAAAATAAATCACATTAAATATGTATGATTATTTGATTTATATTAAAAACTAAATGGAAAGAAAAAACTTTTGACTTTTTTACAACTATTTTTTTTTTTAATTTACATGTGGAAAACTGTAAGATACCTAACGTAAAACTCTAACGGATGAGTCTAGTATCTATTTTATTTGTTTAAATAAAATAAAATATATATGTATGTTTATAATGAGTTTAGTGAGTTAGTGGGCTGCTTATGTGGGTCATACTAGGAGTATATTTCATTACATGACTAATTTTGTCTAATTAATTCTAAAGGTATTTTCATAATTTGATTTGAGCACCACTAATATGTGTACGAGAGTAAAGAGTTTAGAAGAGGTTTTTCATTGTGAATTAATTTGTAAAATTTGTTGTGGAGCTCTTAATTATTATATTTAATAAATTATTAAAGAATTTTAAAAAGATTTTTTTTTTTATTTAAATAGGTGCAAGATATCGATTAGAAAATATTGAATGAAGATTCAAATTCACGAAAGAGAGTTTTATCGAGAAACTGAGAAGTTGGAACCAGTACAGGCGGCGGTGGTCAAACTTTCCAAAGGCTGCAAAGCTGTACTCTGATTTTCCGAAACCACTTGACTTTCCTGGAAAGTTCGTTTGATTCATTGAACTTTTCCACAACGGTTGGTCTATCTATAACGGCAAAGGCATTCATAACCTTTTAAACAGACTACAGTTGGATCTGTGGACCA
Organism: Chimonanthus praecox; assembly: GCA_022113865.1. Taxonomy (NCBI): domain Eukaryota; kingdom Viridiplantae; phylum Streptophyta; class Magnoliopsida; order Laurales; family Calycanthaceae; genus Chimonanthus; species Chimonanthus praecox. The sequence continues at coordinate 249,506 of JAINRJ010000094.1, read as the reverse complement.
ACATTAATATCTATCTTTAGATTTTTAATAGAATTTTTGCACATAGCGGTCCAGATTGATACACGTCATCACCACGGAGAATCAGAAAAACTCCACCTTTTCAGTTTTGAATTCTCAAAGTGTGAACAGGAGAAAATGGAAAAACAAATACATATATATATTCATAGATACACCTTCGATTCTCCAAACGACCGCTTGCAAATATACATGTAATGGGAGTTCGTTGGTCCCACAATCAAAATATAACGTACAGAAGTCAACTACAAAGTCAGACTGTCTGTTTACTGTTAGTATTAGATGGAATGGCTCCATAGTGGCACGTCACCATCAATCTCCACGTCATCCCAGTAGGACCACGCGGAAACGGAGGTGGCGAGAGCAGCAGTCCTTCTGCCATGCTGGGAAGCAATCCCGGCATGCCCACGCCGAAATCCGCCTCCTCGTCCAGGACAAACACATCTTCTGGGGAAAAAGTTGGCCCAGCATCGTCGCCTGAGAGAAACTGCTGCTTTGATGGCCGGAAGGCTTCGGCGGCCTTTGCGGCAGCGACCTGAATGTCCTTGGCATTTAGCAGAGGCTGGAATTGGCAAGAGACGCCGAGTCAGCGAAATTGAGGCAGGCGGACCGGCCTCTGAGCGCCAGGGCAGCAACGTCGTGGGCACGGGCGGCCATCTCTGGGGTTGTGAATGTCCCAAGCCATATCCGCGACTTCTTGTTGGGCTCCCGCACCTCGCACACCCACTTGCTCCCATTCCTCAGCCTCACGCCCTTGTAAATGGGGTGTCGCGTCTCGCGGAACTTGGTACGCCCGGCCCTCCGTTTCGGTGGACTCGTCGCAATGGTGGCGAAAACTTCTTCATCGGAAGTTGGCGAGTAGGCGGCACTGTAAGGTAAAATTAGAGTCTCTGGCGCTCCATATAGTTCGAAATCAGAGCGAGTGGCAGTGTTCTCCATGAGGGGGATTCAAGAAGTGCTTTGCTGCTGCTGCTGCTGTTGTCTTTCAAAGAGAGTTGGTAATCTAGTGATGATGAGAAAGAAGATGAGTTGGGTGGTTTTGATAGTTGATAAGCTGCTGAAATGAGTTCCTTTCCTTTCTTTATAGGGAGGAATGGAAGAGGTGGGGTGGTGCATACTGCAGTTTAAACACGAACACGGAAAGCCAGTTGGGCTGAGGGTGGTGGATTGGGGTGTCGTTCTTAAAACCAGCTGGCTCAGACTAGTTAGTCAAGAGGCAGGAAACAGGTTTTCAACATGTGTGGGTGTTGCTGGGCCCTTTCCCTTCCCTCTCTGCCTCTCTGGCCTGGATAACTTAATTTCATTGGGCCTTCTATTTTGGCTTACAACATTAAATGTATAAAGCAATGATGACGCAAACCTAAGGAAAGATCTCGTCTAAAGTTTATCCTTGTTTATCCTTCTCCAGTTCTCTGACCTTGTAGAACCTTGACTCTTGAGCCCTTCAAAGGAACAAGAGATCGAGAAAGTTGGATTAACCCTGCATATTTGACTTAAAAAAAAGTTTTTTTTTTTATTCTTAAATTAAGTGAATAATTTAATTCAAAGGCTACCTTTAAAAATTTACAGCCAATAGTTTTTAAGAAATAAATAATCATAAATTGATTTAATTGTAAAAGCCAAGGCATTACAATTAGGGGTTGCACTCGCAATATATTGGGATGGATCGATTTCAGATCGAGTTGGCCATAAATAATAATAATTTTTTTTTATTCGACTAATTCAATTTTTATTTTATTCACTAAATTGACATAAATTTATTTAAATAAATTTTAAAAATTTTAAAAATGAGAGAAATTATTTTTAAGAAATATAGAAAGTTGAAGTAATAGATTAATTTTGACAGTCAAATTCTAACTGAGATGTGGGAGATTTTGGATTTAAGTTATTTTCAACACAAAATGATCATTTTCCATAATATTATTAGATGTGTGAGGATAGAGAATTTTACACATACCTCAAGAATTAGTCAATTGTTTTAAGAGATTGGAACACCTTAATTTTCAAAAATAATAATATATGAAGGTCCTTTAAAAAAAAAAAAAATTGGTAAGATATGTGGACTAAAATTAATAAATAAATTATTTATATATTAATTTTTAATTTTTTTCAAATCGGACTTGATTTCAGGACCTTTCAATTAACTCAACACGAATTTATCTAAAATTGAATTAATTTAATTTTTTTAAAGAGAAACTACTCAAATATGTATTCTTTAAATCGAGTCGAGTTGACGAAGGATTGAGTTCACTCCATACGTCATGTATCTCGGATTTGAGACAAAAGTCTTCCATTCCCATTTAAAATTATAAATACAATTGAAAAAGTAAAAAGCTTTTTATTGGAGGTCAGCCGCAGCACCACCGTTCAAGGTGACTCAAAGGCCGCCGAGAAGCCGCAGTGTGTTTCAAATGTTGTTGAAGGTCAGCCGCAACACCACCGTTCAAGGCGATTCATTGAATTCTCCAACTCGTTGACTCACCCAATGGCAACATTGACACTTGAATTCTATGCATTCTAAAGTTTGAACGAATTATTAAGGTCAATCCTTGTCAAACCCCATTTCAACTTAAAATTAATAACAAATTATCACATTTAATTATATGGAATCTATCATTTAAAATTTAAAATTCTTTATTAATTTATAAACACAGATACATGTATATTATTATTTTAGATTTTATAAATTGTTGGGTTCACTGTTGAATCGATTTGTTTAGATATTACCTTAAATTACTTTCACTGGTTGTGTTTAGAAATTAAAAAATCTCAAGATAAATTAAACACTTCTAATCATAAATACTAAATAGTCTCCTTTTGTCCATATTTTTTTTTTTTGAATTGCATTAAGAGTCAACCAGATAGAGTAAAAATTCAAAACATAATGTTTGAACCTATCAACAACTTAAACCAAGCCTAATTCACCAATAATACTACTCATATTTAAAACTTTTACCTATTTTTAATATAATTTAAGCTTCTTTGAAGAGGGATGTGGACGGCCATTTGGATTGGGGTTGGCCCATAGGTTTTGGCCTTTGATAGTTTGATATTAAAGCACAGCTGCAAGAGCAAGGAGCAGGAAACAGGGTTTCAATGTCATCCATTTCTGACAATCACTATCTGCCATTCAAGTTTGTTATCACTCTCTATCTGTGTTAGGTTTCCTTCCCTTTTATCTCTCTTCTCGCTCTTTCTTTCCACATCCCTTTTCCTTTCATTGACCTCTTCACTTCATCTTCCCCAGTACAAAATGGTTCTTTTTAACAGGGGTGAAACTGGGTGTGACCCAATCTGAGAAAGCAGTGGGTTTGGGTTATATATATGTATATTTTAGGTTAGGTTGGGTTGGGAAAAAAAAACCCACTTGAAATGCGGGTCCAGCTAAGTTGAGAAATTTAAAATCATACATAACCCAAGTACATCAAGTTATAAAATAACGCTTGAGTTGAATCAAGTCAGAAATTCGGGTGAAGTAAAGCCAGATTGAGTAATTCGAGTCAGGAATTTGAGTTATGTCAGGTCGGGTTCAATAAGTTTTGACATGGGTTGGGTTTATTAGAACCCGACCCGACGTAGCCCGAGTTCACCAATTTATAAACATCATTTGGGTTGAATGATGTTTGAAATTTAAGTTGGGTCGGATTGAGTAATTTGGATCAAGAATTTAGGTCGGGTCGGTCTTGGTTTAATAAATTTTAACATGAGTTAAATTGAATTTATTACAACTCGACCCAATTCAACTCTACTTGAATTTCAGCACTACTTTTTAATATAGTTAAATCAATAAATAGTTTGGGTTCAAATAATATTTCTTTCTCCCAATTCATTTTGATTGTTCTTCAAAGACTTAGAAGATTTTAATTTTCGTAATTCAATAGATAAAAAATATCATCTTAAAAATTTCTTTCAAACTCATCCATTTTTATAAATTGGACCCCACCTATGTGGGCCTACAAACTACTCAAGATTCAAAATTGAATTTTTACATAGGATGACAGTACCAAACCTACCTCATACATTGTCCACTCAAAGGAGTGGAGCCCATTAATGATAAGAGTGAATTTTATCTCTATACATTTTTAAAATTTGATATTCTATAATTTTTATATCTATTCTTCATTTTCATTTTCTCCTATTTTTTATCAATACCTTCTAAAATTGTGACCTATAATAATGGGTAGTGACACATACACCATAAAAAATAGTTGGTGTACACCAAATAAAATAATTTGTTTCAAATTTTTTATTTTACCCTCAACTTTATTATGGAAAGGTCTGAGAAAATATGGAGGAAGTAATAAAATTGAGGGTAAAATAGAATTTTTGAATAATGAATCTTATTTTATCATCACAAAATTTATATAAATGAATAGATTATCATATAAGCTATTATACCGTAAAAAAATAAAATTTATGGAATAATGTTAATATTTAATTTTTAAAATTAAAAAAATTACTGAATAACTAATTTGATCTATCATAATTAATTTTATTATTAAAATACATTAATAAAAATAATAAGAAACTGAGTCTAAATTAAAAAATAATAATTTTTACAAAACAAGTGAGATCTCTCTATGTGTCGTGAAAGTAAATAAATAACTGAGAAAGATGGGTGTTAGAAACACACCCATTTCCACACATGTATCTGTAAGCCGAGTCGGGCCAAATTGACTCGTTCGACTCGGGCCTATACCTGCACGACTTGCTTGATTTTGCGTTTCATTTTCTCAGATGCCCCTCAACAGTTGCAGTTTTTTTTTTTTTTTTTTTAATTATTCATCTTATGAAAGAAAAGTTATACTAATTTCAAAATAGTTTTATAGAGATTGTTATAAAAAATTATTCAAAATCATTAATAGATAAAATATACTTCCTCTGTCCCATTTTAATTGTCTCATTTGAAATATTTGTGTTTTTTAAAGAACTCTCTCTATAAGACTAAAATATCATGTGATCTCATCCATTTTCAATACACTTTATACTAATTGAGACAATTATTTTGAGACAATTCTAAAATCCATATAGGATAATTAATTTGGGATAGAGGGAGTAGTATTTATGAGAAAAGTATTGTAGCATTACTGAGGTGTTAGGTTCGAGCTCTCCTAGTCTCACTTAGTGTACTTTAGGGGTAGTTGATATCACCCGTAGGATTTTACATTTGGTGTGCTGCGATTTTCTATGCGTAAACTCAAAAAAAAATAAAAAATTATGAGACTCATCTTTCATATTAAGTAAAATAAAATAGTTAAACCCATTAATAAAAAGAAAAGTCAGCTCTTTATCAAATTTCAAGTTTTTTACATGAATTAGAGAAATACATCATTTACATAAAGATGATAAATTTTTTATTTTAAAAATCTAAATTTATTTTATAATTTTATTATTATTTTATATAAAAAATTTAAAAATTAAAATATATAAAATCTTATATATATAATGTTTTATATTATTAATTCAGTACTAAATCCTGAATTTCTGATAAAAAAAACGAAAGTCGATAAAAACGTTAATTCCTCTTGTGCTCACGGCAAGGCAAAATGAGGCGGAGAGAGGGGAAAGGAAAGGAAAGGAAAGGAGGAAAAGGGTTTTCTGGAAAACCCTCGTCCAAACGCTGCCCAAGCCTCGGCCCCTTGCAGTTCTTCGGCATAATTATCATTAGCAGGTTTGTAATAATCAATGTTGAGCTTCTATCATAATTATCTTTTTCAATTTTCTTCTTTTGGAACACATCAAGTGGCAAAATCATAAATATCAATCAGTGAGGGATGACAATCTCTTATATGTTTGTTGACAGGTCTCATCTTTGAGAGGCACTGCTTGTAAATTCATTGGTTGCTCCTAACTAGTGGGTTTAACTTGGATTTGCCTCCATATAATTTCATCTCCATTGGAGTTGCCAATGGAATAAGATGCAAAGAAATTCATTTTTCAAAATTTGGCAGTCCAGGGTACTTCAACAATTTCGATATTATACATCTGGCACGGAAGATATTCCATACAGAGATGTCCCAAAACCTTGTAGAAAGAAATCAGAACGGAAACCATATCCTACACCAATGAAAATGCTGATTAGGAGAGCCAAAGAGGAGAGGAAAGCAAGGAAAGTCGATCCGTGTAGAATCCTTGAAGCGCCTGAAAATGGCTTACTTGTTCCCAGACTCATTGAGGTGGCTTACCGAGTCAACCAGGCAAGAGAATTGCTCATTCATGGCCTATCCAAGCTTGTTGGTGATGTTGTTCCTGTGAAAAGATGCAGGTAGTTCAATATTCCAGATTTTTATAGTAAATCTTATTAACAAACCACCATCTTTATTTCTTTTAAGGAAGAAACAAGAACCATAGTAAAGTTGGTAAGTTTTCATTGTTGGTGCAAGTTCGAGTCATTAGTTTAGCCCCTAGAAAACAATTTGTTTAATCCAATTATGAGTGCCAATCCTAGATAGATTAAGCAAATGCATTTTATAATGATGATGATGATAAGGGGGGCATTTGGTTGTAACGAAACTAAGGTTGTGTTTGGATGAGGAGAACTTAAAGCGGAAGATTCTGTTGGGGTAGTAGAACCTTTACCCATTGGAGAATTCCTTGTTTAAATCGCTTGGTTTTTAAGTACCTTATTTGGGATGCCTGCTGAGTGTCAAACTTAATTACTTTAGAATCTAATCATAAGGCTACATGGGTTACACCTTAGTCTTTTTTATATATATATTTTTTACAATTTGTGAATTTCAAAGAAAAACAGTTGATGAGATTGAAAGTTCATTTGATGACCTGTATGGCTACTAGTGAACCAAATTTCAGCCCAAAATTCAAATATGAGCCACTTGATCTTAGTGATTGAAATCATCAATCGTCTTTAGAAACAAAAAAGGCCCCCGGTAATTTCAAGCACTGAGATCAAGTGGCTATAAATTCTAGTATGAAATTTGGCCCACTAATAGTTCATTAAGTGAGCTTTCAATCCCATCGGTTCCGTTTTCTATTGGACTTCATTTTATTTTTTTATTAAAGAGATGATGGGTCACATTTCTTAGTTGGAGAAGATGGAAATCTCCTGAGAGGGGTAGAGAATGTATTTTCTCTTAGAGGAGGTGAAGTTTTGCTTTTAGTGGGCTCCACTTTCTCCTCAAAACAGCATCAAAATAGCGGAAGATGAGGTTCTCCATCTCTCTTCTGCTCATCCAAGCACAAAACAACCTGAGGGAACAAAACCATTTCTCCTAGGGGGAGTTGTTTGCCCTTGTTTGCTACATTAGTGGTGCTAACTAGGAACCAATTTCTCCTTGGGTAAAGTTCCCCCAAATTGGTAGTGAATTTACAGTTTTTCTACATTTCCAATGATTTCAAATTCCATTTTTATCATCACAGTTTTTTTTTTGAAGTTATCATCACAGGTTTTTCCACCTCTAGGTTTTCTCTAGGGCTCTGTTTGAATGTGTAGAGTGACAAGAAATGGGGTTTATTAGTAAATTACATAATCACCTTTTGGTGTTGCATAAAGTGGAAATAGTCTGTTTTTTTTTCCTCTTCTTTTTGTGAAAGTAAGAAATGGGTATTCTTAAAGGGTAGAGGAAGCAAAGTGAAACCCATTTGGTCTTTCTAAAAGATTTCCTTCTCCAATAGTTATATTCTTGTACATAGGTCCCTTTGGTGAACACCAAAAAGTAGGAAAAATGAGACAATAATCTCCATTAAGGGGATTGTATTCCTACTTCCATCTCTTAATTAGCAATGGTGAATTATTAATGTTCACCTTCCTATATCCTAATGGAGCCGTAGGTTTTTCTTTTTTATTGGGATTGGGAAGAATTAACTTTTCTACCATCATCATCCAACTTTTTTCCCTTTCTTTCTTTCGTTTTGGTCGGGAAGAATGTTCATAGGCAAGCATTGCCACTTTCTCGATGCCCCACTTAGAAAGATTGTTGCGCCCCTGAGCTTGGAAAAGTTTAAAGCCATTAATATCTTACTTTTCATTAAGACTTTTTTCCTAATCTAAACACAGCAATAGTATCTCCAGTAGTAGGTATCCCCATTTTTGCATTTCTTGACACCCAAAAAGTGCTTTTAAGTGGAAATTCATTTTTAAACTTTCACATTTCATCCATTTTTTTCTCTGCCCCTAAGAGACTGTCATTCTCCAGCTCATGGAAAGTGAAAGAGTAAAGAAAATGAGAATTTTCCCTCTTCTTTCATGAAACAAGGCCTCTTTGCTAAGAGCATATAGAACATGAGACATTTTTCTCTTCTTCGAAGGAATCCATTTCCTATTAGGGGAGATAAAAAAATTAATGTGGAAAAAAAGAGATTTTTCTCGCTTGGCAAGACAATATCTTGTTCATTTTTTTGTGAAAATTAGATTTTTGACAAACACAAATGTTGGGCTTTCATGGTCCGACATGATGCTAGAGTTTATGACATGTTAGATAACATGGATTGCAACCAAAGATAAATTTTCTTGTGGAATTAATTTCCTCGAGAAAATTGACAATCAATCCCTAAATTAAGTGGGAGATTAGAAAGAAAAATCCCTCTCTTGCATTCGTTCTCCATTGCATTGTTCGAGCAAGAGTATTTGATGCGTCAATATGGATCTATTGGGTCCATGAAGTCATGCCATGATGTATCTATATGTAGATCCTATATAGATATAAAATGATCTTTTTGGAATAAACCTCTCTATGCGGAGGAAAGGAATAGTGATTTATTCCTTTGGAGTATCCAGGAACAAGAAGATTCAATCAGATATTTCGAAAAATTCTTGTGTAGCCCAAGTAAAGAATCTGCTTCTACAATTTTGTCTCTGAATTTCAATATCAGAATAACTGATAATCTTTGATTCAATGGCTCCTGTGAAATGGACCATGGAGTCTGGAGTCATGTGGTCATTACTTTTTCTTTTCTTTTCATTTCTTTTTTTCTTTAGAGAGATGTGTGATCTATTACTGATTAAGATCCTTTTGGAACTTGTTAAATTAGATTCTGCTCTGAAGTTCACATTGGGCATGTAGGTCATGAAATTCGAACATGTACAGGGGCCAAGAGTGGTTTGAGGAGTGCAACTCACGTATGGAGGACAGGTGGCATTGAAGATGTGGTCTACTTCCCCTACTGCTATCATCTCCATGATAGAGTAGGGAAGCCAAGAGTCGGCCACAACGAAAGACTTAAGGTCCAAAGACTCCCTGCAATTTTGGAACTCTGTATACAGGCTGGATTGAACCTTGAAGACTACCCAACAAAGAGAAGGGCAAAGCCTGTTTACTGGATTGATGGAAGGATTGTAGATTTTGAGGGTGGGGAGGAAGGATTAGATACTGAAATGAATCAGCAATCCAATGATCCCCAAATGCCATTTTGCTTGGATAGTGGCCACATCTCTTCCCAGAATGGAAACTCGAAGCCAAGTGAATTGAGTGCGAAGACACTGGAATCATGGTTTGTAATGAGATATGGAGCTGAAGAGATCATGCAGACATATGATGTGAAAACTTGTGGATATTGCCCTGAAGTTCAGGTAGGGCCCAAGGGTCATAAGGTAAGGATGTGTAGAGCTGCAAAGCATCAATCTCGGAACGGCCTGCATGCGTGGCAAGAAGCAACCATTGATGACTTGATCGGCCCGAACTACGTTTGGCATGTACAGGATCCACATGGACCTACTTTGGTGAATGAGCTTAAAGAGGTACTATGGCAAGGCGCCTGCTGTGGTGGAACTCTGCGTGCAGGCTGGGGCACCAGTTCCTAATGAGTACAGGAGTATGATGAGATTAGATGTGATTTCTCCAGGTCGTGATGAAGTTGATCTTGTCACTTGAATCCACCATGGTTTGCCCCATGTTTTACTGTAGAGAATCGATTTGGATGTACTCAACTTCAGTAAGTGAATCCTCTGTTACCGCTGATGTCTTACAACACTGTAAGGTATGATGTGTTATATGTGTGCAGTGAAGCCTGCTTGATAATATGATTATATCAATTGATGATAATCTGACAAGAATTACGTTTCAGATCTAGTCATTTGATCAATTGGATTGGGTTGACTCTTGAAAAGGAATGAAACAGGCTCACTCTGGAGTCGGGGCTTCAGACCTGTCTGTGACTGTTTCTGTCGTTTGTATTCAGTATTCACTCTTTTTGCTCTTCAGTAGAAAGTAATGAAATAGGCAAAGTTAATTAACTTTATTTTCTGAAACATTTCGGTCAATTGTTAGGCCACTTGACTGTTGTCATTTGGCAACTTAATAGCACTGTGAAGTAGCAGCAATGAACCCGATTGTGGGACAAGGTTCACTTACATGTTCCCCAAATTTCAATGGGTTTCATCAATATACATGTGCAGGTATTTTTTGTGTACTTTTGATTTGATCTTCTTGTCCTCTTTTCATCTCTTTTGACAAAGGAAAACAAAAATTCAACAGAACACTGACCCATCTTTCTGAGTCCCTTTGTCTCCTTTAATCTTCTTCTGTTTTATAGATAACAAAGAATGAGTAAAATATAAATCCACTCTTCATCTCTCTCTTCAGTCCTCTCTCTTTCGAGCTTTGATTTTTTATACATATCATATATTACACTTGTATTCAATTCGACACAAATTTAATTTTGACAGTTCTTTTAATCCAATCAAGGGATTTTGGTCTCATATTTATGTTTAGATCTTAAAAACCACAATTCGGAGTGAATTTTTTTTTTGGGGCGGGGGTGGGTGTGGGGTTGAGGGAGTTCTCTACATGACTACATCCATATTTTTTAAGGCCAATGTATTCAAACCTCTTAGAGTACCTGGTTAATCTTTGGAACATGTGCAAATCTCTTTATCTACACACACCGAGTAAAACTATAGAGAGTAGCTCTTTGAAAAGTGAAAATTGAACTCAAGACCTCCCATGGTTAGAAGTGGGTTCTTGTCCATCACTCAAACCCCACTTTACATCCATTTATCTTTTTTGAAAGTTTTTTATTTTTATACAAGATTTAAGAATGCAAAAACCTGAACTCTTATAACATCGGAACTCATCTCAATGTCGTATTTCATATTTATTTTAGACCTTCCTAAATAAAGGAGTATTTGAGGACAAAGTTAATAAATCAGGTTAAAACATTTTATTTCTCTCAAAAGTATGTAAGGGTAAAATGCACTTTTACAATTAAAATTCAAAGATAATAAAACTGTATATTAAAAAGGAAAAAAGGAAATTATGTTGTCATGTGTTCCATTTTTTTTTTTGTCTTATGGACATTTTAAAATATTTTCCAGCATGATTTCAGGGTTTAAAAAGGTTTTGAGACATGAGTCTAATATAACGTGTGTTGGAAAACTCCATTATTTTAATATGTTTTTCATACTATTATTTTGATCGAATCAATTAATTCATGTTTTTAAACATCACAAAATTTTAAAGATTAATAAATATTTTAAAGTATCAAAATTTGAAATAAATTTAAAACCGAGCTTGTAAAACTAATAATGAAAATTCTTTTGTGGATCTCTATTTTTTACCCATTTTTAAACCTCACAGCGTTGCATGACTGCATATGATTGGTCCAAATCAAGATCCCATGGTATCATGTAATAGTAAGTTTCATCTCCATCTGTATCCAATTTCTTAGTTTGGACAAGTTAATGTAACTTGCAGACCATCTATCCTTCTTATCATCAAGGGAACAGGATGTAAGGCCCATCTGCATGGCCCCCAACTTGAAAGAAGGAAGAAGAAAGAGCTACACTTCAATAAAAATTAGCTTCTATTTCACTTGAAAGAGTGGACTACAAATATAGAAATTGTTATAATGGGGTAAAACAATTGAGTATCATCCTCCTGCTGATGCCTGTCCAAAAGTATCTACAGCGCATAGCAAAAAATTATAAAATTAGTATAATTAAGAGTCATCTAATTGAATTTCTATGGGGCTTTTTTTTTTACTATCTTTTATTTTTATTTTTATATAATTAGAAATTCAATTTCTTCTTTGTCACGTTTTAATATTTTATGTATCTTATATTTTCATTGTTTTTAAAGTTTTAGTTTAAATTTGGATGGAAAAGGAAAATCTATATTTTTATTGACTTGGAAAGGCCCAGAGATGCCTAAGTACTTAATCGGGAGAATGTTGAAAACAAAGACGCCTCCGACAAATATGTTGAGAATATACAAGGAAAAGGCTACAAGTGTAAGAATGGTATGTAGGAAGACAACATAGTTTATACAGACCAAGTTTAAAACCCTGGTTTGGGCTTTTGGACAAAAGGTGGTAGTATGGGGTCCTGGTTTTGGTCTTTCTTTGATCTATTATAGGTCCAAACCCAAGTAACTTCATGCCCATTTAGGGGGGAAACTTTAGAATAGAAATGAGTTCTGATTTTGATTGTGAATGACTGAATTCAGTATAAATGAACCATGATAATTTTCTTGAGATGCTTAGCTGATTGATTTTAGATCAAGTTTTAGACATTTGGCTGTCATGATAATGAAACGTGTTGTAGCTAGAAAAAGAAGTAACTTTATTCTTTGGAAAATTGAGGTTCCATAACTACAAAAAAAAACAAACAGTACAGTAATGCACAACAGAGTAATTGGCTTCATACCTTCATGATAATGATGATGACTTTAGCTGTTCAAAGAGTGCCCAAATGAGGATGCTTATAATGAAGTCCCTGACTAAACTCTTGAGAAGGGTATTAATAAAGTGACTAGAACCGTCACCTAATGGCCTCTTACCAACAAGATCACGGAACCGCAAGTCTCCTAGATCTGATACTAATGCATAGATGACACCATTAATGTGACCCTTTCCAATCACCCCAACCACTCTCTTATGTTTATTCACAGCTTTGCTCCTTTTGAGAGACCATGCAAGATACTGAAAGAACAATGACAAAGTGGACTAATTTCAATTTGTCATATTGATAACCATGACCCAGAGAAGTCAAACCTTAATAAGAGTGAAAAAAAACAAGAGAAGTTAACCTTTAAAAATATTTTAAGAAAAGAACAAAAAAAGGTTGGGTCTGCAGATTTGATCAGAAATTGCAACCCATAACCTAATGCACACTATTTTCTTATAAAAAATGGTGACATCATCTACCATTTTCCCATATAGGTTAAAACCAAGCAAAATTCAGTTCCTTCAAGATGTGTGTGTGTGAGAGAGAGCAACATTGGTTCTCATTTAATGGGATAAGATGTACCGTATCGCGCTCATGAATGAGAGGTTGAAGGAGAGAAGGAAATGAATAGCTCAGTTGCTCATATAATTGAAATGGGCTAGCATCTGTGTCCTGATACAACACAACAATATGTAACTGAAACTGGACTCAAGGATGAAAAGGAAGTCACACCTCAGGTATTGTATGGTTTTGATCAAGAACATGGCTAGCAGCCTAAAGTTATTGCTGTCCCACTGCAGTAGGGAAATGTTTCGTTGACTGCCACGCCCTTAAAGCATTGATCTCTTTGAGTATTTTTAATTGGTGCCATGCGAACCCCATGCAAAAGGAACAGTAGGTTGGCAGAAATGAAGACAGGTGAATCTATGGTCCACAACAAAAACCAAGCAGTCCCTTGTGCTTTCGTTGTGAAGATCTTGTAAGAATGATAACATAACCAAGAACTTGGTTCCATCAATTGAATCAACTATTATTTATGCATATCTGACTTTTCCAACAATTAAACATTACAGACACTTCATTGAAGATAATGATAATCTGATAGAATATCTTAACTTGTAATAGATCAAAGAACAAGTATACATAATGAGCAGTGTTTTAAAAATTGAACCGGCCCATGGTTGAACCACCGGTTCAACCATAACCGGCTCAATCACGGGCCAAACTTAAAAAAAAAAAACCTTACTAACACATTAAACCATAAAAAACCTGTCAAACTCGCGGTTTTTCTAAAAAACCAGTCAAACTCACGGTTTTTCTAGAAAACCCTCAAACCGTAAACCATAAAAAACCATTTTAAATTAAAAAAAAAATGAATTTAATAACATGTGCCCCATTGGGTGACCCCAAAAGGCTGGCCCATATCCCAACCCCTAAAGGCCAAGGAGGGCGTGTATCCAATTACACATTTGCCGTTTTTATAGCCTCTCATTTGTATTTGTCGATGGAGAAGTACATCAGAAATTTTCTTAGATAAGAGTATCACCTTCAAATTACCCCCAGACACATCCAGTGATGGAGAAGTTATGCCTCGAAGAAGTGAGGTAACCAAGCCTAGTTTTTCATTCCATTTGAGAGAACTCCAAGCTCTTCCAAGCTGAAACAGTAGATTATGAACAAATCAATAAAAAATAGAGGAAAATGGAAATATGAAAGCAACAGATATAGTTTTCAATGGAACTTGCTTGACAATTTTTGACCTCAAAAGATCACAAAGTCAGATCTACGCATATTACTTGGTCAAAGAATACATACAGTTATTTCAATTGGGCGATCTCCTAAAACAATTTGAGCTCCAACCTCTTCAGATGCTTTCCGAGCAGCGCGAAACTGCATGTCAGATAAATGAAATAATGTAGTTGATAAGTAAATTAATGTTAATTTTTATGAATTTCTTTTTTGGTTCATTACTTCTTTTGAAATGGAAATTTACTTGTATATTAACTGAAGATTGTGAAGTAACTATGAAATATTCAACCTCATCTCCAAAAGGCCGGTTGGAATCAGAAGAGATTTTTGAGGAGAAAACTGCCAGAAGCAATCGTAAGGCAAGAGCAGTTTGGCCCCCTGTCATTGTAGACCAAAGCAAGGGTATATATTATTCTAGCAAAAACAAAAAATCCTTTTATTTGTAACTATTTTATTGAGAGAAAAACTATATCTATGTTAATGAAAATAAGTACTAACTGTTGTTATTGGATTTAGAAATTTAGGAAATATCCTGTTTCAGGTTTCCACTTTCCCTTTCCTTTTGATGTTATGGATTTCATGTAATTAGACTTTTCAAAGCCCATATGTGAGGTTGGACTTTTCTAATGGTTCAGGAATCATGCATTTGCTTGGGTGAGCTGCTCCATGTTAACCATTTTTTTTAATGACTTTATTCTTTTAATCCCTAGAACACCATTTAACAGCCATCTGACCATTTTTAGAATATCATAGACCTGATTTTCATGCACTGGTAACCATACCTGAGAATCATATATCAACTAATTTCTATTAACTTTTCAGGTAAGAACATTGAAGATCCTACCCACCCACCCAACTAACAGATCCAGTTGGCTCCACAAAAAATTCTCATACTGCTGGCATGCTTTGTGAATGTGAAACATCTTGGAACTGCTTAGCATAGAATACTTTTTTTTTGTAAATTAGTTGCATTGTAACTTGATTATAGAAAACAGAACCCACAAAATCATGAGGATAGAAATGAAAAGGCAAACAGATCCAACTTCATTATGAAAATCATGCCTACTAAATGTGCTTCATTCATTTTAACATCTTATGGATATTCAGGTCAAATGGAAAAGGAAGATCTTAAAAATCATAGAAGTCCTGAATGTTTTACAGATATATTCTTTTGGAGGAAGCTTTTATATCTTTCTTCTCTGATGTATAAAGGTTAACATTTTATGGAATTGATACCTAGTTTCGAAGTAATCATCTAGCGCAAGCAGTCATACCCCAGTATGGTGTGGGTGGCACTATGGGGGCCGCCTAGGCCCACACAAGTGTAAAGTCAATAGACAGAACAATGTGGCCCAATCATCAATCTTTTAGCCTTGATTCCAAGGTTAAATTTATAAGTCTCTTTTGGGCCATACGCACTCTGCAAGTCCATGACAACCACACACCATTACTGAAGGTCAGCCTGCAATGCAGCATGCACAATATTTGGGAACAAGTGGCTTGCTAACTTCTTGACACCTGAAATATACTTGATGATATCCACGACTTTCTTTCAGCAATATTCACAATAGAACAGTCATATTGCCGATTGCATGTTAGAGTCATAGAGTCTAGCTGAAGTTTCAAATTAGAAATTTGTTTTATGTTCAATTACCATTTTTAATTGTCTGCTGTGCATTATAAAGTGGCACTAGCAATATTTCTTTAGAGTAAATTACTTTTTATGTGAGTAGAAACATTCCATTGTGAATGACTTATATGAAGTGCCACTACAACTTTTCAGAAGTGACTCTAGCTACAGTTTCAAGGATAAATTCACTTATATAGCAGACTGCTAAAAAAAAGGCTTCACCAATGCAGGTCATGAGGAAGAATAACTCACAAATAAAAAACTATTAGCAATGAAAAGGGGTCATAAAGAAGCTCTTGCATGACCATTCAAGATATTAACGAGTACAGCAATTAAGCATAGATTCATGACCTGGAAACTGAAATACCCACCCAAATTAATGCTACGACTGACAGCACCCAAGAACCTCGATCCACTTAAGGAGAACATATTTGACCTCAAAAGTGGGACAGTTTCATCATCATTGGAAGCATACATTATCCCAGCTCTGAAGGTGAACTCTGCAACAACTTGTAGTGAGACCAAAATTGAAACAAACAAATAGTGAGACATGGTGGTACATGTAGTGAAATCCTAAACTAAAGGTAGGAAACACTTTTGCAGATTCAGGAAAGATGAGAAACAGTGGTACTGGATACCATGTGAATGCCAAGATGCCAAAACAATAACCCAAGAAGCTCCTTCATTTCATACTCACATTGGTGTTTTTTCTTCTTTGTTTCTAGAACACATATAGTTAAGAATGAATCTGTGTTATTGTTTCATATTTGCATTGATTCATGCATAATGGATGGCACCATCATATTTCATGCTCTAGGCTCAGAATCATCTCCCATATGCTCCAACAAGTGTGAAGGGTAGCGGCCATCACTTTAATGTTACCATTAAAAAAAAATCACTTTAATGTTGAAGTGGCGTGCTACATATTTTCTCAGTGCCATTTTTTTTTCATTTTTGATACTTTTTTTCTTAGTGCTAATCTAATACTTCATCAATAATATCTTGTAACAGCAACAATCTTTAGGACATTTAAGTGAACAGAAGTCCATCATAAAAGAATGTATCTACGAGCCAGAGCAACATAATAGACGTAGAAATAAGTAACTGCCTAATGTGCATGTTAAGGCATCACTAACAGAAAACAGAAAAGAAAAACTATATCCATGTTGGTCCATATCTGCATGATACAGTAGCAAAAGATTTGAATGGATAAGATTACCAAAGAAGAAGAAGACCAAGCAGTACACTTCAAGCAAAAACTAAAGAAAAATAAAGTGTCGCTTCTTGGTCCTAAATTGAGCTCATAATAGCATCCATAGACAGAAAACTAATCTGAACACTGCAAGAAGTCAATGGAGCAGTTTTGTTCCCATTCTTGAGGCATATCCCAAACTAATCCAGACAATGATGTTTACAAATATCATAAGCAGAAAGGACACAGGAAACAAACGGTTCCATTCCACCTCCTCAACCAATATCATGGTCTCCACAGTGTCAGCCTATGTCTCCAATGTCATCTTCACATGGTTTACCTCTGTTCCGAAGCACCAATCTTGGGCTTACGTTGTTCCAGATCATATTCTCTGTAATTTCTTATACTTTTTGGTGCTTCTTCACTGCCAAGCCAATCTAGGCTGTGTTTGGATGGAGAGAAGTGAGAATACTTCTGTTGGAGAGGTTCAAGTTCCCCCATTTGAATCTCTTGTTTAAGAGAAAGTGAGGCCCATAAGATGCCAAGTTCTCTTCCTCCAAGAGAAGATGGAGTTCTCCACCTAAAGAAGATTGTGTTTTGTGCAACTTGCCACTTGGGTTGCACAAAACAATGCTCCTATTCTTTTAATTTTTTTGGATTTCAATAAAAATCTACCCAATGGGATTGAATGCTCATTTCAAACTTGATATCTTGACCAAATTTCAGTTGAAAAATCAAATCCTAGCCACTTGACCTTATGGGTTAAAAATCACTAGGAGTCCTTGCTTTTTTTCCCTTTTTTTCTTTGGGTAAAGACGCCTTGTAATTGTGACAGCTAATAAAGTGAACAGAATTTGATTTTTCAGTTGAAATTTGGTCCCCATGTTGAGCTTGAAATAAACTTTCAATCCCACTAGATATTTTTCTTGAAGGATTCATAATTGTTTTTAGAAAAAAAAAAGACCAACATACAACTCATATAAGCTTTACTAAGTTTCCACCTAATACCATCCAAACCACTGATCTACAGGAGAAGAAGGGAGACTTCTCCTACTTTAAGTTCTCCTTATTCAAACACAGCCCTAATGTCTCACAACAACATTGATGTCTCTGTCTTGTCATCATAGACCTAAGGATCTCATCATCTGCTAAGTTGCAAGGGTACAAGTGTGAGCTCAAGAGTCCAACATGGGTATAAGGTATCAGACTCAACAATGACACCATATTTAAATCAAATTAAATAATATTTTGAATGAAAATAATGTGTGAAAATAACAACAATAGAAAACAAACAGTAGTTTTACTCTAAACAATTAAGTAACAAACATATTGATCTTTTAATTAGGCTGTGAGGGGAGAAAGGTGTTCTAATATTATTTAAGTTTTATTAGTAGAAGAATTGAGTTTTTCACATCTGCAGCATACTATGGAGAACTTCATCATGTACAGGTAGGCAGAACAGAAGCTCCTTGATCAGTCCATGGACTCATATTGTTACAAACCACCACAATAGGATTTGGATTATTTGTAGTCCACGAGCAATTTTACTTGATTTGACTATCCAACAAATTGTTTACAGGATCTCAAATATGACTATAGACTTTTCCTCCTCCCCCTTTACCAACACCAACATGCAATGTCCTCACAAAACACTTAGGTTCTGCTAAACAGAGAATTTTTTTTTTTTTTTTTTAAAGTCTATGTGGGTCACCAATGCATACATGTATGAAACCGATCATTCATTTCCCATGGCATTTGGCTAAAATTAACAAAAGCTGCAACACAAAAATGAATCTCACACTGATACTTTCGTCTGATGATAAAAAAAAATGACCCACAATTGTTACATTTCTAGCCTGATCAAGATGGTACCTGTAGCCCCAGGTAAGTTCTTCAGAAGTCCTTTAACAAATGCTCTACACGCCAGTTTTATACGTCCTGCCTTTTATAGAAAGGACAATCCAAATTATGGATGCTGCATTTCCATATATATATATTGAAGCAAAAATTGCATGGTATTACATTTTGGAGGACCCCACATCTGTGTTTTAACAAAATAATCAACGGGACCTTGTTCCCCCTCTCAAATGACTACATTTCTTATTTTCTGCTTCTCAAATTCAGTTCCTGATTCTCGGCAAATGCGATCATTTCACACATTTAATTCTCCCTACACTCGGTGACCACTCCCCTCCAAAACATGCAAAACAAAATCTAAATTGGGGGCTATATCCATACATACTAATAGTTTGACGCATAGACTAAAGAAGAAACAAAACAAATTGAAGGATTCTTGCCTGCTTCTGCAAAGCTCAACGACTACGCTCTCCGGCTTCACAGCCCTCACAACGCGCTCCACATCAAGGGAAGATTGTTCGGAAATGTGAGAAGTCCCAACCAACCATATCGCATCAGGCTCCACAAAGTCAGTCCTCCATATTGGAACAGGGCCAAACAAGTTCTTTTGGATCAGGAACAATCTGCCGTTGTCGACCAAATCCAGCAGCTCCGGATGCATTTGAGCAACCACAGCTCGTGAATCTTGGAAGAATTGGGATCTATAATCGAAATCGGGCGGAGGGGGTTTGATGGAAGCCCTGAGAGTTTTGGGGGTTGGTGAAAATCTGGGGAGAATGGGATTGGAGGGGGATTTAAGGAAGGAGAAGCGGTAGAAATTAGGCATTGAA
Source organism: Chimonanthus praecox (assembly GCA_022113865.1). Taxonomy (NCBI): domain Eukaryota; kingdom Viridiplantae; phylum Streptophyta; class Magnoliopsida; order Laurales; family Calycanthaceae; genus Chimonanthus; species Chimonanthus praecox. Next base: position 229,614 of record JAINRJ010000094.1, on the reverse strand, counting down.
ACGTAAGCATGGAAAGGAGAAGGTAGTGAATTCATGGAGGAAAGAGGTGTGGATTTGAAGGGATTGGCCACCGATTGGGGGAGAGCGGAGAGGAGGGGAGAGTCTCTTCCAAGTCTTCAACGGATAAGGAGAGTCACTGATGCTCAGCTCTCCACGGCAATTGCCGCCAAAAAAGCTTTTTTTTTTTATACCTTCTTTTTATGGGGCAAATGTCTATTAAATTTCATAACGTCTATGACTCGGCGGGCTGGTTGGGTCAAGAGTGTTAATTTTAATTTATTTATATTAAACTCAGATTAGTATTTTAATCCAATATATATTTTCTCACTCTCCTATAATTTAATCCATTTCTAAAACACTAACTCTATTTAATTCGAGCTAGAGTTAAATTGAATTATGGGTCAATCCATGTAATTAAATAGCTAATTATAAGAGTAAAAAAATTATTCTCCCAATATGTATCACTAACATGGACAATATTGGTGAATACATAGTGTATCGATGATAAACTGTCGATATATATTCTCTCCCCTCTTTTTTTCTGAATTTGTCAAAATAAATATTTGATAAAATTGAAAAAACAAAATGCCTAGTATAAATATATTTTTGTTAAAAAATAATCTTTTTATGGAGTATTAGATTCTTGAGAACCAAAATTTAAATATGCATAAAGTTTGTTAAAAATTTGGAAAATGTATACAAATTTTAGAAAATATAAGCCAATATAAGAAAACACCTAATATGAAATTTATAATCTCTAGTATTCCACAATAACTTATATTTTTAATTACAATTTATAAATTTTTTGTAGGAAAAAATTCTAAATTTCATGAAAATGTTAGAATATTAGAAAAACACAAAAATACTGTAAAATTTATATTAATCATATTGGTTGTATTTGGATGGGGAGAAGTGAGGAGACTTCTCCTTAGTTCTCGCCCACAAATCTCCTCAATTCTCCTTTTTTAGGAGAACATTGATGTCTCCACCATTAGCAAGAGATAGTCACCTTCTTCTTAGTTCTTTTCCTCCATAATATATTGAGAGAAGTCTCATGTTCTAAAATCTCCCCATACAAATATAGTCACTAAGGACTCTTCATTTAATTTCATAAACATTTGTATGAAAATGGTTTATAGTATTCTTCACTCCGTATATAATATTGAGAAAATACCTTTCATCGAGAAATTAATTGATAACAAAAGAGTCTAGAAGGAAGACACATGTGATGTAGGAGAGATTTATCTAACCGAATCTGATATGAGATGTTTTTAGAAGAAAAATGTAAGAATATTCTCATGTACTATCCAATCATAAGAAGACCAGATGTCTACACATCCAACTACTCATTTCTCCACATGTCAATAGATCTAGAGCTATCGATCATTATAAAACCCCATCTTCTTATTCTACAAAAGGGAATAATGACATTTCGTCCATGTGAAGACACAACTTTAGTGCTTTTGTGTTCTTAAAGCGTTTACATGGTCAAGGGATTTTTACTTACTTAATATAGACAATCAATTTAATCTTTTTTTAAAAAACATAAATAAATATTAGAATTGGATAAAGTAAAATAAGGGATTTATTACTCTTATTGAGACAATTGTTTTATAAATTTTGTACTCATATTTAAATTTCTTGGGCAAACCCACCACTTGAAGTTAAATGAAACTAAGGAACAACGAACATGGGTAGGATCCTCCCACGAGCATTTTGTGTAATCCGAAACAAAAATTAGTGGATTTCTCATTTGCCCTTCACCTTTTGTACCGGAAAATAAAAAAGAATGGAATGTTAGAAACTGGCTCGCCAAAGTGGGAAATCGGCTCTCCAAAGTGAGAAGTTGGCTCTCCAAAAAATCTTGTCGGCGAGCCGATCACTCAAAGACGGCGAGCCGGGTTCGTTTATCACGTGTGGGTTTTTCGCTTGAGTTTTCAAACGAGGTTGTTCATTGACTGATTTCTACAAACAAGGTATCAAAATTCATCTACTCTGAATTTTACGAATTCCGAGACTGATTTTAAGTGAAAATGGTATAGTTTTTTGCTTAAAAAATCGTACCCAAAGAATTTAAGAAAAATGGTCTTTCCTCTTAATTCTTTGGGTACAATTTTTTAAGCCCAAAACTATACATTTTCACTTAAAATCAGTCTCAGAGTTCATAAAATTCAGAGTAGATGAATTTTGATAACTTTTTTGTAGAAATTTGTGATACCCCTCCCCCTCCCTAAAAAAGTCCCACATCGGTGGGAATGAAAGGGAGGGGTGGGTTTATTAAAGCCACCCAATTGGAACTCATGTAAGAGGCCTTTTGGGCTGGGCCACGTGGGTCCGGGCCCAAAAACAAAACCGTGCGGGTTTGAGCTGTGTGCGAGGTCCAAAGCGGACAATATCTTACTGAGTCAAGGCCTAAGCCCTGTTGTCGGGTCGGGTCGGGTCGTTACAAATATGGTATCAGAGCCGAGTTCAACACTCGGACTGAGTGCGCCTATCATCCTTCCTTGGAGTTGTCAAGTGGACCGGAGTCGAGCCGGGGACAGCGCGAGACTTTAGGGGGGGTGATTGTGATACCCCTCCCCCTCCCTAAAAAAGTCCCACATCGGTGGGAATGAAAGGGAGGGGTGGGTTTATTAAAGCCACCCAATTGGAACTCATGTAAGAGGCCTTTTGGGCTGGGCCACGTGGGTCCGGGCCCAAAAACAAAACCGTGCGGGTTTGAGCTGTGTGCGAGACCCAAAGCGGACAATATCTTACTGAGTCAAGCCCTAAGCCCTGTTGTCGGGTCGGGTCGTTACAAAATCGGTGGAGAAACGACCTCGTTTGAAAACCCGAGCGAAAAACCCATAGTTGATGAAGGAACTTGGCTCGCCGTTTTGGAGTGTTATCGGCGAGCCGATCACTCCAAGACAGCAAGCCGGGTTCGTTCATCACCTGTGGATTTTTCACTTGGGTTTTCAAATGAGGCCGTTTCTCGACCGATTTCTACAAACAAGGTATCAAAATTCATCTACTCTGAATTTTACGAACTCCGAGACTGATTTTAAGTGAAAATGGTATAGTTTTGGGCTTAAAAATTATACCCAAAGAATTTAAAAAAAAAATGACATTCCTCTTAATTTTTTGGGTACGATTTTTTAAGCCTAAAACTATATCATTTTCACTTAAAATCAGTCTCAGAGTTCATAAAATTTAGAGTAGATAAATTTTGATATATTGTTTGTAAAAATCAGTCAATGGCCTTATTTGAAAACTTGAGCCGAATGCAAGAAAAATCACAGCTCGCCGTTTTGGAGTGATGGGCTCGCTGGCCGATCTATTTTACTTTTTTAAATTATTGGTACGGCAGGGATGAAAGGTAAAGTGTAATATTTACTTATTCTCGTATCTGATTACACAAGAATCCCACATGAAAATTGGTACTTTACCGACATATGCGAAGCCCATAAAATAAAATAATCTGCGAATGATAATTAAATATTTCACTTGGATGACATGGATGGGGGCAGAAATGGAGCCCAGTGACGTGGCAGGATTAATAATTATAGGCTGACATGGCGTGACGTGGAGTAGTGGGTGGCGGAGGGGACAGACAGACAGAGTTATCTCATCGCAAATAAAAGAGGGAATTCAGCCGTACATAAAAGAGGGAAATGCATTGTTGGACAATGACAGGAGAGGGAGTCCAGTGACCGGCCTTTCGCTTTAGGTATTGGGAAATTACGTTGGATGCCACTAATTCTCACTTCCTTAGCTAGTTTCTACTAACTCTACGTGTGAATTTGTGATGAAGGCAGCCTTATTAACTATGATAAAGGACTGTCACCAACCAGGGGCTCGAGGAAATGGTCTTTGGGGCAATTATTCACGAGCTAATCATATTTATTGTAATTAAATTTGTAAAATATTATTAAAAGCAAAAGTCGACTATCAGATTTGTTGAATATAAAGGTCGACTATCAATTTTGTTGAATATATATATATATATATATATATATATATATATATATATATATTTATTCGTCTATCTAATATGTATTAGTTGATAAAAATTGAATTTTTCACTCTTGATTAAAAGTATAATTTGAGTTAGAATTAATATAAGTTCAATTTATTTTTAAGTTGGATTAGGTTAGAGTCTTATTTTGTAAAATCAGACTCATCCATATTATTCAAGTTTTATTTTTTTAATACGAGTATTTCTATTGTACATTAAAGATAAGACTAATCTCACAAGTACGTATAAATCTCTCAATCCACACAAACTAATAATAAATGGAGAGTGGTCTGGAGAAGTTGAGCGTGAATCGAAGTCAAAATCTTACTCTATAAAGTGAGTATCTTGACACCAACCCTTCTAGATTAGAGAAATAAATTACTCAAATTTTATATCCATAGACACTGGCTCTTCATTTTTTAATCTTTATTTGATGAGTTTTTAAGCTTAACTCTTAATAATGATTATATTTTAGCTCTGAAAATTTATTTTTATAAATGATTCTTTACTTAAAACCTATTAATATAAAGGATATAAACCTAACTATTTATTTAGTTATACAAATTGAATCATGACCCAGTTTAAGTCAACCCAAATTAAAAATGGGTACAAGTTTTAAAAATGAATTAGGTTATATCCAGAGTAGAAGATGTTCAAAATATGAGTTGAATCCAAAGTAGTAAAAAAGTATTAACTAAAATTTAATATAAATAAGATAGGATTAAGCTCTTAACCCGACCCATCAATCTAGATTGCAACTATTAAACATTGCGACACTACTTGTATAAAGCTAAAATGATTAGTTGGGTTGGGCTCTTGAAGGTGGGAAAGAAACTCTGACACATCACTTTAAAATGCCATGTGTGCTGGCACAACATCAACTCAGTTACAGTTTGTTTTAAATGAAACTAACAAAATCACAAAAATTAAAGAATTAAAATTGAAATTAGCAGGAGATTATATGATTTTACAGGGAAGTGATTTGGAAGTGATTTGTGCACCTTCTATTTTATCTATGGTGTACTCCTACAATTTTTTTTTCAATTTATCCCTCCACCCATCTTTTCTCCATTTCCATCATTTTTTAAATGGGAGGCAAAATTTGAAAAAACAAATGAACGAGTGCACCATGAGTAAAATGGGAGGGTGCACAAATCATTTCCCGATTTTATATAGGAATGACACATTTAGTTTTGAGTCATGTTAGTGCATGTACCAACTTGATATCAATTTCTTGGTACATCTTTATCATCACCGTCCCGACGTTGGTTTTATGGGTTCTTATTCTAAAATTGGCTTTATTATAAATTATAAGATTAGTCATTTTACAGTTTAATATGTCATTTTTTTATCTTTTCTGAGAGACCGACCTCTTCTTATAGTGCATTTGATTCGTATTCTCTTAATTCTACTCATTAACATCACTACTGACATGACCAAACAACATGAAATAAGATTCTTTTAGTTTGTAGTCTATAGAATCTATTTTTAAACTATCAATAATACATTTTTTTCTGATTATATTATTTAAAGTTAAACTATTTATCCAAGATAGTATATACATATTCATGGTCCTAAATATGTTTATTTATCTATTTTTTTTATTACCTAATATACTACTTTCTATAGCATTGTAGATTTAAAAAATGTTTTACAACATCGTCCTTTTAACCAAAGGAAGATTCTTTTATCCCATAAGACCCCATGAGCTTATCTATATTTTATCCACTCCACTCTTATCTTATTCGTTACATATAATCAAAACTTCTTTGAGATTCTACTATAAAATTATAATATCTAAACTTGATTACAATGTCCAATCAATCATTTTCTATTTTTACTCGACTACTCTCAATATTATCTGACCAACTAAAGTTATATTCTAAATACCTTTTTACTAGTTTTCAAACCATTTGATTCTAAATTCTCCTCTACAAATTCATAGTACAATTATTATCATATAAAAGTAGACCACTCGAAGCTTTTAAGCTTTCTATCATGGTAGCACTTCAGACAACTAAAATTCACAATAAAAATAATACTTTCTATATAAGACTAGCAGCACTCCATGTAATCTCATCTATTTTCAATACACTTTAAATTACTCTAATATAAATGAGACAACTAATTTGAGACAATTCCAAAATCCATATAGGACAATTAATTTGGGACAAAAGGAATTAAAAAAACATTCATCGAGAAAAATCAAAGTAAGGAGTCTCAACACCTGATCCATGTAATATGAGTTTTCATCATGATGCACCACTTTCCCACTTTTCATATCCAAACTCAGTATATTTTTGTAACTTCTCAAAATTCAAATTCGGTATATTTCAGAAACTAACTAATTTTTTGAAAAAAGTCCTCACACTCATTCAAATTTCCAGCGCGTAAATACCGCAGTAATTAGATGAATCGGGTTGACTAAAAGTACCCAAGATAGTGCAGTTTTAATAACATGAAAGGGCGAAATTATAAAATGTCTTGGTGTTTTGTGTGTCTCGAATACAAAAGCTCAACGGCTCAGTGCCACGTGTGAAGCTCATTTCATAATAAATGTAGATTATTGAAATTATTATTATTTTTTGTTACTTATATTCAGCTTTTTCAAGTTGCATTTAGTAAATCCTATTGATGGAGTTGCATCCATAAAAGATACAGGGTGTTTATATTGTTTGAAAGTTGTAAAATTTTTATGGATAAAAAGCAAGATAATTTTACAAGGTTATTAGATTTATTTTTATACTTTATTTTTATTTTTAGAAGATGATACTTATTATTCTAAAACTCGTTGAAATAAGGTATGACTTTGCAGATAGATTTGCATTATTAAATGGCGTCAGATTTTCACAAAAATAAGATTTATTGAAAAGCTTATTTAGTGGTTTTTCTAATGAATTCAAATTTGTGTAATTTGATATGGATGATTTTATAAGCTCTAAAAATAACAAGATATCTATTTTTATTGATTTTTGTATTCCAAATACTATAAATAAAAGTCATAGACTATCTTACGCTATAGGCATTTGTATTTTCTCAGTTGAGTTATTCTTTAAAGATGAGTAATCTATTTTTTCTGAAATATCTATTTTTAAATATTTTCTGTGATATTTTTCTTTTAAATTTTTGATAAAAATCTGAAAATTTGAAAATATTTTGTTATATCCTAAAAACGGTACTTGTGACATTGACTAAGAAGAATTAGTATTTCGATGATACAATTTTGACTGTGGTTAGACTATAATTTTCACGTGCATGTAGTAGTTATATGTATAATTGTATATAGATGTGTTGACTTGACATATAAAATTTATTTTATTGAAAGAACATCGACACGTGTCAAAAGCTCTTAAATACCAAATACCACACGATGAGACATTTGGAAGTGGCACATATACTACACACGAGTTTGTTATTTACAGTTTAAGATTAAAGAGCGTAAAATCCATGTTAGATTAGAGTCTTATTAGATAACGTGTAATGGATTAATGAAGGGGCACCAGCTATTTGCCAGCGTGCATCCCAATACGTGTGTGGCCCTTCCTTCAACCGGTGTCCGGTGCCCGCGACCCAATCCGCGAAAACCCCACGGTTTCTTTTTCACTTGTATAATATATATACTTACCATACCAGACACAACCTTCCTCTCACACACACACACTCCTCCAAATCCCTCTCCTCTCCCCCCACCCTTTTCTTTTTTGTCCGCACGTTTATGGAAGAGGACCCACCTTCTCACGTATGTCAACAAACAACGGTCCAATCCACTCACGTGTCCCATCCTGATCAACCACCGGATCCCACGTGCCAAGACACAATGCCACCCAATCCCCCACCTCGCCTATTCCCATTCTCGTATGACCCCTCTCCGCATGTGTCACTGGCAAATCAATCACATGTCAGAGCACCCGCTCAGGTCCCACCAGCTGACCAACCGCAGACATCCTTCCTCCGCCACAATTTGGAAAGACACCCGCTTAGCCACCCACCCGTCTCCGACTTCGACCAGAGCCGGAAAACACCCCACATACCGTGGCATCCGCTCCAGGAGCGGAAAATGGGTGTCGGAGATCCGGGAGCACGCAAGACCACTCGCATATGGCTCGGCATTTCCAACCGCCGAGATGGCGGCAGCGGCTTATGATGTGGCTGCACTTGCACTCAAAGGCGCTAACGCCCTGCTGAATTTCCCAGACTCTGTTTCATCCAATCCAATTCCGGCATCCAGCTCTCCACCGATAAGGGCGGCAGCAGTGGCCGCTGCAGCTTCCAGGCTTCCAAAGCCGGGAGCCGGTGACACGGTGCCAGTCACCGGACAGCTGGGGAATGAGGGTAGCCAGACTAGTGAGAACCAGATGGGTCAGGGGGAGGAGTTTGTGGATGAGGAGGCCCTGTTTGAAATGCCCAAACTGCTTGTAAACATGGCTGAAGGCATGCTCCTCAGCCGCCAAGGCTGAATTCGCCAGAGTCTGATGATTCGCCCACAATTCTGATGGAGAGAGCCTATGGAGCTACGGTTAACTGAGATGACCACAAACAGAAACATACAGAAACATAAAGGATAGAAGTAGAAGAAGAACAAGAACAAGAAGAAGAAGAGAAATTAGAAAAGAAAGAGGAAAATACAGAGTCAAACCCTAGGAAGATAGAATGAAAATTCCAATTCCACGTTGTTCCGAGAAAGCTAATGCGGCGCAGTGGATACTTCCATTCTACTCACTGGCCGTCCAAGTGCATGTGTTATACACTCAGTTTTGGTATATAAGTGGATCCTTCAAATCTACTCACTGACCGTTTTAAGTGCATGTGTTATACACTTGGTTTTGGTATATCCAACTTGCACTAGTTTTTTTGTATGTTTCTACTCTGTACCCTATTTCTGTGCTACGCACGGCATTATAAATCGTTTAGCAATTAACATTCATCTGTCACTCTCAAGTATTTTCACTAGTCCTTGTTGGTAAAATCTCATTGAAGCTTTGGATTCAATTCAAGTTCAACCTTAATGAAAGGGCTCTCCATAAATTTAATTAGTGTGTGTATATCAAGATGGTTTGATATACTCCATAGAACCAGTCGAATGAGGAAGCCATCTTCATGGTCAGTGCTGTCTGATACCCTAAAGTCTGTGAAGACCGTAAGTGGTCAGATGTCAAAATCATCCGACGCATTTTTATTCTCGGAGAGGTAAGAAAAGGATGTGATAGGTTTTACTCATTCATGCTTCATGTATATTTACCATGTCTATTATTATACTAGGAAATAAAAAAGATTCATGACATTGAAGGGTACATAGTACTTGCTAAAGAAAACACTACCAAAAATTTAATGACTTGTCTGGTGACGGGTGTAGTGGGCGGTGAGAGAGAGAGAGAGGGGTCCAAGCTCCATTCTTCATGTCTCCAAGCTCCAGTCTTCTATCATCTCGGCGGTAAGCTTAGAACTACGTTGTTCTTGATGTATTTCTATAGATGAGTCTTGTTTTTCATCCAATAATGAAGCTATATCGTTTCCTAGGGCTCATCTCTGCTACTATTCCATTTTTTTCTAGGGAGGTGTGCACATGTAGAGAGTATGGACATCCCTCCAAAGGATTTCGTCGGATAAAGTGTTCTACATGTAAGACGTCTGAACACGTTGAATCATTAAAAAAAAAAAAAAAAAGTCAGCAAACTTGTTTGATGGTCCATTAATGAAACAAATGATTTCTCGATTCCAAATATTCCACTTTTTTCGCTACTCAGTCCAACTTTTCCAAACCACTATGAATCAATTCATATTATTAATTATTTCAGTCGTCTACTTGATGGAGAAAGCTAAAGATTCCTAATACTGTTAGTATTATCAAGCATGTTGATATACATTTTTTTAAATTGCCTACTTCTTTTAGGGTTTTGTAGATTCTACCCTAAGATTTTCGAATCCAATTGAAATGATACATTTTTTGAAAGGGTATTAGAGACAAGTATCATGGAAACATCATGGGCATCGTGGATAGATTGTTTGCCCCATACTTCTCTGAGTTTGTATGTACTAAGCCATTAATTTAGACATCTGCAAATCCTTTAATATTACTGAGTTGGAAAACGCCTCCACCTGCTGGGTTTCAAATTGTACCTCGACTTTTTTTTTTTGGCCTGGCCTGGGCTGTGGGCATATTGTAATTATTTTGGGCTCTTCCCTCTTTTGAATGAATCTTACCCAACATTCAAAAAAAATAGTCATAGCACCAACACTATTCATTTATTTAAGCACCATAATCTTAATATTCAGATGATAGTGATTATGATGACGATTGCAGTGAAATGTTCTGAAGAATTCTTAAAAGAAATCAGGATTTTTTTTTTTTGAATGTGATATTTGCCATCCTTGCATCATTGGAGTCTGTGCAAGGAAGAGATATTGGGTATTGATGAGAAGATTAAAGCAATGCATCAGGATATAAGATGCTCTGCATATCAAACAAAATAATCTGGAGTGATTGGCCTGATCGCTAAGAATCCATCTCAAGAAGCGCATTGTCTTGCGTTCGATTCATGCTTAACTCCAAAATGTCACTCTCTATTGAACTTATCTCGTGTGTATGGATTGAGAGGTTTACGCATACCTTGAGAATTAGTCAAGTGAGAAATGTGAACATGGTTTAAAAAAGAAGAAGAACGAATCTAATCAAATATTCCAGGTAAAAAGGAAATTGCGAAGGCCCTACTGGTAATCACTGTCTTTTTTATCTGTAATTTGTCCAGTTGAGTTATCTTCCGTCAGCCAAACAAGTACATGTTTCAGGGCTCAATCCTGGGACCAGTTACCTTTGTGAGAAGTCGTGAATCAGCAGCTCACTGCTTGTGGATTTCACAGGGTCCCACATTTGGAGGAGAAAGGAATTCCTTTGTACAACATTCTACAGTTTCACAAGCCAGAATTTTGTCTGTAATCCAATACAAGGAATCCAATCAATGTACTCTTATAATTCTTCTTTCTTAAATCAATCATGTCACTTCATATGATGTAGAGTATTTAATTTCAAACTTATAGCTTCAGATTAAGAACGGTTAAAACCAGTAGAACCATTTAGAAAACCTAAGTTAAAGACAAAATAGATTTGAGATTGAATAGATGAAAAATTGGAAGAATAAAATTAGAATAAATAGACTGTGATTTAAGTGGATTTGAGAATAGGGAGTATGAATCTGTTAAAGCTAAGATAATACCACATTTTGAAAAGTTTAGACACTTGTGTGAAACTTTAAAATCAAATAAATAACTTGATTTGGATATAGTTAGTAGGATGGGACATATTTAAGTAAGAGTAGACATGATAATGATTTCTGTTCGGTAGGTGAGCACTATCTTGACTAAGGGAATATTTGATCTTCTATATATGTTGGATATTTAATAATAAATAAGTAGATAAAGTAATAGTAAAGGATTTATATATTGGATGAATAGATTGATATTAGAAGATAAAAATAAAAAATAAATGTTTAATAGAGCCATAAAGGTAGGTTTAGTGGAGAAGATGAAGGAATGCTATTTATGATAGTTTGTATTTAATAATTAATCAACTATAGGACACAGAATTGAGAATTATAAATTGAAGTATTAAGAGAAATGAGAAACCATGACTTAAATTAACAAAAGGATGAGATATGGAGAATGTAATTCTTGGAAGAGGCGAATGAAAATGTAGAACTTAAAGTTAGCCCATAGATATAGGTAAATGGCCTTAACCAAGACACACATGCAAATGATGAAGAATTCTCTAATTACCGCCTACAGTTGCATACAATTCTTATTTTTTTTATGAATAAGGTGTTCAGGCATCTCACTATACTAATTTTTGAGGCATTTATAAACCTCCCAATCCGTATATACCATGTTAAGTCTATGGGAAATGGCCTTTTGGGGTGGAACATGAATCGATTTCAAGACTCCCGCTTCCTGAGAACCTGTCTTGGCCGTCACTCCAACCCCTCCAGTTCTACCAACCCGCATATAATTCTTATTTATAAGGCTGCATATATGGTTCAAAATCCATTTGGTCTAGGAAGCCAATGTGGAGACTACAAAAAGCAACCACATGCAGTCCACTTGAAAACCTTCGTATATAAGTATTTCGTCATAAAAATTTGTTCTTTTTTCAATTGATTTCATATACTATATTGTTAACTAAATTCTTATTCTTAATCTATGAAAGTTGGTTTGACGGTCAAGAATCCACATGTATCAATACATGAGATCTTGGGTTCAAATCATTCTTAAGACAAAAGGATCAGTTCTTATAGTGTCACCCAGTGTGTATAAATAGAGAGGTGCGTATATGACTTAAGGAATTATAAAATTCTAGACTTGGACACCTTGGTTTAAAAAAAACTAAATTTTTATTCTTAGTTTAAAGCATTGAACATGGGACTTTCTATTGACTTTATTGGAACAGACACCCCCCAATCGTTAAAATTCTGCTAATATTGGAATGTCAGTCCATCAAAAAACCAATATATTGGCTTATATTTCACTTCCTCAGTATTCTTACCATTTTTACCTATCAATATTAACCAGTAACCAGACTTTCTGTATCAATATTTCTGTACAACTTTCATGCTAACTGAGTGTGTGATCACGTGCTGTATTGTTTTCTCTCTCTCTCTCTCTCTGTCTCTTTCTCTCGTTCAAAATTGATCAGGAATTGAGGACCACCTGGTTGGCCGTCAAAGGCCAGTGATCAGACGATCCAGACAATCTGGGTGTCGGCACATGGACTATCAGTCCCATTGACAAAGGATTTCCCACATGTAGAATAATGAAATGGGACAATGATGGATGAAGGAAGATTTCTGGGGATCTGGAAAATGAGTAGAAGACTTTTGGCTCTACTTCCTTTTCGCCATTAGATGGTATCTGCCCATGTATTTGGTGTCGGCAGAAATTCAAATTCCAAACGGGTATGAGTATAAAGATACAGTTTAGATAGAAAATCTTGAGAAATGATAGCCGACCCTTTTCATGTGATTGATGATGAGTGGAAAAGAAATGGTTGTTGGGAGTCGGCCATGAAAGGCAAAAGGCATTTCCCAGTCCAGTCTTCTCAAGTGCTCTTATGAGAATGAGAATGATAACAAAAAAATAATAATAATTAAATAAATAAAAAAAGTTGGAAAGGGAAGGGGGGCTGGTCTGGTCTTTGATTCGAAATTTCTGAAAAAAGCAAAGAAGCCGCAATATTGAAAGTTTGAATGAGAAGGGAGAGTAGTCTTCGACAAAGCATGGCCGACATTGGCCCACCTTATTATGTTTCTAATCCTTCATCAGTTTCCTAATCGGTTGGTGCTACGTCCGCTTCAAATCTCCATGCATCTTTCTTTCATGGAGAGTGGGGTCCATGGGACCCATGTGGGCCCATAGTGCTGGTGATCATTGCGGTTCATGTGGTGGGCCACCCTTGAGTGGTGTGTTGATGACATCAAGATGAGTCAGGATGCAAGTGATAATCATTTTTACCACGAATTTCACATTGTAAATTATAAATGGCGTCTACTAATACAAGGAGGGAATGAGGGACAGGGAGACAAACATATCAAATCGTAGATTGTTGGTTTAGAGGAGTGGACCTCTCTTAATGAAATTACTTTTGAATACTTAGACTTCTATCCTTTGGGCCTTGGCGATTTTGAATAACGAAGATTTTTTTTTTTTTGAAAATTTTCATTTTTAAAGTTTTTAGATCCAGATTTTATACAATTTGCATCCGTTCAGTGAGATGCAGATTAAATCAAATTTAGACTAATTAACTTAAATATTGGAAGAAGTATATAACAATGAAATAAAATTTTCATCCGAGTGCTCATATTAGAAATAAAATTTTCACCTGAGTAAAGTTACCATTTTACAGGAAGCAACAGAGCACGTTAGGATTCATCATTGCAGTTTAGAAGTTGTGAGTTCAAGTGCCATGAACATTAGATAGGAAAGTTGGTTTATAAAAAGAATTTATCAAATCGAAATATGAAAGTCTATCCAGATTGATAGAATAAATGGCTAAATGATGATGATCATCTGGGCCAAAGTCAAAATAGGTATTAATTTCATTACGTTTCGCTAACAATTATTTTTAATTTAAATTTTTTACTCTTGGATGCTTGAAAATTATATTTTTAATATATTACATGCAAACTGTCAAAAATATTATTTTTATTACTATAACTGAGGCAATTAGAAAGCTCCAAAGAGGGTCATAAGAGAAAAATTAAAATGCCTCGTAAGAGATTTATGACATCTTTATGAAAGTGTGCACTGTTGTATGCACCCATTACCAAGCCATCCAAATTCATATTTTTTTTTTCTTTGTTTTCCTTCTCCTTCTTTTACTAAATTTGTATTAAGGCTTAAGGCTTTAAGTATTTAGCTGTCGTTGATGGGCCTACTATGAGGTGGGCTTTTTACTTGGACTGAATTTGTATCAGGCTTAATTGCTTTAAGTATTTAGATGTCGTTGATGGGCCTACTATGAGCTGAACTCTCTACCTCAGTTTGCTCCTATTTACATAATAAAGCCTAAATTCCTCTGCAGTCTATTGGGCATTTTAACGCTAGGGTTTAGATTCACTTGTTTAGAGAAATGAAAAGCACAAACTTGTCCATTAGACCTCATTCTCTTAAACTCGATTGTTTATGGACAAATAAATATCTTAAAAATGCAAAAAAAAAAGAAAAAAAAAAAGAAAATTAGATAATGAAAATGGAAAAATTTTAAGTATAAAATGAACATTATATGGTTGGATGAAATGTATAAAAGATAACCAGCCAAAAATTAAGAATTCACTGAAACCCAACGTTGGGTATCTTAACTAGTTGGGCTCCCATCTTTTGTAGTGAGAAGTCTCCAGTTCAATCTCTAGCAGCGTTAACCGGATGCGTACTGTGTGGGCTGCTGGTTAGGAGTTTCCCCCAGGTCTCAAAAAATAAAAAAAATTGCATGAAGAACCAAATCAAGAGCCAAGCACGTGGCTTCCTTCGTGAAAAAATAAAATTAAAGGAGAATTTCTTTAACGCTAGTCATTTTTGTGTGGAGGAATAGTATTTTTTTTTTTTAAACTGATGAGTAAATTAGTAATTTCTATATAAAATTTTGAAATTGAATATCTCCTAAAAAAAACGTAGAGTCTAAATAACCACTCATTGCTTGGCTTCTTTATACTTATCATGTCACAAGTTCTATAATTAATACACATGACTGAAAGGTAGAAAGGCCGATACTTTTATGGTTAAAAAATAACAAATGCTCTTCCTACTCCTTCGTGGAAAGGGGTGACACCTAAATGCAATAAGATTGAAGGAAAGGGATGAAGAGTATAATATGTTTCTATTATAAGTGTACTAACTCTTAAGGGTTCTCTATATTGTAAGGAATTCAATGGTCATCACTTGTCATAATGTTGGAAGCTTTTATGATCAATGTGTTCAGGTCTCTTAAAATATCTGACTAATTTTCGAGACATATATAAGCTTTCGTATCCACACACTAAGTAAATCTATAGAATAACTCTTTGAAGTAGAGTGCAAAATTGAACTTAAAACTCTCAATTTCTAAAATGTTTTCTTAGTCATCAATCTACCCTTTTCGGATTTAAAAGCTCCAACATTAATGGTTGGCACTTGAAAAATGCATTTAACTTTGTAAAACTGACATTCATAGGAAGTGATCTTTCAAATAAATAAATCAAATACTGCTTACTACATTTAGAATATATGAAGATACTAACATCTTTCTTTTTGAGAAAGGTTATCTTTATATAATAATAATAATCAAAAGTTGATAGCCTTTTTTTGCAAGTCAAATTGAGTATGGAAAGTGGCCATTGAAAGTGGGTGGAAGAGATTGACTGATATGATTGAGTAGACTTTTGGTTTCCCATTTTTCATGGCTTGCTAAGGGTCACTCCTATTTGTCATGCAATGTGGGACCATGCAATCATTTAGGCCCCACTACTTTCCACCAATTTGACCATCATTGTTGTTGGCCCTAACGGGGAAACAAGACACAGGATTTTCTAGAATTATACAGTATAAAGTGAACGAGGTATGAATTTGTTTAAAATATTAGTAAGTCACTGTTTCTCCATTTCAAATAAATAGAATCGGATAAATTAATTTAATTCAAATATATCACAAAATCATATAAACTTTAAAGATAAAAGATGTATATATTATTAGAGATTCATCAATATCTCAACAAACTTTAGAGTTGTTGGAACGTAAAAAATCAAACCCTTTTAACTAATCTAATGCTTTGATGTCCCACAATTCAAGTTAGAGTCCAGTGTACATGTTACAAGTTATCGATGAATCCTACTTTATGGTAGGTTGCTCTTTTCGGCTTCACGATAGCATATTTTGATTCCAATCGTTGGAGACCTGATCAATATACTTAAAATTTCAAAGTTGATGAACTTAAACCTATTCATACTAGGTTAGTCTGCATCGTAGGTTGGACTCCACCAGGTATATATAAGTTCTTGATCAATCTCAACAGATATTTTACATGTTGACCTAACAGTTGAAGCATTTTACTTTGTTGCATTATAAGAGAAGAAAATATGATCATTTTCTATCTAAATTCATCTCTATGAAGCAGTATCAAACTTGAAGCCAAATTCTCAGAGCCAAAACTTGAAAGGGATTGCAAGTAATAACAAGTGGTAGCGTTGTAATTCTTCATTATAGGGATTTTTGATGCATGAGGTTTGTAAAATTTGTCCAAATTGTATCTTCAGATCAATGGTTGAAGACTATAAAACAAGTAGGTGAGAAGGGCTTTTTTCTGTGTATAATATGCCAATCTTTTGATTTTATCCATTTTATCTTTGACAAACGCCTCATATAGCTCAAAAGCCTTTATGCAAGATATATTCTGATAGAAATAAATAAATATTTATTTATTGATTTGAAAATTTAGCCAGCTAATAAAGTATATAAAAGTGTTTGGTGGATTGAAGTATTATTGATCATTCATTTAATACTTAGGAGACAAAATATTTACAAGAGACCAAATTCTGACACGAGGTTAATTTAGGGATCTTCTTTTTCATTTGGATATAGTAATAGATTATATAAATATATTTAAAATTTTATTTGAAAATACCAAACTAAAATCCAAAATATGGAAAAAGGAAAAACATAAAATCGCTTGCGGGCTTGAAAATTTTAATTCTTCAAATATCGTTTCTCGACAAAAGCAACTCACATATGTCTACTTATAATTGGATTTGTGAGAAGAAGTAAAACATAAGATGGTGAGTTGGAGTTTATAATTTATAAACAAAGCGATAGGTAAATGAAAAAGACTCTTTATCCCAAGAAGCTATCCCAATTGGTTTGAAAGCAAAATCTCTAGAGAAATATTTTGGGTTCAAATCATGGGAGCTCCAATGAAGGGCTTATGGGAATATGTATAGAGTAAGGTCCCATCGATTTACCCATTGTGTGTGGATAAGGGGTTTTCACACACTTCGGAGGATTAGCCTGGTGCGAGGCTTAGACACCTCCGGACCTAAAAAAAAAAAAAAAAAATGAAAAAGACTCTTTACTAATTACTACTTTTACGGTAGTAGAGAATAAAGTAGAGTTTTATTTGAGAGTTCTAATTTACTTAATATAAATGTGTAAAATGGATCCCTTGTCATTTAGTTTTTGTCTTTTAGACTAATGTCATCTAACTTGTATAGGGACGAAATAATTTTAACTTTATGAGTACTTGGAGCATGTGTGATTCTTTCAATATTACATATACTGGGTTTCGCAATTAAAGGAAGTGGGTCGATGGGATTGAACATGAATCGAATTCAAGACTCCACTTCTTAAAACAAACATCTTGATTGTTAGGCCAATCCCTTGGTATTCATTATTACTTCTTTTGGTACATCACCATTGATTATCGATCATTTTATTAATGTATGGTTGTCCCTTTTCATTCTTTCTCTCTTCTCCATCACTCCACAATCTATCGTAATCCTTTTATTTTTTGCACTGGAGTTGTTTATAATCTCCAACTCGTATGTGCCCGAATCAAGTTAAATAAAAAGTTCTTACCATGGTTTATAACTCTATTTGATTATGTTACAGCATGCATCAGTCTTAACATGCACATCTATGTGGTTTTAACTACAAGATAGAATCTGTTGGATTCAACTATAAAGATTTCCTAAGAATAAAAGAGAAAAGGGATGTGCAATACTGTTCATCAACCATTCCAAAGACATATGAACTTTAGAATTGGTGCAGCATAAAAAAAAAAAGAATAGCTTTATTTGAAGTTTATAACCATTGAACAAGAGACTATAAAATAAATAATTGAAATACCTCAAATGACTTGCAGCTCTCCATTTATCAACTCGGGGAATTATTATCAAACAGTTCTTTTGGATAGCATCATCCTATCGGCGGTAGGGCCTGCATTGCATGGATTCCATGTTTCGAAGTGTTGATCTTATGGATCTTTGATGTGTTGGGAGAAAATCACATTCTCCATCACACACACAACAATATTGAAAAAATAGAGAAGTAAACCACAACACATATGTTTTACGTGGTCCCTTTCGGTACGTCCATGGGTTCAAACCGATCCACTATATTCAAAGGCAAAACGAAGAAGAGATAGGCTCTCGTTACAGTTGTTCAGCTCCCTTTCTCTCACAAAATGACCATAGATACTACCGTAATTAGTGTTGACATAAGATGTGACAAATACACTAGCTCATTAATGGTAGATCTTTGATGATCAGACTTCACAAAGCCTAACATGATGCAAATACAGTCACTTGAATCCTCTAATTGTGTATGAATTTGCTATCTTGTAAGCAATTTTAGAATCTCAGTTTTGGATTAGAACCTTTTTCTGTTAAAAAAGTAGAGCATAAGCATAATAAATTGATAGAGACAGAGGTTTGCCCAAAATTCGGATAACTAGTAGCTCACCGGTTGCCCACTGAAAAAATGAATTCTACTTTTCTACTTGAAATGTTATTCAAATAATTCTTCTGAGACCGTTAGAGAAGAATGATATTCTAATAATTATCGTTTGAAATTCTATATTAAAGGTTCAAATATCGGCCGATACATATCGGTTTTTTTAGACCGAGTAATATCGGCCGATATTCGGTCCGAAATATTGGCCACAATATCGGCCGATATTCATAAATATCGGTATTTAATTATTTTTTTTAATTTTTTTTTTAAAAACACCGATACAATTTTTCACGGTTTTTACACGGTTTTTGACGGTTTTCAACGGTTCAGGGTCCACGGGTTTCACGGGTTCTCACGGTTTTTTGCGGTTTTTCACGGTTCCGATATCGGAGGAGAGAGAAATATACCGATATCGGAGGAGAGAGAAAAATATCGGCCGATATTTACATATCGGCCGATATATCGGTTAAACCGATTTTTAAATCCTTGCTCTGTATCACTCGTCCTTTGTGCTTGTTTGAGATAATTATTTTCCTTTTCTTCTGTAGTATATTTTATTGGGAAAGAAGAGAGATTTTTTTTTGAATTTACATATGAGAAATCGTGAGAAACCCAGCGAAAAGCCTCCACACGGGTGATACCCACTGCCCTTAAGACACCCCACGTGAGACCATGGGAATTCAAATGAAAAGAGATTTATTTGTGATTCAGTATGATTAGTCACGATTTTAACAGTTTCTATTCCAAGTCTTTCCTAATCGGTTGTTGCTAAAATAGGTTGCTTCAAGATTTTTCACATAAATCTTTGTATTTTACTGTTATCCATTTTATTTCATTATCATGTTCATAATTTGATAATTATTCTTTTTTCTTATCCTGCTCTGTATATACTGTGTTTTTCCTTTGTCTGGTCGATCATGGATGGTGTGCTGTTATCGTAGATTTTGTGTTTCCTTTTTCTTAGAGATTTGACTTTTGGCCTCCAAATTATACATATTTAATTATGTAGAGGTTGATTTCATTCTAGAAAATCTTATCCAAACTCTTATCCTTTTTTTTTTTTTTTTTTGTTTTTGATTTTTTCTGTTTGATTTTGAGTTCACACATCTACTTTTTCCTTTTTCTCTTCTTTTAATTTTCTTTTATTTGGTCTAATTGTTTATTCATATACACATTGACTTTTCATTTTTGTTTGACTTGCTATAACGTTGTTATTTCTGTCATTTCTCTATTAAGTTTCATGTTCTTTATTTACAAAACTTCTTTGCTTTTACATTTTTATGCCATATTGCAAGGATTTTCATGTTTATGGTGATGGACAAAAAGGGAGTGGAAAAGGGTCGGGGTGACACACAGGGAGGGTTCGTGGGTAGAGTTTTTTTTTTTTTTGGATAACATGGGTATTCTCATCTAATATTAGAGGTGAGACTAATCCTTACAGATACACGAAGCCAACTGCAAACTTTGTCGAGCTTTATAAAATTAAAGCATAAGCCAGTGCATAAAAATACTAAGCCCAAGCCCATCTAGCTGAGACCATGAAAAATCCAATTGTTGATATGATCTACAAGTGAACCACATTTGAGTTTAAAATTTTATTTTTAACCATTTGATCTTATTGGTCAAAGTCACCAAATGTCCTTATCTCGATATTTTAAGAACATCTGATGAATCTGACAACTAAGATCAAATAACTAAAAAATTATTTTTGAATTCAAAGTTGGTCCATTTGTAGTTTATCATGTCTATTTTCAATAGATCGATTACTTTTTTAATTATTTCAAAAATATTTTAAAAAGGGAAAATAGCTCAAATGTGTTCGTTCACATATGATGACTAAAAAAACCGACGGACTTTCATGGACTTCTTGCAAAAGTCGAATCCCGATCGTTTTGTATAAATGGGTTCAAGAACTTAACTTGGAGTCCGACCTAATGGGTTGATAGATGTGTTGAATCCTGTTCATTTACAATGGATTTGAAGAGGTTTCAAATCAAATTCAGAACGAGGATTAACCCTAACAAGAGAGAAGTGTAAGTACATAAGAGGTGCCACAGTGCGGAGATATGTAACAAGGATGAAAGAGGCATTGGTGGATATGGGTAGCAACGACCGGATGAAGTAAGCTTTTCCATTTTTTTACTTTTCATTTTTCTATTAATCATGTATATCTATTTATTTTTAACAGTTACCTATCACCTACTAAATAAATTTAATAATATGGAAACCAAATCCTAATCTTATCATATCATCTAGCATGAAGATATTAATCAATGTCTAAGAAGTTGATATTCCACGCAAATGGTCTTGATTAGCTGATTAGGAGCATTTGGCATTAGCAAAGCATATTTAAGGCCCAAAAGGAGTTCTTTAACATATCTTAACATTTGCTTCTCATGAAATCTTTCTTTTATTAATTGAAGTATTGTTATCATGTATATCTTGGCTAATCCAATGGTCTAAATTTGTCTAGGGGTTATCTAAAACTCAGGGCCTTTTGTATGAAACTTTTTCAGAAGAGAAAGTAGGCCCTATAAGATGTCAAAATTTTCTTCTGTTGGGAGGAGATGGTGTTCTTTGTTCAGCCTGTCATTTGGGTTGCAAATGATCATGCTTCTATTTTTTTTTTTTAAGAGTTTGATAGGATCAATATGATTGAAAGTTCATTTAGAGCTTGGCATATGGACACAATTTAAATCGAAAATTTAAATATTAGACACTTGATTTTAGTGGTCAAACAGAGACAAATGGTGAGTGTTGTATCATGTTGAGAGAGAGAGAGAGAGTTAAAGGAATGGAGCATCCAAATAAGGATGGGATGACAGATTTTTAACTAGCAATGAGAGTTTATAAACTTAGTACCATTTGCTTCTCTGATTAGATCATTAAAGTTATTTAGAATTCTAAATTTATTAAAAGGGTCATCAATAAAATATTCAAAAAATATGTCTAAACCAATACATCTGAAGATCCCTTGAATGGTTTGGGGGAGCCAAGGCCCATCTCGTGCCCCACTTAAAATCCACCTTTGGGCACATCTGTTTACATTCACTTGCTTGATGAATCCATTTTGTAAAGGGTGCATTGGTGCAACATCATTTTTTGGATATTTCAATCCTGAAACTAATCTCACGGATACATAAAACCACCCGCAACATATTTGTTTGCCAAGTGAATGTAAATATGCAAAAAAATATGCTATATTGGAGACATAGACTCGATTTGTTCCAGTGATATATACAAAATGCAACAATAATTAAAAAAAGGAAAAATGCAAAGCTTCCAATTTTTTTTTATCCCAGGTTCTCCATTCCACATCATATACCAGTGTCGTGGATCAGATAAACATAGCCTATGCACAAAAAACCATTCCTCATTTCCGACTACTAATGTTCTCAGCAGAGCCGGCCTCTCTTCAAGTATAAAAGCATTGGGTAAAACTCTAAATGCAGGCAGCCTCCTCTAAGGAAGCCAACAAGTTGTTCTCAATGTATTTTGTTCCATTGTGTGCTTCCTTGTACAAAATTTACCTTGTATTCACAACTACAGCCTTCTTCCAACTCAATTCACATTCATTACTTCTAAAATTTCCCCTGCTTCTTTTTCTACAATAATTTTTACTTCCAAGTTACTGTGTACCGATCCACTGTTCTCTTGGTTATGCTTGCTACATGATGAACTCTCATGGCCAGGTTGCCAAGGACAAGAAGCTCACCTACAAATTCTGAACTAGCATCCAATTGCATGCTCAAATTGGCGGTACCATGTGTCATGTGTTCTTCAGATGAATTGTGCACAGATAAGCGGCAAACAGGACACGTTGATCTCTTTTGAAGCCATAAGTCTATGCAGGTTACATGAAAATTGTGATTGCATGTGGCCAAAATTCTCAACTTTTCTTTGTCTTTGTATTCGCCCAAACATATTGAACACTGCAGGAGGAAAGGCGAATGACTGAATCACAAATTTGATGCATAGAACATTAATCATAAACGTGTTATCAAACCTCTGTTCATGAGTGTCTGAAGGTTAACAGAGTTTTATTCAAAAAAATAGTATAAATCCAAGTGAGTGAAGTCACCCAACACAAACATTTCTATCTACTGTCATGAGGTAAACAAAGAAGGAAGAAATTGAAAACAGGATATGGTGAACTAAACTTACTGGGCATTCTCCGTCTTAGACAATGCTGCATTATTGAACTCTATCATGGGAAGTGAAGCCACAGTAACTGGTTCCAAACCACAGACTGAATGTTCACACTGCAAGCATAATTTGAAGTAATAAGAATCTTAATTTTCTGCATCAATGGATAGAGTACTTGAGATAGATCATGTTTGGCTCCTTTCTAATTTGATAAAACAGAAACTTCACCCAACCAGAATCAAGGGGTTTGCCAACCAAATTTTTTTTCTTGCAAGTTGCAGTAGTGGCTAGAAGTTTTTTTTTTTAATTTGTCAATGAAGACAAACACTTCATTGACAAATTATAAAAAAAATATGTAAGATTTGGATTTGGGTTATCATTTTTGTGGAAAATAAATAATTTAAAAAATGAAATATATTTATATTTTTATGATCAAGCCTTCCTACCCACACAACTTAAAAATGATAAATGTCCACAACAACTTAAAAAAAAAATCGAATTTCTTCAATATATTATTTGTTATTTTTTAATCTAAATCCCTGATTAAAACAAATAAAAGACAAATCACCTTGATATTTATCAAAGTGATAAAAATAATGTTAGCCTCTTTCCACTTTTCGACCAGAAATTTTTCTTTTTTTCCTGTTTTTTCTTCAAAAAACAGAGGATCAAAAAAGTAGTTTCATAAGAAATTTGTACGATGTTCAAATTTTCTCTCTAAATTTGTTTCTATTGAAATTGAACAAAGCTATCTCCATCTTTTTCTGTGAAAATAGATTTCTTGAAGAAGAGCCCTAATTTCTTGAAAGAAAGAAGGAAGAAAAGTTCCGCGCTCTTCATTTTCCATTAAACTGACAATCAATCAAAATTGAACCAACCTCCGATTCGGAATCGTCATCTGTCACGTCTCTTGAATCTGTAGGATTGCTCTTCTTGTAAATTAGCCTTATGAACACCAAGAAGATGAATGTGGCAGTCATCCCAAATCCTGTAATCGCCAAAATGAAATTCATATCTGCAGTCTGCACTGGCTACAATTTCTGGGGCCTCTTAAGGAATGAAGAAGGCGGCCGTATTTAAGGGATCGATGTGGCTATTCAGGAAGATTGAAGTTAATCCATACTTTCCATATTTATAGTGGAGTAGTGAGAAAGTCAGTTGCCGCTAGCTGGTTCTATTATTCCATGTTTAATGAATGGATTTGGGCGTCAAGTCAACTTTTTTTTTACTTTTCTAGGTAATATATTAGCGGCGGCTAATCCTTCCAAATGCAGTGTAGTGTGGTTTTCAGATTTTTGTATTAGATTTTCTAGCTCTTTCATTTTATTAGGCCAGCCATCTTAAGGAGTAGGGTTACGTAATGCGACTCGAGAAATCATGTAGGTCGGGTGAAGAATTTGAAGTGAGTAGGTTGGGTTGAGAAGATAAAACCCACATGAAATTCGAATCGGGTTGATGATTTTAGAAGTTAACATGACCCGATCTGACCCGACCCAACCCGGCTAAAATTAGGCTAAAATGAGTTCAAAATGCTGGCTAGTTCAAAATTCGGGTCGAGTTGTAAAGTTTGGGTTGAGAATTGGGGTTGGGTCGGGTTTTAAGGAACCCGACCCGCTCGACCCAAGTTGCAGCCCTAGTTAGAAGACCCAGGGTGGAGTGAAATTCCCATTTTATCCTTATTGGTGTACTGCTCATCAAGTATCGGTGTACCGATAACATGCCGCTCTGCATGTATATGTTCTGTATATCGGTACACGGATACTTGATGAGCGGTATACCGGTAAAGATAAAATGGAAATATCACTCAATCCCGTATTTCCTAACAAATTTTGTGCATGTTAGAATGTCATCATTTTTTATTTACTAAAGGAGGGTTACCTTATTTTCACCCCTCTATCATTCATCTAAATGCACTTAGATTCTACAAAATTAAAAGGGGGATTTTGAATAAATTAATTTTTGTCAATGAGGTGGTTGTGATAATTAATTAATGTGATAGCTCGCATCCTAGTGGGGTTTGTGACGTGGATTGAGAGAGAGAGATGTCACTTAAGCACTAGAAGAGGGTGAGTGACGCTCTTCCTTCAATTAGCAAGCGACTTTTTGAGGGTGTGTATCAACGCATGTCCTAAAGTAAAATGGTGAAAGTGGGCGTGGAACCTAAAGTAGACAATATTATGTTGGTTGGGGCAAAGTCGTTACAATTATTTCTTATAAAATTTATGTTGAACTAAGAGGATTTGTTAGTTTGAAAGATCTCCGATTATATAAGAAATATGTCCAACATTATTTTGAAAACAATATTCTAAGCGTGATTCCAAAGGCCACAAAGTCTTTACCATTTGCTTGAGATAGGATTATTCCAATGGTCAATGTATTTTAAAATGAGATTAAATTGAATATAAATACAATCTCTCAGATAGTAATGAGTACGAGTAGGGGTTATAAATTTGCCTACTGATAAATATCATGATAATTTGCCAAGACAAATTCAGAAAAATTCCAAGATAAGAAAAATAGAAAAATAATGAAAAACCTAATCTGAACATATTTTTGTTAAAAAAAAACATTCATTCGCGAACGAACTCCTAATGGGTTGAAGACCATATCAACTGGCGTTCCATCTTGCAAATAAGGCATATCTTGTCTAGGCAAAATTTTGGAAACGATGCCCTTATTCCTATGTCTTCCGGCTACTTTATCACCCACTTTGATTTCACGTTTCTGTAAAATAGATACACGAATCGTTTCTGGATTATAACTGGGACCCCCTTTTTTCTGGATCCATCTCACATTTGTTTTCACAGAGTATTAGACCCTTCAAAGCTTAAATTTAGATTTTATCTAAGATGTTTTTAACTCTTCAATTAGAACATTTGTTTGAAATCATTGTGGCCCAAGCAGGAGCCAAAATCTCGGCTGATACGGTGCGTATCGGCCGAGATATCTTGGGATTTCCATGGCCGAGATATCTCGGCCGATATGCATAGTATTGGCCAGAGACAGAAAAGTTCGGCTGAATATCGGCTGATTTTTATTTTTTATTTAAAAATAAAAAACAAATATCGGCGTGGGTCCAGTCGATATTTCGGCCAATATTTATATTTTTAATTTTTTTTAAAAAAAGACAGCCTTTTTTTTTTTATGATTTTTTTTAAAAAAAAAACCTCAAAGATTTTCCAAAAAAAAAAAAGAAAAAAAGAGGAGAGAGAAAAATTTCGGCCGAGATCCAATATTCAACCCCTGGCCCTAAGTTACAATCACATTTAGTTTTTGAGGTGGGGATGATCATCAAGCCCTAAATTTAATAAGGACTTGGATTTCAATATTCCTAATCTATAACATTATCTCACATGTCAAATGATTGGGCCAAACTCTGGTACTAAGGGTGAGTTTTTAATTAGATGATAAAAAATAAAATCCAATAGAGGTCTTTAAAAATAAAATAGCTATGTACCAATTCACCTGTTTGAATGATTTACTCTTGATCCAATAGCTATAGTTATGATTTATGAAATTAAATTAAAATTTAACTCACATATAAATCAATAATAATGATAAATGATGAAATAGAAATTGAAAATTTGACTCTAAATAGATAAAATTTGCGACAATAAATCGTTAATGGTCACAAATCTCGTTCTCAGGATATCAACAACAATTGTTAATAGTGAGATATTTTCAAATTCTTGAGATTTTATCAGGAATTTAACGGAAAATCTCATAGAAAATATAATATTTAAAAAAATAATAAAAATAAATATAATAAATAAATAATGTGACTTGAATTTGAAAATATAGATGATATTTTAGAAATAAAAAATATATATTTGGCCCAAACATTTTTAATGAGAATTTACTATTTCTAACGATAAAATGCATTTTTTAACAAAAATTTTCTGATAAAAACAATAGATATGATAAACTTACATTTTTAACATACAAAAAATATTTTGTCAATATTTTTGTGATAAAAATAAAAATATGAAGGATATTTGTTACATCGACATCACCTGGCTTTACAACTCGTGTGGTCGTCATTTCTCAGCCGCCGTTTCTTTATGATTAAGATGACGGCCACCTACTTTGGTGGTGGAAAAATTCTGTAGAATCTCATAAATTATTATTGCAAATGGGAAAGCAAAACACGAAAGGGACACCGATACCTTTGGCTTAAAGGCGTGCCCTTACGTATGAATTAGAAGAGAACCAACACACTGTTTGCTTTGTCGCTCAAATATTAAAATAATAATATAATATAGGAACAGCTCAGCCTAATGATGTCAAATGTTTAAGATAATAAAGTTTGAGTGTATGGGAATGGGATGGATAATTATCCAAAGACGGCTACTATCCAACAATCCTAACCATGGGATTTCATTCACTGAATTTTGACGGTTGATCTTTATTCCTACTCATTCCTTTGGTGCAACCATTTGTGGGGGTGAAGTGGAAAAATTACATGCAAGAATTTCAACTGTTATGCTGTTTTGTTATGCATGTTTACTATTTAATTCATAAATATTAAAAAAAAATATAAAGTTTTCAAAATCAAAGACATAAATGCAAATCTCACATTAGCCCTAGCACCAAACATACAAATGGCTCACTCCTTTTACTTGAGTCTACATGGATAGATGGGTTTAGAAAGTCTTGACTTGTTTAATATGTTTATAAAATTTCATTTTAATTAAATAAGAGAAGTCATATCTTTTCTTTTCTATGTCCTTAAAATTTTTACATTTATCTAATGGTAAAAATTTATCAAGTTAGATCATCAGACTTTAAAAGTCAAATTGTGAATGGATTCAATTCACACTTGATAGACAGATGTGAAGAAAAATATGAATCCACTTGATAAATTATGGGCCCAACAATCCAAAATTCAAACAAACTAACTTTGCAGGTGAACATTGTTAATCTCACTGCAAGTAGTAGTTGTTTGATATCGACAATTGTCGGTATGCACTTGGAATAGCGACGAGCCCACATAGAAACTCAGTGACTGGTTGAAAAGGTCTTACTTTAATTAAAATGTTTGTAAAAGATCACTTTGATGGGATAATTAAAGTAATGATTTTTAAAATCTTAAAAAATTAATTTTTTAATGGTGTAAACTTTCTAAGTTTAGATTAATGGTCCATCTAACTTTAAAAAAAAAGTTCAAATTGGTATGGATTATATTCATAGGTATGAAGTGGGGAGGGGTGCAATTGAGGCTAAGGTGGGTCGTATAAACCTGTCATCCCATGAAAGTTTTATGAGGTGACAACTTTACGAGAAAATTGATATAAATGTTGAGACTTAGTCCTTTTGGTTAATCTATTTAATTTAATTACTAATTATTTAATCTTCTTTTAGATTTTTTGGAATTTATGTGTGAGAAATCCAGCGTAAAACCTTCACGGGTGATACCCACTGCCTTTAAGGTATATCAGATTAGGTCATGGGAGATCGAATTTGGCAACTCACTTCTTGATGCAGGAGGTTAACAAGTTGAGCTATGAGATTGTGGATGGTAAATATTTATATTTTAATCTTCCTAGTGGAAGGTAAATACTTGTTATTTTATTTATTCTATTTTACTTCTTATTTTAATCTCAAGTATTTTAGGAGCTAGCAAAGCTTTAGCCTTGAAGTACATCCATTACCTTACTTACAACTTTCTGACCACCTCTTTCATTACTTACTGCTAGGGCTGCAACTCGGGTCGAGTTTTGACCCGACCCGAGAAATCATTTGGGTCGGATCGAGAATTTCGGATCAGCGGTTAAGGTTGGGATGAGAAGATAAAAATCCGCATAAAATTCGGGTCGTGTCGGGTTGAAGATTTTATAAGTTAACCTGACCCGACCCGGCTAAAATTAATCTAAAATGGGTTCAAAATGTGGGTCGGGTCAGAATTTGGGTCAGATCGGGTTGTGAGATTCGGGTTGAAAATTCGGATCGAGTCGAGTTGGGTTCCATATATATCAACTCGGGTCGAGTTGGGTTTTAAAGAATCCGACCAGCCGAACCCGAGTTGTAACCCTACTTACAGTCTTGAAGTATGTAACTACGATGACTAAAAAGGTAGAAAAAAAATGTGAGACTTCTCCAACTTATATGAAAATACGGCTTTTCTTAACTCATCCAAACATTTTATGGAAAATCTTAATATAGAGACTTAATTAATGTGAATTTCTAAAGGAGCACAAGCCATTGTCCACAATTGATGAGAACACCATTAAAAGATCCACAAGGAGTGAGGATCATTTTTTTCAAAATTTGACTGTGTGATGAACCATGTGATAACTAGTTTTATTGACTTAAAATTGCCAATGTTAGCTTTTGTGACCATACAACTCTTTCCAAATCGATGATAGGTTTGAACCTTATCAATGATTTAAGCTAAAAGTGGGGCTAGGCCACTTCATATGTAAATCTATGGTATCTAGGCAATTTTAGCCATCCATCAATGCCCTTGAATCAAATGAAAGAAGATTTCGTGTTTTGCTTGTTTTCCAATTACCCTGCTATTTTTCAAAGACGAAAATACATGTTTTTAAGATTGTTTCTTAGGATATGGATATGGATTTGACAATAAAGTAATAATACTTTTCCATTCACCTCTCTCAATAAAGATGGAATATTTGAACTTAAAAATTCTCTTAAAAGTAGGTATAAGATTGAAAATTACTGCAATATTCTTGTCCTAAATTTTTTTGAGTGGGTTTCTCTCCCCTTCGCTCCAATTTTTTAGACCTCTAGAAAAACAAACAAACTATAATGCAACCAAAGCACACGAGTACAAACAATTACAAAGAAATACATAAGATTTACGTGATTCAAAAATATGCTTACATCTACATAGAGATGAGAGCATTTATCTTATTTTCGAGAATAGGATTATAATACTCCGTCCTGTCGCATCTCTCAATACATATGAATATTGGAAACTGCAGAAATTCTCTCAAAGATGCAATATATAGATGCATAAGATCGAAAATTACTACAATACCTTTATATCTTACAATTTTTTGAGTGGGTTTGGCAGAGGGATGCACAATCCCATTAAGATCTGTGCTCAGTCTCTTTTTTCTTCTCCCCTCTACTTTTGCCATTTATATGGTAAAAAAAAACCCTCTAAGGCACTTTTGCCACCTAAGAGAGCATATCAAATAGGGAAAAACCTACCACCTTTGACAAAGAAAATCATTTACTTAAAGCTCTCGTACTTTAGCAAATCAGGTGATATGCTCATTTTCAACTTTAATTTTTTTTTTTTGTTAAACCAAGGTGTTTAGATTTCTCATCCCACTAATACTTAGAGTATGTTTAAACCTCTCAATACCTCCCAATCCACACATACATGATAAATTCAATGGAGAGTGATTCTTTGAAGCAGTGCCGGCTCTGAGAACTTTTAAAATTTGAGGGGCCTTAGGCAAAACTGATAAGAGGGGCCCTGTAAAGTTATTTTTTAGACTTGTTATGGGAGGAGGCCTTAGGCAGCGACCCCCACTGCCTAATGTCAGGGCCGGCCCTGCTTTGAAGTTGAACATGAATCAAATACAAGACTCCTACTTCCTTTTGCAGATTCTTGATGGTCAGACCAACCCTTCTCAATCCATCAAAGTTTAGTTTAATCTTTCTTAACAGAGAGAGTGCTCCACTTTGGTTCTTTCGTATTGGTTACAGTCAGGTTTAAAAATGTGCTTTCATTCCACCAATTCTGATCCCCCATCAACCTCACTACTAAAGGATCACACAAACTATGTTGGAAGATTGACGGCCTTCCTAATTTTGCAATTATAGGATTGTGCTGTCCTAATAATAAACAAATTTGCTTCTCTACATCTCTGGGGCTTGATTTAAATTAAGTAAATAGATACTTGAAGTGAAGCGTCTTGCCAACCATTCATCTTTATTTGCTTAAATTAAATGAATAATGATGTTTAATAAAAAAATATTTTCTTATAATCAGCATATTGGTAATCTCTAATTTAATGTAGTAAGATTAGTGTATTGTCAAAATGATACATGCTCTTGTAATTGAATTTGAATTACGAAAATTTTGTGACTCAATTATATCATGTAGAATTTTTCTAATTTAACAAAAAATTAATCAGAATTATTTAGTGTAGTTTCCATGGGCATAAAAAAGGGGGTTGGTAAGAGCATGTCCCCCACTTTTATAAATCCTCTTTTGAAAGGGCCAAACCTATTTGAAAAAGAAAATGTATTTCTGTATATGGATGCTCTCAATAATTACATTTCTACTTATATCCCAACAATTTATTTGTGTCACTGATTAAATACCGTTTAATGAATCAATTACTAAGAATGTTGCGGGTTTCTGATGATCACTTCAAATCCTTTAGATTACTTGATGTATATGAGTAAGAAAGTTTATAGCTTAAAAGATTAGTTAAGTGTTCTAAGGTATCTGAACACATTAATCATAAAAAAAAAAAATATTCAAACTTCACAATTTACACCTGTCATGATTTCAAAATGGTAAGACGTCTCATCTTGGGATTAAATTAAAATTAATGTTCTGTGGTTGCTTTCAGAAATATAATCAATGATTGGCTAAAACAAGAATCCTATGGCACTTGTATTAATATAAGGATTGAGAGCCAGTGGCAGGTGAGTTGAGTGTGAGCTGCCAAAAGAAAAGACAAGGCAGGAAGGTAGGAATCCTGAAAGGGGTGCAAGTACAACAACCCTTTCAAATCATTCTCTTTTCAACTACTAAATTCCAACGCTTATCCAATCTTCCCTCTCCATTTTTAATTTCCCACAAACCTTCCAAACCCCTTCTTCATTTACAATCGACAACACTATGGCCGCCTGCACTTCGTCCTCTCTCTCTCTCTCTCTCTCCAGAGTCTGATCTATTCTAACCATTGTTTAATCACTTCATAAGACAAAAGGGCGAGTCAATTCGAGTCGATTCAATTAGACACGATTTTAAATTAAGTGAGTTGATGAGTTTTTTTTAAATTTTTCTATTTTTTTTTATAATTCAAGAGATTTTTTCAATTTAATGAGATTTCAAGTTTTTAAACAGTGATGAGAACTCATTTGTCTGAACCTCGACTTAGAGCACTGTGTGTTCATTTAACAAATTTGAATAAATCAATCTACATTTAATGGATATACTTAAACTCATTCTTATTTTTTTTTATTAAAAATCATGTTTAAGTCGGGTTATAGTCGAGTTTACTAATTATCTTGAGCCATGTATATAAACTTAATTTATTTATTAAATAGATTTGAATTGAGTTGATCTAGTTATTAAATTGGTCAATGTCTTGATTTGAATCTTATATTTCGAGTAAAGTTTGAGTTACATAAGTGATGAGAAAAATTCATTTGATTAGCACACATATTAGAATATTGGTGTTAATCAAATGATATTGGATTATTTGGTGAAAAAAGAATATGTTAGATATAGAGTTAAATGAAATAATAAAATTGTAAAATAAACTATATAAATAAGATAGTGACTTTCTGAATAAGGATGATGATAATGATAAGCATTGATGAGATTATTCAAACCATAACATTCATGAGATTCTTATTTGAATTATCACTCACAAAGTTTTGTTTGGTGAACACCTCTCTCACTAGCCGTTAGGTCAAATTTTGTGAGAAAGATGCTTTACACATCAGGAGTTGTGCACGCTTACATGAGAAATTATCTGTTGTCAATCGGTTCATAATAAAATTAGTGTAAACTTTCAATCCAAACATTTGAATACATGAAAAACCGTTAGAATTTACTTTTAAATTCATCTAAAAGTTTAGTTTGAGGGTTGTGATTAAAAGTTCAGATTAATTTTTTGTGAACCAGTTCACATCCAATGATTTCTCTGGCTTATCCATGGAATCCTTCCTTTTGGACTGTAATCCTATGAATCCAATCATGGCCGCAGTGGAATCTATGCACACGACTGCGAGTTATAGGAAAAGTCCAAAAATAATAATGTGAAGAAAATTAGCATATGCCATCATTTGGTTCTTGGAATCTCCTTATTTATAGAGCGAGGCTTGCATTTATACCTAATTATGTTTTGCATGCAGTCATTTAGCTTCTAATCTCACTTCTAGCAAAGACTTTGCTGGGGAAGGCATTGCATTCCAACCAAAGAAACCCAAATCACCGGCCAAGTTAAGTGAGTTCTTTGTAGGTGAAACATCAATGGCAGGGAAACAGAAATCCGGCAGCAACACCTCCAAAACGACCAGGTCCTCTGCTCGTAGATTCGTCGGAGTTCGCCAAAGGCCTTCGGGCAGATGGGTTGCAGAGATCAAGGACTCTTCTCAGCATGTGAGGCTCTGGCTCGGAACGTTCGATACCCCGGAAGAAGCTGCTAGAGCTTATGATGAAGCAGCAAGAGTCCTGCGAGGCGAAAACGCCCGAACCAACTTTGCGTCATCGCCTGCGAATTCCTCCCCATCTGATGGCAATTTCTCCCCTGAAAGAGGGATCAATTTTGCCTCCTTGAAAACCAAATTGAGTAAGAACCTACAGGGGATCATAACAAGAACAAAGGACAACAAAGCCTCCAAGGCAAGGGTGAGTGATCACTTCACCTTTGCTAGCATTTTTCACCCAAGGAGCTACCATTATCAGAATTTGGCTGATGTGCAGACCATCGAGAAGTCAGTGCAGCCAAGCTTCATAGTCCCGCAGGCGGGGAAGGAACGGAGTTGCCATTCGACAAGTGGTTCGGAGTCGCATAACGCTGAATCGATTGAATGCAATGCAATTTGGCGAAATTGGACAGATTCAGATGGGTCGGACGCCGGAGTGGGTTGGTGAGCAGAGCTTTGAAAGTGAGATGATGGGTTGGATAGATGACAGGGAGTTGTTGCTAGAAGAGAATGAAATGGAAACAAGGAAGAGATGCAAGGTGTCTTCATCTGTCATCATTCCTCCTTCCTTCAGTGCATCTGAATTATTTGGTGACAATTCATGAGGGAAGGTTATGGTTATGGATCATATTCAAAGAATATTTTCTGTGTATGTATATACAAATACTTCCTTCCGATGCGTATGAAGTGTTTGAAGTTGATCTTGATGTGAGAACCGTCGTTAGCGTGTGTGAAATAATGAATCATGTAAGGTGTGTGAGGAGTTTTTTACAGGGAAACTTATAGAGTGGATATATAACCAAGGACCATAAACAAGCTAAGCTATTAAGTGTTTTTCAGTTTCAACACTTGTAGAGTGGAGATATAACCAAAGGACCTTATACAAGCTAAGCTTTTTTCAGTTTCAACTCTCTCTCTCTCTCTCTCTCTCTCATGTACATGGTTTATGGATTGGTTTATATATTTGAACATGATCCACGTGTTGAGCCGCATTGCGAGGGTCATGTATGTTATACGTGTTGGGACGCATTGTGAGGGTGAAGTATGTTAGATGTGTTGGGCCGTATAGATGGAACATTGTCGAAATTTCGGTAGGACTTTATGGTCTTCAAACGAATGTAGAAATTGTAGGTTTTCTCCCGTGAGTGTGAAACCCCTTTATCTATGTATTATGATTTAGAAGTGATGAGAGTATCGGGAAAAAAAAATCACGTGTCCCGAAGGTCAGGGTGTAGCAATTTAGTATAATACTTTTGTTGGAGGTAGTTAATACAATTCCTTCTATTTCCCTTTGCAGTAGAGGTTATACTACATTTCCCATCCTCCTTTTTCAACCATCTCATAAACACATTTTGATCATGACAAGAGCAAAGTTGCACACAGGCTGTATTTGGGTGAGGAGAACTTAAACCAGAAGGTTCTCTTAGCTTAGGAGAATGTTAGGCACGAATGAATCACACATACGTGAGAGGGGAGAATATTAAAGAATTATACGAGACTGGGTCACTCGACCTGTAAAACTAGTCTTTTGGGTTGGGAGCTCAATCTTGAAAAAGAATTTTTGTCTATCTTTTCTTCTCTTAGAGAAGAAGTTGTTCTCTCAATAGAGGTGGAGAATACCATATTCTCTTAAAGGAGGGAAAATCATTAACCCTACTTTCTCCTGGAGAATGGATTCAAATGAAAGAAAGTGCTCCTCTGAGGAAAGTCTCCACACTTTTCTTTAAACACATATATAGTATAATATCTAATGTAGTCTACTAAGATTGGTACCTAATATTATTTTAAAGTTTATGAATTGTATTAGATAAATGCAACAATTAAATCTATTAAAGTACAAAATTTAAGCTTCATCTGGAGATCATATTCATCTTTTGTAAGATTATAAAAATGAATGATTGATTTTGGAATATTTAAATTAAAACAAACATTTCATTTTTTGGTCTTATATCATATGAACAAAAGTTTTTGATGTATTTGAACTTTAGATGGTTAATTCGGAACACCATGTTTTTTGTTCATGGGACATTATTTTTTTAGATTGACAAAAGTACCCTTTACATTTATTGTTTTAGACACCTGTTTTAGGCTCACCTTAAACATTTCTTTTTCTCTTTTTTTACCATCTTTCTTAACATTATTACCTTTTTCCTTTACTCGTTATCAGGGGTCAAGATATCGGCCAATACAAAACGTATCGGCCGATATGATACGGTTTTTCAGAGGCTTATCATATCGGCCAATACGTATTGTATCGGCCGTACACAGTAGTTCTCGGCCGATATGATCGATATATTGGTGAAATATATCAGTCCGATATCGGCCGATATTCAAAATATCGGCTTTTAAAAAAAAAAACAAAACGGTGGAGGGCCCGAGTTGATATCTCGGGCAATATCGGACCAATATCGGTCGATAGTATCGTTTTCAAAATTTTTTTTTTTAAAAAAATTAGCTTCCTTTTGGGTTATTTATTTATTTTTTAATTCAGAAAAAAAAATTACTGATATTTAAAAGAAAACACAAAAGAGGAGGGCGAATTTTTCACCCCTGCTCGTTGTACACTACCCCACCCAATTCATCATCCCTCTTGGAGAGCCATCTTCTATTTTCCTTTACTCTCTTAGATTTCATCTCCAATAAACGATATGGTGTGATTGGTCACATGGGTTACCCACGGCCCATTACTCTATTTTAATTTTTATTGCTCTAAAAAAATTAACTGTGTAATTGAAAGTAGACTTGATAATCTACATTTTTACTAAATTTTGGTCAAATTTAATTTATAGTCACTTAATTTTAATGTCCAAAATCAGTAGATATTTAAAAAAAATAAAAAATCAAGTACCCATAATGATTTAGACCATCATGATCTAATGAATGAAAATTGAGTTTATGCTAAATTTAATCCACTTATAATTCATTAAGTTTTCTTAAACCCATATGGTTAGTTTTTAAGGTATGTTATGAAATTTAAGGAAAAGGAAAATGAACTAGGTGTGACCCATGAAACCTGTTGCACCTAACCGGTTTTCATCATCTCTCTGCCTTTGACTATGGTGATTAAATTTTTTTCAATTTATAGAAAATTATCTATTGTGAACTCCTGGTAACGTCTATACGCAACACTTGTAACTATAAGAAATCTATACCTATTTAAAGAATAGTCTTAATTTGAATTTGGTTAGAAAACTCTCCTTTGTAAAAAAAAAATGAATGATACAACTAAATCATATGCTAAACTTAACCCAAAGTTAAAATTAGACCTGAATGGACTTATAGTACATTTACCTAGATCCGAAATAGCTGAATTAAGTAAGAGCCCGACCCGACTCGTCCGATTCCAACCCGTTGCCAGATCTAGGCCATATGTTAAGATTTAAAATTTCGTCACGGCAAATGTGACTCAGGTATGTCATGGAACTCGTGACAGAGTTTTCCATTTCGAAATTCAGTCCTTTGGCCAACGGCTACATCTCCTTCGGCCGCCTATTCCCCTCCGGCAGATCCGGAAACCTGCTCCTTCAGAGGCTGCAGAAAACAGAAGCCCTCTTCCTTCCTTCGTGTATTAGAAGTGCAGATAATAAACAAGAACAAAGATTCGATTTGTGATTCTCCTTTTCAAGGTGTTGTTTTGAATCATTTCACTTTTTCCCCCACTACTCTGTCTCTTCTCTCTCTCTCTCTCTCTCTCTCTCTCTCTCTCTCTCTCTCTCATTTCTTATGTTAATTTCGACCGTTGCTTTGTCTTCAGCTACTTGGATTTTCTTTTGCTTCGAAATGAAGCTGAGGCAAAGTTAGAAAGATACACTGGGAGCATTTGGACTGGGAGGAAGTTTTTTGTTAGATTCTTTGAAGCAGGGGATCTTTATTAGTGGGGATTTCTCCTAAAGATTCTATCAAAGGGTGTCAGAATTGAAGCTGATATGCAGGTTAAATTGTTGATGCCATGATACAACTTCTTCTGCACAAAAATTATAAAGTGAAGTCTTTGAGGAGAAATCCCTTTTTATACGTTCTTCGGAAGAAATTCTTCCCGTCCAAACAGAGGACAAGTTAAAAGGTCGACCTCTGTCATTTTTTCCTTTTTTTTTTTCTAATTAATTTCCTTTTTCAGGGCTTGTTGATCTGATTGTGGTTGTTGGAAAAGAAAAAGGAAGGCAATGGATCTGGGTGACGAGAAATAGTAAAAGGATCGAACACTTTTGATTGCGTTGGGGGAAAAATTCTCAAGGTATGGCAGAATTCTCATTGTCATGAGATTTTTAAGTTCTTTCTTTAACGTGTGAATGTAGACAATGATTTCAACGAAAACATGTTGCAGCCATGGTTTTGGTTTTAGAACGAGTATGGAATTATTCGAATAAATAAATAAATAATTAACTTATTTTTATTTTAAAAATAATATTTTTAGATTAAAATTTTAGAAACAAATATTAGTCAATAGGTTTCACCGTAGAGCATGCAATACACTAAATGTTTTTTAAATAATCAAAGTTCCAAGGCCTCTAAGAGCAGAGACTAATGTTGGAGTACGTGCAAGTCTCCCTACTAGTACATTGGATAATTCTATATATAGTGACTCTTTGAGGTAGAGTGAGAATTAAAATTAGGACTCTCGTTTCGTTTCGTGAGACGAATTTCTTAACATCACTCCAATCTTTTTTCAGGCAATATACTAATTTAATTGTTCACTAAGATAATATCATATAAGAAATTAAGATAGAAACGTGAGAGTTGAGGCATTCCAAGATGGGT
The DNA here is from genome assembly GCA_022113865.1 of Chimonanthus praecox. Taxonomy (NCBI): domain Eukaryota; kingdom Viridiplantae; phylum Streptophyta; class Magnoliopsida; order Laurales; family Calycanthaceae; genus Chimonanthus; species Chimonanthus praecox. Next base: position 191,387 of record JAINRJ010000094.1, on the reverse strand, counting down.
GTTGAGCACCAACTATCCATTTCTCCATTGCTATAAAATTTCCTCAACCATTACAGTGGGTTAGGTTTATCAAATCATTTTAATCTTGACCTTTACAAAGTGCTCCACCCACACCCATTAGACGGACCTTGATAGAGACCCAACAGATAAACAGCTTCTCACTGGGTGGATGGGCAAATCTGCCAAATTCAAATTTAAATTTGGGTTAACACCTTTTGATATGTCCTGTAGATTATGTCAATGACCTGTCCCTGCTTCCCACATTATACCGTCAACCAAGTATTACCACTATGTATACTAATTTTGACAATTGTGACATTTACACAACTATTACACAATGAACTTGTCTGAGGAGTAGTTCAGTTGACTAGAGCTTTTAAAAATAAACTTGAGGTTGCAATGTTTTGAAAATCAACTCGTGGATGAAATCTTATTAAAGGAAGCTTGGGTTTGATAAGGTTCAACCAGAATTTTACCATGATCAAACTCACCAAACCTATCATATCAGCATGAAACCCACGTGGGAAGCGGGAGGTTATGGGTTCGAGCCTCCATAGCCCTAACGTTGGTGTGTCTTAAGGGTAGTGGGCTCACCCGCGGGAGTTTTACGCTGAGTATCCTATAGTTTTCCACACGTAAATTCAAAAAAAGAAGAAGTTAATTAACAATAAATTAACTAAAAGTATATTTAATATGTTAATATATAAAAAATATCAAATACCGAATACAAAACACATATAATAATCACATTTTTCATAAAGTTCTTTTGTTCACACTAATTATAATTTTAAGTAATAGAATAGTTCAACAATCTGATATAATAAGTTTGAAACTTTTTAGAGGTTATTAAGGGTCAATCGTAGCACCCTTTTAAACCCCTTTTAAACCGTGGGTAAGAGTTTAATTCGAATTTAAAAACATTAGTTTCGGGCTTGACCTCTGCTCCCAAATTAATTCAATACATTGGGCTTGTGATTAATTCCATGTATCTATATATGATAATTAAAGAAAAAGCTATTACAATATTGAATTGGGCTTAAATAAGATCTTATAGAGATCTAAAAGTTGTGAGGAAAATCTAAACCATAAAATCATAACCAACTTCCTTTCAATCATGTAAAAAGATGATCAACTGATAAAATGGCTTGTTTGCATTGTATTAGTAGCCTAACACAATTTGTGGGCCCATTTTAGCTTAACTGTGTGTAATAAAATAAATTCACCTTCATCCATTACTCTCTTGATCTAATAATTTTATTCATTTAATCAGATTGTAAATCAGTTCATGCGAAATCAAGGCGCTGCTTTGTATCCATAAGTTCAAACTATTAGTAATTGGGTCAATGGTCCCATTAGATGAGTTCAACTACTTCAAATTCCTCCCTAATGGAAAGGGTAAGATTAAAAATGAACTCTTTTGATTAATACTTCAACTAATCCAACAATTGAAATTACATTAAATAAAAATTTAAATTTATTTTTAAAAAATATAATGTTAATAAAATAGATTCAAAATAAAATAAAGTAGATTTCACGTGGAACCCTCTGGCTTGCCGGACTCATGGATTCCCCTAACAGGCCAACTGCAGATTTTTAACGGTCACAAAGTTCCAAAATAAAAAGGCGTTGAAAGCCGTTGCCTCTCATGTGCAAATTTTCTCATTTCCTTATTTTCTTCCATCTTCTGCCTTCGAGGAAAGAACCCAAGTCAAGTCTCTCTTTTACTATTATGTTTGGTGGGTCGAATCTTGTTTCCATGAAGTAATCTATTGTAATCTACAAGATTCTTCAGAAATGGCTCTTGGGTCTATTTAATATTTTCTTTGATGATTTCAACTACAGGTTACTAATATATTGCCCTTCTCATTGTATGTCATTTCTAGATCATCTTCTTATTCCCCCCTTTCTTTCAATTCTTCCAGTTCTAGTAATCCCAGATCAGACAATGGTCGAAGAAGGACAGGAGAAGGCTGTCGATGTCCAGTCGACAGAAGACTGGTTAGTGAGTGCGCAAGAACTTGTCCCAATTGCCATTGGTAAAGCTAAGGCCAATAAGGCTTTTACTGGTAGATGGAAGATTGTAATTTCCAAATTGGAACAGCTTCCATCATGTCTGTCTGATTTGTCAAGCCATCCATGCTTCACCAAGATTGCTTTGTGCAAGGAGCAGTTGCAGATTGTGTGGAAAACACTGAACGAGACAATAGAGTTGGCGGAACGTTGTGGAGAAGAAAGATACAGTGGCAAGCTTCAGATGCAGAGTGATATTGATGCTCTGTCTTCGAAGCTTGATTTGAATTTGAAGGATTGCAGGCTTCTGGTGAAGACAGGTGTGCTCGGTGAAGCCACCTTGCCTTTGTCTGTTAAACAGTCAATTAAATCAGATGCTCCCAATTTGAGTATACCTGAATTGATGGCGAGGCTTCAGATCGGTCATCTTGAGGCAAAGCATCACGCCCTCGATAGGCTAATTGAAGTGATGAAGGAGGACGAGAAGAATGTATTAGCTACATTGGGTCGAAGTAACATATCTGTTCTTGTTCAATTACTCAGCGCTACTTCTCCAAAGATTCGTGAAAAGACAGTAACACTGATTTGTTCACTCAGAGAGTCAGGGAGCCATGAGAATTTGCTTCTTTCTGAATTACTGCCACCTATGATAAGGTTGGTTGGATCAGGAAGTGGGGCTGCTAAAGAGAATGCCCTGATTGCCCTTCAGAGATTATCTGTGGCAGCTGAGACTGCCCGAACAATTGTTAGACATGGCGGGGTTCGTCCACTGATTGAGCTCTGCCAGACTGGGGAGTCTGTTTCTCAACCAGCAGCAGTGGGTACCTTGAAGAATTTATCAGCAGTGCCAGAACTAAGGCAAAATCTGGTCGAAGAAGGAACCATCAGGGTCATGATCAATCTATTAGATTGTGGGAACTCACTGAGCTGTAAAGAGTATGCTGCTGAATGTTTGCAGAACATGACAGCCAGCGAAGATAGTCTAAGAAGGGCGGTCATATGGGAAGGAGGAATTCGTAGTCTCCTGGCTTACATTGATGGGCCACTACCCCAAGAATCTGCAGTTGGGGCATTGCGGAATCTGGTGGGTTCAATTTCAAAAGATGGCTTAGTTTCGCTCGGTGTGCTTCCCGGTCTAGTTCATGTGTTGAAAGTTGGATCCTTGGGTGCTCAGGAAGCTTCTGCATCTGCCATTTGCAAAATTTGCTGTTCGATGGAAATGAAAAAACTTGTCTGCAAAATCGGATGCATCCCTTTGCTTGTGAATATGCTCGAAGCCAAGACTAATTGCGCAAGGGAAGTTGCAGCTCAAGCTATGTGCAGCTTGTTGAGCTTCCCACCAAATTGTACAGAAGTTAAAAGGAATGAGAAGAGTGTTCCAAACCTTGTTCAGTTACTTGATCCAAGTCCTCAAAATACGGCGAAAAAATATGCTGTTTCTTGCCTTGTATCCCTGTCCTCAAGCAGAAAATGCAAGAAAGTAATGGTCTCATATGGTGCTATCGGTTATCTCAAGAAACTTTGTGATATGGACATACCTGATGCAAGAAGACTACTCGAGCGACTGGAGACAGGGAAGTTCCGGAGTTTGTTCAGCCAAAAATGAAATAAAAGCCTATTTCTCTGTACAACTTGATGTTTTGTTATTACAGAACTTTGTTTCATCATCTGATGAAATGATTGTCAAATAAATCTCCCTACTGTATTACCTTTCGACTTGTCAAATATTATCTTTTTACATATCATGAGCTACTGACTAATGAATTACAATCTACTCATTTATACTGGTTGGAAGTCTATCTCCAAAATATATGCAGTACTCTTGCATTCTGCCTGTTCTGTCATAGGATATATATATATAGTATCTCTCTTCTGAAAATGAAGAATTCCTGTGACTTCTATAAGTTGGTGCTTGTGTTCTTGTCTTTGATGTATTTCTTCCATTTGTTTATACACCTTGATTTTGCTCTCACCTGAGTACTCATTCTTCATCTATCATGGGGTATAGGCGGAAGTGTACCCCTGGTCTCTGATACCATGTAAAACTCATGCTTACCTTTAAAAACCGGCTATTAAGAAGAAGGTGCCCATGTATTTATACATCGCACATCCCTAAGATACTCAGGCAATGTGGGACTATACTAACAAAAAGAATGCCCCATTCTAATGCGTCGTATGCAGATGAGCTGAAACCTTCCTTGGTTTGGCTGTCTCTCTCTCAATCAATGGATCTTGGACGGGTAGCCAGATAAGGATCTCATATAGTGAAGGGTACATGAGTGCCCTAAAAAAATAATAGAGTTGATGTAATCCCTTTCAATAAAACCAGTAGTGCTTCTAAGAAAAACGTTGTTTGTGCTACCTGAGAGGCAGCTTGAATCATTTGATGATGGATCCATCCTTATTATCTGCTTAAATGTGAGATTATACATAATTACATATGCCAGCTTCTAGAAAGGTCTTAGTCCTCATTACCAGATTTACTTTTTTCAATTATAATTGTAAAAGATATTCATTTATAACTCAATCCATTCATTTGATGCTTTAAGTGATGGATGGAGCTAGCTGATCCTGTACAATTTTACGTTGACATGGAATTAGATCCATTGTATAGGATATTTAATTACATTGTCAATGGGTTCAAGTTTGTGAAATTCTCACATGTATTTTGTAAAGGGTCTTCCAAGTCAGGTAAAAATTTGTAAAGCATGGACTTCCAACAATCCAGGGTCACTTTCCCTCCTCCCATGTATGATTGCACACGAATGGAGGGAATCCCTAATCCTGGATTCACAATGGACGTGAATGGGCCTGTGATCATCATTACTGATCATCATCATCAACAACCAAATATCCCAATTCACATCCATTGGGCCACTGATGGAAGCTTCAAAAAACAAGTAACAGAGAATTCACAAATGGAGATACAATTTTCACTTGCAAACTCTACCGAATACCATGTTGATTAATAATTTGTATGGGGGGTTCTTTGTATACACACCAACCATATTTCATTTGCACATAAATGCTCCATGTAGAGCCCAAAATGACCCAAATGCAAATGGTAATGCCTTTTGAGCAACCCCACCTATGTATATACAAGGACATCTGCAACTCAAAAAAGCTTCCTCTTCTCCCTCAATCCTTTTGGATAGATGACCGCAGTATCAACACAGAGACCCCCTTTGGTATGGGTGCAATCAATTTGGGTCATTGAAAATGTGACCTTTGTCCAAGTATCAGAGTTCTCAACAACAAAATCCCCTGCATGATAATAGACCCAGTTCCTGGGTACATCCAAGTAACATTGGGATTGACAGTGCTGGCCATCTGAAGTTGACAGCTGAAAACGAACGGGTTTTACATCCCAACCATGGACGTGCTCAGGGTTACAGACCCGACGACCAAGTCTCCTTGAAGCCCTTCCCAGCTGAAGCCTGAAGAAGAGGCTATAGGTCCCTACTGGAAAGTTGAACTCAACCTCTCCATCAACCTCAAACCACCAAATTTGCTGAAGGTAAGCAACAATGTGGAATCTGCAAAAAATTAAAACAGAGCATTAAAATCATCCCTTCTATGCCATTCTTTTATCACATTAATGGTTGGCCCCCAATATAAGTTTCTTTTCCTTTATTTTTTTTTGAAATGGTTCATATATTAATAGATAAAAAGGCACCAAAGGTGCAAATACATAAAAAAAAAAAGCAAATAAAAAACATCAAGCAACACAAAAGAAACCAACCACAAAAAGAGCCAACAGTCATGCCACAACACAAACCACAAAAAGATCAAGCAAGGCCGACATAAAAAGTTTCTTTTCCTTCTAAGTGATTGCAATAGTTTGTTGATTGGGAGTGTACTTTAGAAGCTCAAGAATCCATAAGACAAAGGAACTAAGCAAACAATAAGACAGATAAAGAAAACTCCTACTCACATGCCAAAGAAAACAATGTAAATTGAATGAACACTTAAAATCAACCACAGAAGGCAATCATATTCCAATCAATGAGTAATTGGGACATCAATGCACCATTCATCTCCAAAGATCCAAGACTCCATTGAACAATAGAAAAGATGAACATTTTCAATAAATGAATTTAGAAAGATGCTATAACTCAAAAAATTATTTTCTTCCCTCTCTCCAAATCTAGTGGAACCATGTTCCCTTTTTGGTATAACAACTCTGAAAAGAATATAAACCATGGCTGAAAAGGCCATTCGGATTAGATATAAGGATGATAAGATCTCAAGGCCATATATTATCGAGGCACTCCTTGCAAGTAGTGTCAACTTGAGGACAATTGGTATTCTCTGCTTCCATGTTTTCACTACATACAACAGCCATTCTCATGATGCCATTTCCTAGGGCTGAAAAGAAAGAGGGAAAAAAAATATTTTTCCTTTGAACTCGTCTTAGTAATCCCAGTAACGTTGGTTTATTAGTCTCAATGTTCTCAATTTGCTCTCTATTTTTCCTTTTTTATGAATAGTTCTCAGTTCACTTTTGGTTGTGTTCCGTTGCCTACTGAATGTTTTGCGACAGTAAAGTATTTACCTTCATAACCTATCATGGCCACCAAATTTGGAGGGTGGAAGTCCCACACAACAGATTATTTATTTATTTATTATTATTTGAAATGGTGACACGACTTAAACAAAAAGATTTTTGGTTGGAACAATAAGCACTCACCAACTGTGCTATAGGCTCTTGTCAACGTAAGAGATGATGTTTACTTGAAAGGCCAGTCAAATGGGCATGAACTTGTGTTACACATGCTCGTGAGATTAATCTCACCGCCAATGTGCGGTGGGGATACCCATGTTACCAAAAAATAGAGGGTGTGAACTCACTCCTGGATGTGCAATGATGTGATCTAGAAGGACAACTCCTCAGTCCTAATGAATGACCAACTACCTAAGAACTGTCTTTTTTTTCCTGAGTGATAACAAAAAAAAAAATATTGATAGAAAGAAGCATACAAACGACAAAAGGCTCAGTGAGGAGTGTGTCTTTGCCTTTACATAATATGGTGGAAGTACAAAGAATTGTTATCATCAAACATGCTTCACAATCTAAGGTAATTCTGCCCAACTCCCACTGAGCTGGTCAACCCTGGATCCCAAAAAATGATCAGAAAGTAAAGCCCACTCAATGATACCTAACTTGATTTTGCAAATCACAGCATCTAGAGGCAAAGCCTTATCATCAAACATTCTTCTATTTTGCTCAAACCAAGCAATGGCCAAAGGTACCATTTTCTACAAGAGACTTGGCTTCACATTGGGCAAGGACCCAAACCCTATCCAGAAATTAAAGAAAGAAAGAAGAGGGTGCCACCCATAAGGAAGATGATAGAGATAGGAAATGCCACCAAATAGGTGAAACAAAGGGACAAGGAATTAACAAATGCTTAATAGATTCTTCATTTTTTTTCAAACCAAGATTACATACATCTATGGTAGAACAGTTCTGAAATTTGATATTACTGGTGGTTAAAATCTTATTTGAAAAGGCAACATAGACCCAAAAAGAGAGAGAGAGAAGAAATTCAAACTCTGATACTTAGTCTCTTAACCTGACCAGTTTTGAGGAAAAAAGCTTCAATGAGACTTATTATTTATTTATTATTTGAACTGGAGATTCAATGAATTCCATTGAAAGGGAAAGTAGATATTTTAGATATTTTTAGATAAATGATCATATGTCCTACATATCCACCATTAATTGATGAATTTTAAAATTTTAAAACATAATTTTTTCCAATAGATAGTAGATATGCAACACATGACCTTATTATGATCAGGTCTCTTTCACCTAGTCATTTCTCATATTTATATAAGACAAATTTACCATATTTCCATTAATAATATCATTCAATCCAATTATGACTTTAATAAGTTTATGAACTGAAAAAAAAAAAGGGGTACAAATGTACATGTCTAAGTCCGTATTTGCATTTCTTATAAAATATAATATTATGAAACCATTTTTATTGAATGAAACAATGAGCAACATCTTTCCTTTCTGGTGTGAATGTTTATGTATGTAGTGGGGAAAAGAATATGTAAATGTCTTCTGATCCATCAAAGATGTTGTTTAACGTGTAAAATAAAGCAGGCAAAGTTTTACCATCAGATTTTTTTTAAAAAAAAGTGGATTTTAAAGTAAGAGAGAAGCAACAAAGGTTTATCTTTCACCCAAAGCCAAAGAGTGTGTGTGTGAGAGAGAGATAGAAAGGGTAAAAGTTATATCTTTCATCTGTCATCTTGAGTAAATAACTAATGGTCTTCAAAATAATGATTACAATTACAATCTCATTTAAAATCCCATTTAACCAAGTACCTTAGGGAAACAATTTCCATTAACTTTCCAAATATGTGATTAGACTAAACCAATTATGAAGGTCAACAAATCCATTTAAGTTTTTAGATTGTTTCCAACTACTTCCAAAGTCCAAGAACAGACCCCACTTGTCCTAAAAACACTCCTCTAATTGGAAATGATCAAAGACTACCTCAGGAACCCACCACCACAGTCAGAAGACACTCCCTATAACAGACATGAAGATGTGGATTCAAGTCATCCTGCTATTTCAAATAAATAAATTATACTAAAAAAATTGGGGTTTAAAGTCCACCTAATTATATACCCCACCCATCAAACTTTGCCTTGGTGGTAGGCTGAGCCATTACCCTGGGCTGAACAACCTGTAGGAACTGGGAAGTTCAATGGAAGGAGCAATGGACCTTGTTCAGATACAGATTCAAGTGATGACCATCAGCACTTTGACCACCTCTTTCTGATAGGCTGCCTAATAAAGCAGCCTGCGTCTTAAGATATTAGCCCTGCACAGTGATCACATTCGACAAATCTCAGGATGAAAGACCGTATCTATCCTAGAATATTATTTTTTCTTATTGACACAAATTTGCATGGCACATGTACTTAATACAAAAGTCCAACGTGCGTATGTGGTGTCTGGTTTGGCAAATCTTACAACATAGGATTTGTCGATTCAACACAATATTGAATAAATTTACAAAAATATTTAATTAAAATAAAATTATTAAAATATAAAAAATAAATACAAATTTCAAAATTAATGTCTGAATTTATGTCAAAACAATTGCATCATAAAGGATTTCAATATTTTAGTACCAGAAGTTTTGGTGAAAAATCCATAAAAAAATTCCAACACAAGTGTTGGCACACATAACTCTCCTGTTCCAAATAATCCATGTAATATGGTACCAAAAAATGCTCAGCATTAGGATTCAAACAACCACCCTGTTTCATATCGCATCCTCAAACTCAACATTGATGGTATTCAGTACTCACCAACCTAGGACAACTACCAGAAAACAAAAAATCCATTCATTCTTCCTAGCATTATATTTTATAATTTTTATTGACTTGGTAATTTTTGTTAATCTCAACTCATTAGATTTTAGGCCATTGCATAGTCCTACATCAATACATCTTACATAATAGAAGTTTGAAGTTTGTTTGATATAGCAACCATCTTAGCCAAATTGTATTACAAATGAGTTGTTCCATTTAAAATTAGTTAATTATAGAGCACTAAAACACATGTACACGATCAGTCCCATTACTCTACCTTGATGACAGGACTTAAATGCTTGCTGCTATGTTTGAGTATTCCTGTCATGACTTTCAATAAAGGATTTGTAGTGACTTCCAATCTCCTGTCTATGTTGAGAGCAGAAAAATGACTAAGGTTACCCTCAGAAGAATTTAAAACACCAAACAACAGTTTAATAACTGTTATATTTAAGCTCATTCTATAACCTGAAATTCCATAGTAAAATTATAATTCTGCAGATTTCCAGACTACAAAGAGTTTCAAAAAAATAAAATCCAAGAATCATACAAATTTCTTATTCCACTGAGAGCCTGTTACAATTTCAGTAAATTTTTAATGCCTTAAATTTAAGAATGAGCAATTTCTGCCAAGTTTGGAATTTCAGAATCAACAATAGTCATTTCATGTTTGGTGGGCTAATCATTCCCACCCTAGAATTCATCTTTCAGTGTTTCACCAAACATGCAATTCAAGGGTGGGAGTTATGAGATCTCTTTTATTCCAACCAAAGAATTCCAGCCTACAGAGACCTGAAGGGTTGTGCAGAGATGAGGAATTTCAGTAACCAAAAGTGTTGAATACTAGCTCTCTTGACTACATTGGCCAAACTTACATTCGTTGCTGTCATGATGCAGATGATTGATGGCAGAAGAGTAAAATGAAATAAATAAAAGCATACCCCAACTATACCTACTGTATTTTTCATTACTGATCTACCTCAAATGCATAGAGGAAGGACTGTATCATATATTCTGCCAAAATATTCAAATTGCTTGGGGCATTCAAGGGTTTCTTCCAAACATATAAAACTCTTGATCTTGGTAGAATTCACAAGAAAAGTGTGAGAAATGGATAGAGCATGTAATTTATTTTTCTTTTCTTCTTTTGTGTGTGTGTGTGTGTGGGTGGGTGGTGGGGGGGGGAGGGGGGGGGGGGGGGGGGTGCGGGGTGGGTGGGGTTGCGCAGGGTGGGTGGGTTGGGGGGGGGGGGGGGGGGGGGGGGGGGGGGGGGGGGCGGCGGGTGGTGGTGGTGGTGGGTGGGGATGGGGGTTGGGTGCGGGGTGTGTGGGGTTGCGCAGGGTCATCCCAACGCTGCCCACACAAGCCCAATTTTGAAGTACCACATATCATCTCATTTGAAATTGGAAGACAAAAAAGAAAAGACAAAGACAAAGCTCACCTAGACTCGTCAGTTGAAATGTAATTCCAGTATCTGCGGTCATCAATCCCCGTGATTGATAATGCCATTGAAGAAATTGACAAGCAAAGTCCACCAGTACTCTTATCCAGCCAAACCTCCTTCAACAATCAGGAAATAAAGATTAAAATCAGTAAAACGAATAAAGTAAAAGAAAAAGGGGTTTTAGGTGGAATTAAACAGTGCGGAATCTGCATACTTCCAAAAGAAACTCATATTTGCTGAAACTATAATTCTAGAATGGAAATTCCAAAATCCAAGAATTCTAATTCCAGAGATCCATTAAGGTCCATATGAAAGTGTTTTTTATTTTAAAATGCCAAAATTTAAACCATAATGTTCCGTTATCAATGCATGGAAATGAATTCCTTCTCAGGAGAAATTCTAGAATTGATTGATTGTGCCAATTCTAGAATTTGGAAAAATATAAATCACTTTAGAAATTTCTATCAAACCTTCATGCCGCCGTCTATTGGGATAGGTCGACAGAGGCGAGCATAGATGTCTTTCTTGTTCAAATTCTCGGGAATTTCATTGAGCAGCTTCTCAACGAGGTGCCGATAATTCCTTGGCAGCTTTAATTCCCAAACAAAATCAGCTGATGCCGCACCCCGGAATGTTCTATTCAGCCGTGCCAATTTGCAAATCTCTGGTGGGCTTAGATGCATAAGTACAGAGGCTGCACAGCACTCGGGTATGTCTCCAAGGCCCGGTCTCAGCTGAGAAGCTCCTCCACCTTCTTCTCCTGATCCAAAGCTCGAAATCAGAGCGCCCATGAAAAAGCAGAATAGGCTCAAACTCCCAACAAATGGATAAAGAAGATCCAACCTTTCCTACATGGTTACTCAGAATATCAAAGAGGCAAGAAAAGGTATCATTTTTGCAAAAAAATATCAAATCCTTCCTTCGCAGGGTTGATTTTTCACGTAAAAACTGGATTGGGTTTTCTTGCAATACTCAAGACATAGTATCTTTTTTCCTAAAACATCAAATCTTTCTTCACGGAATTGATTCTGCCGAAACTTTTGGGTTTTCTCAGAAACCCCAAGAAAGGGTTCCTTCCTGCATTCAGAAGGATCCACCTTTTCCTACATAGAATTGATTATTTTTTCCCCTCGCATAAATTGGAGTTGGATTCTCTTAAATACCCAATAAAGTGTGTCTTCTTGCAACCAACAAAAAAGAAATCAGGCGAGAAAGAGCCTAAACTTCACTCTAATTTTAGAAAGTGAGCGAGCCAGAGAAAGTTGGAAAATGAAAGGGAGATGGAAGGGAGAACGAGGGTCTCTGTAAGGAGTGGAAATTGGAGAAGAAGATAAAGGGAAACAAAGGAGAAAGAGAACAGTTTATCCGTCCGCTCCTGCTACCTGGAAACGGACAGGTAACCCACCTGCAGCTGTTTGCCTGTTTTCCACACTCTTTTAGAGACAGAGGGTACTTGGAAACCACTATGGATTGTTTAATATAAAAATCACCCACCGTATGCAAACTGACGTGCGTGAGGTTCAGTCATTACCGCCTAAAATATATATTTAATAGATATTTTATGTATACAAGAACATTATGTAATGTATTTTAATAACAATTACGTGATATATAAATAAGGGTATCCATATTCTAACACGGACTTTATTTTTTAAGAGACATGAATTTTAATGAATTTCTTATTTTATCTCTTATCCATATGAAGAAATCGATTCACTTTCTAATGAATTGATTCACTCATCAGTACACCGTTCGATGCACTGAACTGGACTTTTTTCATTTTTAAGTGAAGTGGTTCACTCATCATTGCATCCGACAGGTGAAGTGATTAACTAAAAAGTGAACCAATTTCTAAAGAGACAAAGTGAAAAATCTGAAAAACGCTTCTAAAAGATAATGCATGTGTTAGAATGGACGACCATAAATAAATACATTATGTAATATATTCCAATTCAATATATCAGTCTAAGCTTTTAGCTTTGAATCCTAGTGATGCATTCCAATATCTTAATCTCAATAATACATTGAATTATTTAGTCTCATAACTTTACTTAGTGTCCTAAAATATCACCTATGCAGTTTTTAAGTTAGATTTTTCATGATTTTTCATACCTAAATTTTAAAAAAATAATACATTGAACTAATCTCAAAATGAGTTGGGCTGCAGCTTGCATTAGACAAAAACTTAGCCTAGCCTACTTCAGTCCATCTTTGTTAATTGCCCACTTCACTTTTGTAATTGTTCCTCTGTTAGTCTCTTGGAAGCCTCACGAAAGAAATGATAAAATGGTCACAATCAACACACCAATTCCAAGAAAAGAAAGAGATAAAGGTTCCATTCCTAGTCAACCATCAATAGAAATGTTTTTTTTTTTTCATCGATGGCTTCCACAGATACATGTTCAAAAACAAATTGGTGTCACATTATTTTTAGTTTTCATTTCAAAATTTAAACTAAAATTTATTAAATAATCATTCATACCTTTAAAGGATTCAATTGATTTGATAGTAAAGGTGGGTCTTGAGTCCAACGAAAAAGTTTCAATTCATAATTGGGTAGACCTCATTAGGTCTTACACTCAAGCAGAATCAATCTCTGATTTTGTCCCATCATAGTATGTAACACTTGTTGTCATAATAATAATTATGAGGCACACTGAAGACACGATTCCAGCATTCCCACCACGCCGGGGAATGTGGACCCATGTAAATTGTAACACAGGACACTCGGGCACATAGATGGACAGGAACAAAGAGTTAATTAATAATTAAATACAAACAAATTAGATATATTTATCTATACGAATATAGTTCAACTGATAATCTCTTATTTATACGAGTGTAGTTCAACTGAGAATCTCTTATATCGATAAGTGAAAAATGTCAGGTTCGAATTATTATAGTCTCATCTGATGCCCTAAGGATAATTACACTGAATTACCTGCGATTTTCTACACATATATATATTTTTTTTAACGATAAAGAAGAGATTTCATTAAGAAAAGAAAAGTTAAAAGGCACAAAAGGCCTACGAGGATTAGGCCCAAGAAAACATATATTCAAAAGAAAAAAAGAATAGATAAACTATAATTCAATATAAGCTGAAAATAAAGCTAAGTTAACGAATTATGAAACTTATCCACAATCTCCATTTTTTTAAATGGAAATGCATCCACTGGTTCTTTACATATAAAAAGGGAAATAATAGAGATATTATTTTTTATAATAAAAAATATCAGTTTGTCTTTTCACTGCCAATAAATAAAACGTAATTCAATACCTTTTATTATAAAAATATATTTTTATCGTTATCTGACTTTAAAAGGGTCGCAGCTGTTTCATGACAATTTATTATTACCGTCTTTTCTAAGGTAAGGTAGAATCAACCTCAAGGTGGCGACATTTAGTATTATCCAACTGAGCCGTCCAGCAAATGCCAAGTCCAAATGATTAAATCTAAGGCTAAGTTGGTAATGACAGGGAGTTTAGCATTGGATCATTGTGTATTATTATTATTAATTTATTATTATTATAGAAGAATGATGAAAGACAAACTTTCTATTCTATATTTGTAGGTGTGTATAAGAACTAAGAAGCGATGACTCGTAACTTAAGTTAAGGCCATCATTTAGGATGGAATGATGGTTAGAATCCGTCTCAAAAAATAAAAGTCTTAAATTTAATTTACACTCCACTTTAAAGAATCACTTCTTATAAAATTATGTAATGTGTGAATAAAGAGGTTTATCCATGTCCTAAGAATTAGTCGAATGATGTGTAAATTTCACAGGTAAAAAATAGAGCTATATACATGTAAGGCTGGTTGAGTCTTGGCCTGTTTTGATATTGAAAGTTCAGCAATGAGATGGTATTTTTTTTATTAACATAAGGTATTTTCATTTGATAAGTAAGATTAAAATTATTTATAAACTTCCTGTAACAAGTTACTTTAGAAAAAGTTGAACCAGTTTAAGTCAATATAAATTATTTTTGCACAGATAGCTCCCTTTATTTTCAGTATCTATTGAAGCAAGACAGGTTGAGCTTCAATCATTTTAACTAGATAAAATCAATCAAGTTGAATAACTCAGCATTTTTCTATTTTTATATAAAAATTTATTAATTCAATTAACTCAAAATTTCATAAACCAACACTGACTGACACCCCTTCTTTGAGTTTATACTTAGTGCTTCAGTCTATTCTCTTTTTACAAAGTGACCCAAAAAAGTTATCTTTGTACTAAAGAAAATTACTATTTTATTGGATTAATTGGACCGACAATGATGTGAGGGACCAAAGAAATGACTTCAAAAGCATGAAAAGACCAAGCTTTGACAAGAGATATGAACTTTTATCATATAAAAAGAACCCCATTAGTCTTTAATCCAATTCTAACAACTGAATTAGTTCGTTCTAATCCATTCAGAGAATTCTCTAATAGCACTTTCCCCACTATATTATATTCTATGTATTAATTATATGCCCACTTAAACATAATTTTATGTGAATTTGACGTTTACATGAACTTAAAATATTTGGCTAATGTGGAGGAGGCATCTAATGTGTCCTTTTATATGTGGTGGTTTGGAGGAGACTATATGGAAAAATATACGACAAACTTTGGTTATTGAGGAATGATAAAATAGATGGTAGGTATTAAAAAAGAACCGTCTTAATGATATATTATGTTAATAAAAGTTATAAGTTTGATATTTGGCATGTATTGGTTATTGAGTCCCCATCATATTAAAAATATAATTATGTAGTATTTAAGATTAGAAAATTGAGATAAAAAAGTGATTGTTAGTCATTTGATTCAAATACAACAAAATTAATACTTATTTTGATGTTGATTTTGATAAATCTAAGTATAATAGATAAAAATGTATTTTGATCTTAAATTTTAATTATGAGATACTCCAAAACAAGATCCTCAACATAATGGCCCTAACGTGACTTCAGTAGATTTTGAACCGTTGAAAATAGCTCTTCAAGCCATTCTAGATAGAAAACACGAGTGTCTCGTGTGATGCAACTTTTTAATCTACTCTTGAGAGGATGGATCATGAATCTTATAAATACATGGAGAAGTGACTTGCAGGAATTTTATACCTCTTTACAACCTTCGGAAGGATAGAATATCATACATGTCTTGTCATAGAGAGAATCTATGCTCATATAATTGTTTTACTTGAACATTTTCCATTAGAAAAGGGGAACCTCACATAAACCCATAGCTAAGTTGTGAATGCAATATCATAACAAACATTTGGTCCTTACTGTATGATCACAACCTTTGATTTGGCATGTCTAGTTGGTTTGGACCATGATACAAAATAACAATGCAAGGGATATTCCTAACAACTTTTTTTAAAGAAAATAAACTTATTAGAGCAAAAGGAAATAGATATATCTAAGTAGTGCAATTCTTTTGAATTTTATAACCAACGGTATTCTTTAAAGTTGACTTAGCTGTTTTCTTTTCAAACATTCCAAACAATATCATTTCTAATTATTTTCTAACGAAAGTAAATATTTTCTACAGTTCAAAGCATTCATTTTCTTCTTTAGCATTAATTAAAGATTTAGGAGGTGAAATCTGACACCTTTCACTTTTTAAGACGGAAGATTACCGATTAAAGTCTGATTTTTTATACCCTAAGAGACTTATTAAAACCCAGTTCAATTCTAATCAGGTTAAACTGTATGACTCGATTCAATTTCTAAAATGCTGTTTAATATAATATTTTTATTTTGAATTTTATACAAGAAATTGTCAATCTGCAAATATGCATTTATATCCTAAACTCAGACTCCTTCGTATTTCAAAGAGGCTGACCGCCTTGAATTTTGAAATGGCTAGCGTCTTCGCGAAGTTCCCGAGCCAAAGGAATTGGGTCGATATTCTGAGAAAAGAACCGGGGAGAACACATTGTTCTGTTTTTAAAACATCGAATCCTTCCTTCTCACAGTTCTCGTCATTCAATGGCCATCTAATTTTTGGAAGGGGAAAATGGCCGTTGGAGTAGTAATGCAGACTGAAGGAAGGAGAGAGAAAGATGAGAGCAATTGCTCTGTTGAGGAGACATCTCCCGTCCATTTCTTTCTCAAATACGTACGAGATCCTTGGCTCTCCTCTCTTTCCTCGTATCCAAACACCCATTAGAAAATCTCACTTCCCCGTTGTACAAAACCCAAGACCCATTGAACTTGACAACACCATCGACTCCATCCATTTCATCTCTTCAGACCCATGCTTCTATCTCTTGGGTCTCTGCAACAGCATCTCTTCTCTCAAGAAAATCCATGCCCAGCTCATCCTCAATGGCCTCAGCCAAAACCTCCTCTGCCAAACCAAGCTGGTCAGCTTGTATGGATTTTTTGGAAATGTCGAGCGTGCACGCCAGGCGTTCGACGAAATTCCGAATCCAGATCTGTACTCCTGGAAAGTAATGATCCGATGGTACTTCTTGCACGATTACTTTTCAGAAATACTAGACTTTTACAGTAGCATGAAACAATGCATTAGAAACCCTGGAAATGTTGTTTTCTCTATCGTGTTCAAGGCATGCACGGAATTGAGGGATTTGCGTGAAGGAATGAAACTCCATTGTCATGTCATTAAGGTGGGAGATCCCGATATTTTTGTACTAACAGGTCTTATTGACTTGTATGCCAAATGTGGCAATTGCATTTGCACGATGGGTTTTTGATGAAGTGCCTGAGAGGGATGTGGTTTCTTGGACTTCCATGATCGTGGGTTATGTGCAGAATGAGTGCTCAGAAGAAGATTGGTTCTATTTAATCAGATGAGACTATCGTCGGCCAATCCAAACCAGTTCACATTGGGAAGCTTGCTGGCTGCATGTTCAAAGCTAGATGCATTGCATCAGGGGCAGTGGCTCCATGGACTTGTGATAAAGAATGGTTTGGAATTGAATTCTTTCTTGGCAACTGCTCTGCTTGATATGTATGTGAAGTGTGGATCAGTTCTTGATGCTCGTGTTGTATTTGATGAACTGTCTACAGTTGAACTTGTCTCATGGACTGCCATGATTGTTGGGTACACACAAAGATGCTACCCTTTTGAGGCCTTGAAGCTGTTTACAGACAATAAATGGGCAGGCTTGGTACCCAATTCGGTAACTCTAGCAAGTGTCCTTTCATCCTGTGCACAGTCATGTAATTTGAACTTAGGGATATCAGTCCATGTTCTTGGCATCAAATTAGGATTAGACGAAGATGCTGCAGTGAGGAATGCACTTCTAGATATGCATGCAAATGTGGCATGATAGAAGATGCTAATTATATATTCGAAAGCATTTTGTACAAGGACATTATTGCATGGAATGCAATGATAGCTGGTTATTCTCAAAATGGTTTTGGATATGATGCATGTTATTGTTAATCGTATGAGGTTGGATTCTTTGGCACCTGATGCAGTCACAGTGGTAAGCGTCCTCTCTGCTGCGCTTATGAAGGTGCTCTTTGTGTTGGTAATTCCTTACATGCTTACGCTGTGAAAAATGGCTTCATGTCCAGTGTCTTTGTTGGCACGAATCTTCTAAATCTATATGCAAAATGTGGGGACATGGAATTAGCTCGGACCATCTTTGATGGGATGGGTGTGAAGAACATGGTGACTTGGAGTGCGATGATGGGAGGGTATGGAATGCATGGGGATGTTCTTGAATCTCTTTCGATGTTTGCTAATATGTTGAAGGAGAACTTGCAACCGAATGATGTAATGTTTACTAGTATTCTTTCTGCCTTCAGCCATACGGGGATGGTCGGGGAAGGACTGAAGTATTTCAATGTTATGGATCGGGAATATTGTGTTTCTCCTTCCATGAAACACTATGCGTGTATGGTTGATCTGCTAGCCCGGGCAGGTAGGCTTGAGGACGCATTGGAGTTTATAGAGAAGATGCCGATACAAGCAGGTGCTAGTGTATGGGGAGCTTTTCTCCATGGTTGCAGACTTCATTCAAGGACTGGATCTTGGTGAGGTGGCTACAAGAAGGATGCAGGAGTTGCAGCCTGCTGATGCAGGATATTATGTGCTGATGTCCCACTTGTATGCTTCAGATGGCAAGTGGGATGAAGCTGCTAAGGTGAGGGAATTGATGAAGGAAAGAGGATTGAATAAGTCACCAGGGTATAGCTCTGTAGAAATGGATAATAGCCTACACTCTAAATTGATGTCCATGCAGTACTGATATATAGAAATTGATTGAATAATTTATCCTAGTCTTGAGTTCGATTTACGCCCAAAGCCAACGGGTCACTTTCCGTAGTTGTTTATTCGGTGTGTGTAGAATTGAGAAGCCTGCACATGCAGTAAGGATTGGTTAAAATTGTCTGAGACAATTGATACCTTCGTTGTGAAAAAAGGGTACAATTGGGGTGAGCAAAGTAGAGTTAAAAATAGAAATTTGGAGGATTGAATTGCCACTTGGATAAAAAGGATGCATTTCTATTAGACACTAGTTAAGACTTCTTAGGCCTGTGTCTGAAACATGAGTTTATTAAAAAATATAAAAAAGTATTAAATTAATAATAAAAATAAAATTATTATAAAAATTATAAATGATTAAATTTATTTTATTTTTTAATATTTAATTATGTAATATTGATTGGACTATTTTGCTCAATAGTTTTAACCTATATATAAGATTTATTATATGGGTTGTATAGCGATGAAGTGAGACTCTGTATCAACATACAATGATCTAACACATTTACAATGTCTATCTAATAGAAGATTATAAAATTGACCATTGAAACTAAAACTATTATTATTTCCAAAAAAAAAAATCAATATCATAGTCAAACGCAAATGATTAGATTTTGAAATTCGACTAATTTGAAGATCCTTTTTTTCCTTCTCTTATTTGGATCTTTCCAATATGTACCCATCTTATATGACCAAAATTAACCTAATTAGAGTACAAATGTTTAAAGATTCAAAAAAACATTTAAGGCGTACAAATTTAGAACTTAAAAAAAAAAAAAAAAATGGCCTTATTGATCCAATGAAAGAGTTTTTTTTTTTAAAAAAAAACTTTTATTAATGTGTGGACCTCTTTAGTAGGCCATCACATTGGAACAAAGTGAACCTCCTATAAGGTGCACAAGGTTAAAGGTTAAAAAAACAATTTAAAGTAATTAGATTTGGATTTTTTTTTTAAAACATGACTTTTTAATCCCAATGGTGACTTTTAGAGAGCTTAAAAAATATAGTTTCAATTGTCCAATTAAGGTGATTTTTTTGTAGTCTCATATTTATGTTTAGGGTTCTCCAATGGACTCATCATATTGGATCGAAATGGTTCTTAGATAAATAAAAAGTTTAACGATCACAGGATAGTTTTAAGCCCTCAAATTTTGGGAGCCTAAAAATTTTGATTTTGTTGATTCAATGGAGATATTTTTTTTCTTCTATAGTCTCATATTGATCGTGTAGACTTTTCTAATGAACTTATGAAATTTAACCAATGTGAGTTATATAAATCAGAAAAGTGAAAGGATTAAAAAATAATTTGAAATGATGAAATTTTGAATAAATTAACAATTAACGTGTAAGACTACGATGATATTGATAGAATGAGACTAATTCCAAGTCATGACTTTAAACCTACCAAGCTACACACGTTTCATGTCAATTTTAAAATTGATAAAAAATATATATATATATATAGGTTGATGATAGGGCAATTCCATTTCATGCTATCATTTTTTTTTTATTACTAAGGTGTCTAGACTTCTTCAAACACACTATTAATCCTCAAAGCATTTACAAACCTCCTTACTTATATACATCAATTTTCGAAAGTGATCTTTTAGAATAAAGTGAGAATCGAATTCAAGACTCAAATGGCTGCCAATTTGACCCATTTTTTCTATTCTTTCCTGATTTTATGGATTTCCACCACCTCATTTTTTTTAAGTGTGTTAAGCCACGGGGGCTCGAATTCATGACCTCCCTCCTCCTGAGGCTGGAGATAACCAGTTGAGCTACACCATGTGGGTTCCACCTCCTCCTTTTCATCTTTCCTCAACGGGTAAAGCGCACTTTCTTCCTAGCTGTTATTATCGGTTTTACGTATGGCTTTCCTCAGCAAAGCCTGTAAAAAAGGTCTATGATTAATACAATAATGGAAATAACCATATTAATTTGATATTTGATTAGATTTTTGCTAAATATTCCTTATGCCTACGTCTAAAATTCTATAAATAGATGATCTTCTCCATAATAATCTCCTCCAACCCACCGTGTGAAACAGAGAAAGCATCCCTAGTCCTTCATTTTGCACTGAATGGATGAACATTTCTCATTTTTATACTAAAACAACCTCTAATTTCATTGTCTAACATCAACTCTTCCGTCTTCACCTTTTAAGTTCTATCTTTTCACTCAAATTTATACATTGCAATAGCGATTTAACATGGATAAAGTAATAAGAAGATTTCTGGAGGAACTGTGTGGGAAGAAGTCAATTATTTCTGATAGTTCGAGAGACTCAAAAGACGAACTGCAGAGGGGATCCATTAGAAGTATCTCGGACAGGAAGCGTATCGATCTGCCAGAATTGGTAGAGAAAGATGTATCTTCTACTCCCGCAGGTGGGGCTGAACTGGTTAACAATGTTTCCATGGAAGCCAAGGAGGTTTTGAGGCAAAGGAGCGGTGGATGTGCTGCCGCAGCAGTGGATGCCGGCGGGTGGAGCGAGCACTGTGCTGCTGTTAAAATACAGACCACTTATCGGAGTCACTTGGTTAGTGAACCATATATTGTCTAAATGATATTCTCTCTTGCAGATTATTTTACAAACATTGATAAATAGTTTACCTATATTATTAATATTTCGAAGCACACGCTCTTAGCATGCTCTATATTATTAATAGTTTCTCTAAAGGCATCACCCGTGGAAGTTTTACGTTAGATTTTCCATAACTTCTCACATGTAAATTCAAAAAAAAAAAAATTATAAATAGTTGAGAAATTAATGATCTTCTCTCATTCTAAAGTACGTTTAGAAGTTGCAATTATAATTTTTTTTAGACACTAGTCCATTTCTCTCATTGATAGAATACAACCAAAATTAATTCTTTTATCATATAAAAATTTCTCTTCAACATATTGGCACTTGAGATTTTCTACTGAAGTTTTTTTTTTTAAATTTTTTTTGTGTACTTATGAATATATGTATAATTCTTTCTCTCAACAGTAGAGTACACTTATGATAATACTTTTACTATACAACATCCTCTCATTGTCCTTGCAAATGTTATGATTTTGAAAAAATCTACTCAGTTTGAATTTGGAAAATTAATTAATAAGTTGATATTATTAAGTATTACATACAATATCTAAAGAAGGCAAATAATCAATTAAAGAATCAATCAAATCAATCTGTAATTCTTTAATTAGGGAAGCATACATCTAAGACAATATACAAGAATGACAAGTCCTTGAACGAGAATCTATCTTAGTGAAGACTTTTCTTTAATATTTTGCATAGTGCAATAGGTTTATTTGTAGCCTGGGTCACTGAAGCTTTGTTCTAACCAGACTACTTAACTTGGGTTACAGTCTACGGTAACATTAGAGCTTTCTGAAAAAGGACAACTCACTGTAAGTAAACTACAGACTCAGATTTCATTAATTCAATCAAAATAGTGATTGTATCAGCCAATTTTTTATTATTATTTGAAGAACCAAAATAAGGGTTGATAGCAATATTTAAAACTACAAATACAGTTCAATATGCTTTCATATAACACTTGATTCCAACCTAAGGTGTATGGTTCTGATGATTATCATTTCTTTTTATAATATGATTATTGAAGGCAAAGAGGGCACTGAGGGCGCTCAAAGGATTGGTGAAGTTTCAAGCTACGGTAAGAGGTTTCATCGTCAGAAGGCAAGTTTTGAAAACATTTCATGGCTTACAAGCAATGGCGAGTGTCCAGGTCAGGACTTTAAGCAGGCGAATCGATTTTCTCAAAATACAAAGATTCGACCATGACTGTTCTCCATCCCAATGCATCCCAGTATGTCAAATCTGTTTCTTTTCCATTTTTCCATTGTCATTATTTAAGTAGTGAAAAAGTAAACTGATACTTCTTATGAAGTTTCTGTCATTTTACTTAATTTACTTCTTTTTTAGTATAATTGCATAGAGAATTTGAGAAATGAAAGTAGGGTACAATTTGGTTGCATCTGAGTGCAATCTGTTGTAGAACAATCACAGACAAATCCACACAAATCACAAATCAAACGAAAGAATATAGAGATTTACGTAGTTCGCCAAAACCGCCTACATTTATTGAGTATGCATCAAACTATGAAGACAAAAATTGAACAACAATTACAAAGACTAAAATCCACCCTTTCATTTATCCCCATCACAGTCTCTCATTTCTTCTCTGGTTTTTTTTCTCTCTTCTCACCCTCAAAAAGAAAACTGCAACCCTAAAGAAACCTTAAGAAGAAAGAGACCTTACATCTTGGGCTTACAAGAACACATACGGCGCCCTCTGGGCCTAAAGTAAACACAAACCCAGGCCCAATAAAGGTATTTTGGGCCGAAAACTAACACAGTCCTCAAATCAACCCATATTCTTACTCTCGACTCTAACCCAGCATAACTCCATTTGCAACACGAGGAACACGACTCTATTAAACCAGCTTGATTTCAAACTGGTTTGAATTAAGCCCAGTTTAAAGAAATTAATGGCTTTAATTAGTACTGACAAAATCAATGACATGCTTACTTTTAAGTCTATTAATTGCATTATATTCTGTGTATTTAGTTGTTCTAATCTGGCTTCAAGGCAGAGGTGGGCTCAGAACTATATAGTCAGTTTGTGAACCAACTTAGCCCAAGCCCGTGTTACATTTCTAGACCCAAACTTGGTGGCCTGTCGACTCGATAATATCAATCGGTTCTTGTTTTATTATCTTGCAGGTTTCAACACCAGAAAGCTCAGTCTGTACTAGCAAATTCAATTTCTCAAGTCCAAATTACATGGCAGATACAGAGTCATGGAAGGCTAAAGTCCAATCCCATAGAACAAATCAGAGCCCACAAAGTAGATGTTCTGACTCCAACATGTAAGATAGATCGAGGATTTCACTAAATTACTATGACATATGACAGATTGCAGCAGATGCTAGAATCATAGATGTATATTCTTTTTTTTTCTTTTTCTATTTTAATTCTCTTATGTTGTTTTTCTCCTTTTGTTCTGACTGTGAATTCCCACCCATTGCTGAATGTTTTCATGGTAAGAGAAGGCTTGGTGGTTGGTAATTTAAGTGTTTGACTGAACTATTCTATTTTTAATGTTTAAGTAATGCAGTTTAAGTGTTTAAACTGAAGGCAATTAAACTTGGTACATGGAGTTGATTCAATTGATATATACAAGGAAATGTGGTGTATATGTCATGTTTTGCTTCGAATATAACACAAAATAATACGCCAAGAGGATATCCTCTTGTGCGGAATTAGAAAATCTAATGGTAATGAAAGCAATCAAAACACAAAATCAACACCTGAAAGAGAGAAGAAACAGATTTACGATTAAAACAAATTTTGAAAAGCTAAGGCTTTAATGAATAGAATCCAAATGAGCAGGAGTGATGGGAAGGAACCCGCAGTATGAAACGCAAGGCCTGAATTCTATTTTCGCTGCACTCAAAAGGACCACTCTCCGTAGAGTTATCCGATGTGTGTGGATAGAAAAGTTTACACATGTCTCGAAGATCACTCGAATGCTCTAAGAAGCATGAACACCTTAGTTATAAAAAAAAATAATCAAACTCACCACATTGATAAAAGTGGAGCCTCAAATATTCAAAAATTTAAATACTCAAAAAAAAAATTATCCCATAAAAGACAGAATGCATATTTTTAGTTAATTTAGATATTAAGGTGATAAGGAATGAAACTGAGTCAGCCGACTCAGCAAGACCGAGAACATCACTTTCCTTCATCTAGATATCGCCTTTTCCTTGTCTCTCCTCTCCAAACATAGCAATGCTCTGAGTCTTGTCGAGTCGGCTGACTCAATTCTTTCCTTATTAATGAGTATCATATGAAGCTTTCTAAATGATAAATCTAAATGACTAAAACATTGTTTTCTCCTCTAAACTTTAAATCGATATCTATTTTTATTTTAATTTTAAAACTATAAATTAAAATAAATTCTAATAATATTTTAATCAGATGGATAGTCTCCAACCATCATATTTGTACTCAAATGAGTCTCACCTTCATATTGAATGCGGGAACACAAGCCTGGAGCCAGTGGTACAGCCTTTCTACAAAAGTTATTTGGTGTGGTTTATATGGGTGCAGTTCAATTGGTAATCTCATGTCTATGAAGTGGGAGGTGATAGATTCGAGCCCCCATGACCTCACCTGGTGTATCCTAAGAGCTAAGTATCACCTGTCGAAGTTTTACGCTAGATTTTTTATAGTTTTCCATACATAAATTAAAAAAAAAAAAGATTATTTAATGTGTGTATCATAAAATAAGAAGAAAGGCACATGAATTAATCACGGCCAGCGATTCTCACACGAGCATTTTGTGTTTAGTGACATGTATTCTTGATTTTACCTTTCGTATGAACAGTAAAATTTTGATGTCTATTTTTACTATTTATGTAAATTTCGACGAGTCGATTTGAAATTTCGGTGAACCAATTTGCACTGTTGATGAATTTTGACAAATCGATTACACTGTTTATAAATTTTAATATTTTTTTATTTATTACGACAGACCTATGAAGGGTAAATTCGATATCAGCATGAAATCTATATCTGTATTCAGAAAATGCCAGTGAGGATCGCCGGACATTAATCACATGGTCACTTTTCTTTTGACAGAAGAGTAGGAAGACATTGAAAATGAAGGTCCCATGTCAGACTAAAAGAGTGAAAAGTACTGAGATTAAAACTGTAAGAGGCAGAGACAAGTACGTGGGCATTGTCGCAGTCTCACCTGCTTAAACTCATGCGTAAACAAGACTCAAAAGAGAACCATCCTCACCTGCTCTCTCCGACTCTAACGTGGCATTCTTAGAGTCACTACCTCTTTTCATTTAAACTAAAATACAGGTTATGAATATGTTGATTATGAACAAAATTAATAGTTATTAAAAACTCTAGTTTAACTATATATTATTTAGTTAAATCAAGTCACTTTATATATTTTATAAAATATTTATTTTAAAGTTCTAATTACTTATATGATTTTATAAGGTTAATGAACTCTAATTCATTATAAACTATTGTTTAATTTTAACTTGACACAACCACGTGAGATTAGGGTCATATGATTGTATATATGTGACAGACCCATGAGAAAGGCATAGGGATTTCAACATGGGCATCTCTAGGGCACCTAATGAAAAGGTTGCATATTTATCTAAAAATCAAAGGCTATAATAATTCAATGAATTCTATTTTTTAGAATGTGATAATTCCAAAATAATTCATCAATCTATCTAATTTTTAAATTAAATGGTGATATCACCCCCTTCACATGGCCCATCTAAATGATTTGTAAAAGTGAAGGCAGCTCTAGAGAAACTAGATGAGACTATACATTTATCATAGAATGAAACTTATAATAATCAAATTTTTAAAATCTAAATATCAAAAGATATAATCATATTAGATTCAAATTTAATCATGTTATATATTTTATTAAAGAAATTGTCTCAAAAAATTTAGCACACTGACTGTCCTGGTTCTGAGGTAGCATAGGGTTTTCCTAGAATTACAGGTGTCATGGTTTTATTGATTCCAGCACAAAAGTTCAAAAACCCAACGGATCAGTGTGCAGAAGATCCTCATCGTAATGGTCATTACCCATTCCTTCTATCGAGAGACGACCAGAGTATCCTATGAACAGTGACACTACGATGAGAGAGAGAGAGAGAGAGAGAGGAAATTGGCCCCTACCTATGAACCTCCGACAGCCATGACCGGCAGGCCGGTGCAGACAAATCCAATTAAGTCCTTTTGCTTGCTTTCAGTTCTTCTTCTGTTACGACCTCGTCGATGAAAAGAGGAATTCCGACTTGCTTCCACCACCTTCCACCGCTCATCTACTCGCTGTACTTGACTACGAAATGCCAGGCCACGCTCTGTCACCAAAAGGAAGGGCACATGCCCTTGTGCTAACATCTAACTGTACCCGTGCACTTAGATTGACCCTTTTCTGTCTGATCTGCATCTATCATCTCACCACCGATGACCCACCTCCACAACCGCCGTTCATGGGCTGGGATCCACTGATTTTCTCTTTCCATACCAGAGTCCACACACAAGGTAGTTTTCAACTCATGCGTAGCTCATATTTTCAACACATGACTAGGAAAATGCTCAGTGACTTTTATGTTCCGAGTTCAGGTCATATGAATCTAAAACGTTTGAAATTATTGTTTTTTTTTTTTTATAATTCATTGCATTTTCACGATTGGATTGATCATAATATGTAAAATTATTTATCTAATAATTTACTTTCAAATTTCAATCCCTCTCAGTGAAAAGGCTGGAGACACTCGGCTCTCTCCCTCCACACAAGACTAAATTACGAACCTGACCCACTCCAATGGTATCTTTGCTCTAATACCACGTAAGCACATGAGTATAATTCATCCTTAAAAACCTTCTTATAAGGAGAGGGTGCCTATTTATTTATAAATCCCATAATTCACAAGCCCACGGACAATGTGGGATATGCTAGCATTCCCCCTCAGTATCAGGGCTAGAGGCACTCGACTCTCTCCCTCCATAAAGGGCTGGAAACAAGAACTCGATCAATCCCTGTGGTACCGTTCTGATACCATATTAAAATACATGAATAGAACTCATCTTTAAAAATCAGGTTCAAAGGAGAGGATACTCGTATAATTATAAACTCTAAGACCGAAAAGACAATATGAGATTTTGCTAACAGATAACATGTAATGTGTACATGAAAGATGTAATGCCTCCTTCCCCTAGATGGTTTCATATGTTCTTTTTTAGGACTGCATCCACCACTAGACCACCCATTTCCTTGAGCAGAAACTTATTATTTTTGTAAGTCTTGAGCAAATGCCTTTCTTTGTGAAACTGAAACTATTCCTTGATCTTCTTCAAATTTTCCTTCCACATCCCTTTATCTTATTATGTCTTCAACAGGTCTCAATTGGCAGCTTCTGCATTGCTAAGAGCTATGCCATTTTAATATCAAATGCGTCCCTATAGCTTCTATTTCATTTGCAAGGTTATTGGATGCTTAAACGAATCAATTCAAAACCAATAAGTCATTTATTATTAAGTGTGCCCCTCTATGGAAATCACTTTACATTCCTAATCATGATTTACGTGCAATTTGTAATACCTTATGAGATAATTTCAAAGTAACTACTGATTTGTGGTTCATAAAGTGACGGTCAACGTTAAATATTTTGAAATGAAAGTGGGTATTAATGAATGAGTGTGAATTGCTGCATATGGCATTACATGGTGTGTAGCATGCATGGAGGGCTTGACTTGGTCATGGGTGAGACCAATTATTAAAAAATTAGAGACTTTATAAGAGTGGTACCATTTAAAAAATTCAGATGCCGGTGGACCCCACATGAGACTAGAGGTGATTGTCGCTCATGGGTGACTGTCACCTAAGTGAAATGTTTTTTCTTTTGTTTAATACTAAACATAGATAAAAAAAAAACAAATAAGCAAATAAAATTACAAAAGTCAGCCTTAAAATATTGAAATTCTATTATGTGAAAAAACAACCACTAAAAAATTCTAATTTGAAATTGCTTACTGAAAGACAAACAACTTTGTTTCTAGAAAGTCTCTTTTTTGTTAAACATAATAGTAGATGGTTTTATAATCCCAAGGGGTTGGCCAGTGGCAGTCCTCAATGAAATGCAACTTTCCATGGGGTTATTTCCTATCGAAGAACTCAGGGGAGTTGTACACACACCTTGAATGATTAGTTGAGTGAGAGCTTGAACAACTTCAGACATAAAAAACAAGAACTAAATGATAGTTATAATAGTTTACTTACAATTTTTTTTATTTACGTGTGAAAAGCTGTAGAAACAATTAACAAAGTCCACATTGCCGTGCCGTAGGCCTTTTTGTCATTTTATTCAATTATCCTCGTGAGTCCGATGGCAATCCCTTATAAAACTCCATTATCTCCTTTTGTTCACATTTTGCCTGAACTCTTTATCTTATTAACTAGTAAATCAAATCACGAGTTACACTTAAATATTTAAAATTTTCATAATACTATATTAAGTACATACTCATCCTTCCTGCTCTTCAAAATATATAAAATTATGTTATATGTATTATGTCTCATTTTATTAATCTTCAAAGTTGAGACCATTTATATCCAATATTATACTCCATAATTACAATTTTTTGCTCAATTTAAGTTACACTACTAATAATTAATTTTATCCACAAATTACAAATACTTTGAAATTAGTGTTGGGGCAGTGAACGAGTCCCATATTGATTGTACATGGGGAGATTTAGGGACTTAAAGGAGTTGAGTCAATCCATCTAATGGGCTAGGTTTTTGGACTGGATACCTAGTCATAACAAGTGGTATCAGAGTCATATCTCCAAGCCAACACATGTGGACTCAAGGGATCCTTTAGCCGAGTGGGATGGCCGACAACATTCTATCTGCTGGAGAGCCTCTTCTAGGGAGGATTATTGAATCTCATATTGATTGTGAATGAGGATATTTAGGGATTAATAAAGAATTTGGGTCACTCCACTTAATGGGTTAGTCTTTTAGACTGGATACCCAGTCATATCAAGTGGTATCAGAGTCATTTCCCCAAGCCAACGTATGTAAACTCAGAGGATCCCTTAACCGGATGGGATGACCGGCGACATTCTATCCACTAGAGAGCCTCACTTGAAGGGGATTGTTGGGATAGTGAACGAGTCTCACATTAATTGTGTATGAAGAGATTTAGGGATTTATAAAATATTTGAGTTATTCTACTCAATGAAATAGTCTTTAGAACTGGATATCCGACCATAATAATTAAAAAAATATATTTAACAATCTTAAAAATTCACCACTTTTTTCTTTCTCAAGAAATAACAAAATCAACATGTGGAAACATGAAAGCATGGTGATACGACTCCAATTCTGATATGCCAACTCAGAACAGATTTATTCTGTCAAGAGCTAAAAAAAATGTAAATAATTGTAAAAATTATCACATGAGTAAATAAAAGTAAATTGCAGTTTTAAATACGTACAGCATTTTTGACATGAGAAAAGCAGAAAGGGTACGGAAATCACTTTTCCTTTTTGCTTTTCCCTTCTTTCTCAAAGCCTTGTCCTTAAACCCGTTACAAACTACAAGGAGAGAAAGGGAAACGCGAGAGTATCAGGTCCCCACATTTCAACATGAGATTCTCACTTGAATTTATCAGAAATTGCGACACGTTAGTGTCCTTTCAAAAGGTACGACACAGAGTCTCAACTAACTGCAGATTCAGCTGTAAAGCATGCCATTACTCGCTCTCTCTCTCCCTCCCTCTTTCTCTCTCTCCATGTTCTAAATTTGTAAATTGTAATTAGTTTTTTTTAACATAAGTATTTTCACTCTATATTTGAGGTGAGACTAATAATAAGAGATTAATTATGAGTATGTGTAAAGCTCTCAATTCATACACCAATTTAATTGATAGAAAGTAACTTCATGAATAATGGTCTAGAAAAAATTGATCGTGAATCAACAGTTAAATTCTAAGTAGTTTCTAACAACGATGGAAAATCACCCAACTAGAATCAAGTTTCTTTCAAGTTTGGAACAGCTGAATCCATAACCCTAAGAAGAACACATGCAGTGGAACACTAGTAACATACCTGGAATACAAATCAACCTACAGTAGAACACATGGAAATGCTGACAAGTCTGGTGAAGTTTAGCTTATTTTTCATTATTCTGCCAGAGTTGAGTTTAGTTTTGATTCCTATTTTCTTCTTGCAGCCGTTGCTCGCTGTGCATTGAAGTATACTGCAGCAACTGGAAGTCCAAGCCCATTCTCTTGGGCGAATTTTCTAGTGTTGAAATTGTCCCTTGATGCCGGTTCAGAAACAGTCTGTCTTCCTTTCTGCCTGAATAAAATGAATACATACCTGTGTA
Source organism: Chimonanthus praecox (assembly GCA_022113865.1). NCBI lineage: Eukaryota > Viridiplantae > Streptophyta > Magnoliopsida > Laurales > Calycanthaceae > Chimonanthus > Chimonanthus praecox. Next base: position 160,390 of record JAINRJ010000094.1, on the reverse strand, counting down.
TGCCGATTACAGGTTTGGGATTCTCGTATTTCACTAGTTCTCTTCCTGTCAATCAAAACCTCTTGCCTAGTTCAGTGTCAATAACGCAAGAGGAAATGTATTAGGATAAGATGTTAAATATATTTAGCATTTCATTAATACTGTATTTACTATATTTAGGGATTTCCTCTTTTATATCTTCCATCTTTGTATTTCAGTTTTTCTATAAATAAGATTACAGGGTCTCTCCTCAATTAAGGAAGACAAACCAAATCCTGTGTGTGTTATTTTTCAAAATGTTTACTGGTTATGTAATGCTAGGGTATTGTTTGATATTAATGTCCACTTATCATTGGAGATTGTATTTTCCTTTAGACTTACCGAAGGAAGCATCAGTGGTACCCGGGATGTCTGTAACTATCCTGAAACAGTCAAGAACAAATGAACAATTGAAGTAGAAGATGAGTTACAGTAAATAGAAAACAACAAGATTTTTTTTTTAAAAGAGAAAAAAAAAAAAAAAAAAGATGTTCGAGAGGTGGCACTCACCAATGAAGATGCTCCCTTGAGTATGGATCACTAGGACTTGGAGCATCTGGATCTGTCATGATCTTCAAAGATAAAAAAAAAAAGGACGATAAGATTTTAGGGTTTAAGATACAAGACTGTAACAAGTTGATAAGGTGAAGTCACACTGAGAGAACACTTAAAATTGAGGAGCTCTAGCAAAATTGATAAGAAGAGCCCTACCGCATAGGCCCTAAAATCTCAGGGGCCTATTGTAAGATTATTTTTTAGACCTGTTACGAGGGGTCTTAAGCGGCATCCCTCGGTGAAGAAAAATTAGTGAAACTGTAGTGTGTAATAGTGAAAAGGTGCAGTTCCATTGAAACTTACTAATGTATAAGCATCTCTCATGTCGTCGCCACCAACCTCGACTCGAGGTTTTGCTGTCAACATAGCAGGCATTAACTCGTGGCCATTAGAGACTTGCTTGTTGTAGTTGTAAGTGACCTTCATTTTCACAATGGGAGTGAAAACATCCAATACATCTCCTACTATTCTCCCTATGATGAGTGGTTCAATCAATCTTGACATGGCTGAGAAAGAGAGAGAGAGAGATTGAAATTTTGCTTGCTTTGAGTTCTTGGTTCCTTTATCTGCTTCGACCTCGTCGATGATAGAGGAGCTCCAAACCAGAAACACCCTCAATGATCTCTCTATATATCATTATCACTCTATGTAGTAGATCCCATCTTAAGTACGTGAGATAATACTATACACATAGATATACACATGATAGAATGATAAATGAAGTTAAAGCCTTCAAACCAGGGTTAAAAATATTGGCGGATACAATGTATATTGGTCATATCATAATAATATCAACTGATATTATTAATATCGGCAATATTTAAAAAAAAAACCGAAAATCTGTGTTTCCCACAATGATATCAACCGATATTTTTTTCTAGAAATTATTATTTTATTTAAAAATGTCATTTTTCTGTGTTTTAATTGAAAAAAAAAAAAAGAAAAGAGAAAGATATCGACCGATATCTCTGTCTTCCCGAGATTTAAACCCCTATTTCAACCATACAAATTCATATAACGATTGAGAGATGAGTCGATTTTAGGTCTTTTTTCTTTAACTTAGTATGACTGCATGAGTTACCTAATGAAATGTTCTATATGAAGATGAATCAGAATGATTATAATCAATTTTCTTGAATTATGGGATGGATAGCGGACCGTGACAAAGCATTCGAACATAGGGTAGAGATATCGGCAATGTCTATGGCGAAAATGGGGTTCAGGCGAAAACATTTATGTACATTTCACCAGCATTTTGATGTTCTTAAATAACTAAATTTGTTCTCAAGTTTTACTCTAATGGAAGTTATACCGTTGGATTGAAATCTTATTTTTCATTTTATATTTATCTTTCCACATATTCATGTTTGGGTCCTCAAAATGGAGACAAGAATGAGTTTCAAACTTTAGGAAACTGATAGAGATGCCGGTATCATTGAAGAAATTTTAAAGAGGGAGAGACTCTTAATCAATCGGACGGACGTAGATACTGGCTGGAGCAGGTCGGATGGGCGAGATCAATAAAGAAGAGATCGGTGCTGAGAGCAGATACTTCCCTCATTTCCTCTATTTTCATCTTTCTCAAAAGTAAGAGTAAAATTGAATTTTCAAAAAAATGGAAGTGCAAAAATCACTATCCTATAGGAATGGCCTTTAAAAGTATGAAAGACAATTGAATTTGGTTGACTTCACTTTCCTCTTCACGGAGATCACTTTGTTAGCAAAGTATCATATCTCCAGTGGACCTTTAGGTTATAACTTATAAGGTTTATAAGCACATGAGTTCCCTCTCCTTAATAACCAGTTTTTAATGGTGAGTTATACTCATGTGTTTAATATGATATTAAAGCGGAAATACTACAAGGATGAGTAAGTTTCATATCTGCAGCCGTACGTAGAGGGAGAGAGCTGAATGTCTCCAACCCTAGTACTGAAGGAGAGTATTAGCAAAGCCCCACATGGATTCTTTTTCCTTAATAACCAATTTTTAAAGATGATTTCTATTCATATGTTCAACACATTGTACATTTATCTGCCTCAAGGGCCTTGTAAGCCCTACATGAGCCCACAAAAGTCATCCACAGGCTGAGGCCAAGGCTCGGTCGAGTATAAGGATTTGCTGCTAATGGATGCTTAAAAGCCAAAGGCCCAAAATGCTGTAGAAGTCCACCAGATGATCCTACACTCCTATCACTCCAATAACTAAAAGTCCAAAGGCCCGAAAGATTGGACCTGGCTTTTTGGTTCCATATTTTAGACTCATTTGCCAATTCAACCTAGTCCACATTCCACAAGGCATCAGCTCAGTTATAAATTTCAGCCCAAGTCCAATATTAGCTGAAATTTTTAGGGCTAACCTCGAACCTAAACATGTCTGAAATATTCCGCTAGGCCGAAGTTCATAACGGAGGGCATCAGATCCTAAAATTCAGTTTTCTTTCTTTTTCTTTTCCTTTATTTTTTTTTCATTTTTCTGTGTTGTAGTTAATTGCATTGTCCACTATAAATTATATTATTCTACATGTATACATTTATTTTAAGTTTCCTATATTTATGCACATTAGACCCATATTCAGATTAGGTCAGGAACAGGCCCAAGCAGCTAGACCCACATCAGGCCCAATTACTGACCATACAAACTGGGTCTTTACCCAAACCCTACATCCTTAGATAATCTATGAAGGTCTAACCTCTATGGCGTCCAGTATGACAGATTTCTTACACAAAATGGCCTTGGTATTATTTGATGTGATGGTTTCAGTTAATAAAAGAACCCGTATCATCTGAGTTAATTTACCGATTAGACAGAAAAGATAGAGCATATAACAGTTAACCACGGTCGATGGTGTCTACCAATATCACAAACACCAACGATAATTTTTAACTTACCACATCTTTTATTAGCAAAATACTAATACGTATCAATAACACTTTACTACACTACCATTTTCACAGTAAAATAACATTAAAAATACGATAATAATATCATCTGATAATATCTAACAAAAGTTTTTTTTTCAATTAGTTATTATTGTTTATGAATGGTATTAAAAAAATATTTTATTCTATTTTAGTTATTCTTTAAATATTTATATTTTCTATGATATTTTATAAAATAAAAATCCAAAAATTTAAAAATACCTCCAAATTATCAGTAAATGTTAATATTCAGAAAACAATATTTATGACAATGGTGTCTACCCAAGACAATCACCCAACATTTTTTTCTTTTTTAGACCAAGAACAGAGCTTAACAATGGGTTTAACCAATGATAAAAAAAATTAGCTAATACGATACATATTGCAATTGATAAATGTGAAAATTATTTGTCAAGTCCAAACTTATGTGACTAATATAGTTTGTAGGATATTTGTATATTTTTCAAAAAAGAATGAAAGCTTAATTTTCTAATATATTTCTTATTTTCAAATTTCTTGTGAAAAATTAACAAAATAATATACAAATATTTCTAGAATTAAATGAATAACCCCTAACATGATTGATATAGTTTTTTACACTGGTATTATGATTTTTCTAATATTCCAACATTTTTATGAAATTTAAAATCTAATATGACAAAAATTTATGAATTATAATATAAGATGCATAACACCATGTAATACTAGAGAATATAAATTTTATATTAGGTGTTCCTCATGATTTCCTATTTTCTAAAACTTTTAGACTTTTATTTTTAAGACATACTTTATTCGAATAAAAATTTCGATTCTCAAAAGCTTAATACTCCATAAAAGTGACGTTATTTTTAACAAAAACATGATGATACTAGGTTTGTCATGTTTCCTTATTTTTCTCATTTTTTATATTTAAAAAAAAAAGTGAGAGAGAGACGGAGAGAGAGAGTAAAAAGGGGGCTATCTCTAGCTTCCTGAAAAGCTAAAAACTAACTAGATTCACACATCCCAATTGCAAAATGCAGCAAGTTTAGTAGAACTACACACCTGGTCGACACAATCACAGAGACTCGGCTTAATCCGATCAAGCCCTTCCAAGCTTTGAAACTACGGCATTACATGATCTGAACTATGGTTTTCAGTTGTTTCTCAATGTGCAGAATCAGAATAGATAGGTTAGGAGATCTCCCTTTTACCACCTAAACCACTTCAGGTGCAAGCAGTTCAGCACATATGTGAAGAAAACAATTGGCAAAACCCACAGCACCAAATCCATGTTTATATAAACAGCACTCAACTTCCGAAGGACCTATATGAGAACAGGTTCTACCACATTTAAGATCTACTTTACACAGCTTTGGCCGTTTCACGAACTTGTGAAAGCTTAGCCAGGAGTCCACAAAGCTGAAGGAATGAGCCAACTCCATCACAGATTCTCATGTGAGCAAACCCAGTTTCCTGTGATCCCATGAGAAAGACATCAGAGAAGAGGAACAAACACAAAGAAACCATGGCAGAAAGAAATATAGAAGGATAGCTTGGCCTCACTTTCAGGAATTCCAATTTCAGATATTCAGCCATATCGTAGTTTTTAATTATTCGGAACAATGTAGTGATTACGTCTGTTGGAGAATAACCCATATCATAGAGCTGTTTCAGGCCAGAACACGCGTCATCAAACTTCCCCTCAAGTATGTTACGCACCATGTTCTTGACATGTAATGGGTGAGGCTGATCACAGACCTAATAACAATAAATTAAACAATATCAATGGTGCTTATGGGTGACAGAATAGGAAAAAGAAACTCATTTCTTTTTGGCTTCTTCTCTATACATTTTACAGAGCAAAGCTTAGTGGTAACATATCCAAGTGCACATGCAAAACTGCCTCAGTTAACCCGCCAACCATGATGCCTACTGCATATGAATATATACCAAAATTACCTGATCAGATAAACTTCAATCATCCATGGTTGGACGCCATCAAATGGAAACATGAGAAAAAATAAGCAGTACTGCAAGCCCCATGGGCAAAGCAGGCTATGGTATTTATTTATTTATTTTGAAAAGTAGGCTATAGGATAATTTGATCAGTGACTTTTTGGACTGTACATTCAAAAAGCACCCTACAGTTGGGGACATGGGAACCATTTACCTATTTGTTATGTACACAGTGATGCATTCTCACAAAGTTCCGATCTGTGGAAAACATTATTTTTTAATGGAAAAAGATATACCCAATAGAGAACCCTACAGTTCATTCAAAAAGTAATATACCCAATAGAGAACCCTATTTGTTATGTGCACAGAGATGCATTCTCACAAAGTTCCGATCAGTGACTTTTTGGACTGTACATTCAAAAAGCACTCTACAGTTGGGGACATGGGAACCATTTACCTATTTGTTATGTGCACAGTGATGCATTCTCACAAAGTTCCGATCTGTGGAAAACATTATTTTTTAATGGAAAAAGTATATACCCAATAGAGAACAAAACTATGCAGAATATAAATCTGGCCCTTTCTAACCTTGAACACATTCTCTTGATTGACAAACCGAAACCCACTGTATGTAGCTTGCAAGTTATTCAAAGCCTGCCTCATGTCTCCATCAGCAGTAAATATGATAGCTTCAAGGCCTTCTGGCACGTAAGGAACCTTACAATAGTTTTACAGGAAACAACCAGATCAAATAAAATCCTTATCATAATATAAATCAGTGTAGGTAACATTGCGTATGTAGACCCCCACAAGAACCATTTTTCCACAAGCAGTGTAGAACGGTATGCTACCGAAGAATATCGGTGTTGTCATTAAGACCAGATCCAAGCTCAAGACTTAAAACCAAGTAAAGGTAAATGAAACTAAAATTCAAATAATGATAGTAATGAAATAATTAAACACGACCTTTCAAAAAAAATAAAAGAATTAAACAGGTGTTCAAGTGCTTTTACTGGGCACTGATCTTAAGCTTTTTGAAAAGAAGCCTGGGGCTACCCTTCAGGAAATAAGATTTTCAATAGGAACAGGTAAAACAGGTCTCAACTTAAGATGGGTAGACTTGCTTACTAAGATGGTGGCCCAGACAAGGCAACGCAACATCAATGGTAATATCATGGTGTTGTTCCCAGCAGGAACCCCAGATCAGGGGACACAAGAAGCCCTTTTGGTACTTCAAACCAAAAACAAGGTATGAGACTATGGGACATGTTTGCTACTGAAAATCAATGAGAAGGAAACAATATAGCAAATCACAGGAAACAAGGCAGAAACTCTGCAGTAATCGCTACAGATATAAATGTCATGAAAAGGAACATAGAAATGTGTGTGCTGCTTTTCATGTGACCTGGAAGTCCTATATTTCTTCTTCACAAATGCATCAAGGCAGAAACTTCATGTTAAAGAGTCCTGGTATTTATAGGAACAAGACATGTGGCATGTTCAAAGGGCACTAAACCCACAAATGAAAGGTACTATCAAGATTATCCAATTACCGAAAGCTAGTCCATCAGAAGTACATCTGTGCATAAGGCCATGAAATAGATGGTTGGTAGAAAAAAGATCCACCCATTTCGTGGCCTTGAATTTGTGTCACTAATCTAGAGACGACCAAATTCACCGTACTGGCTCAGCAGGCCTTAAAAATGGAACATGTCCAGTTTCCATAGTTCAACAAAAGATCCTGATTTGTTGTTATGTGGAAGAAATCACCTAATGGAGATATGCAAGAGAATGACTTGCCAAAGGTGCATACTCATCTCTTTAGTCACTTCTGAATGATCTAGGGAGGCACTTTGTCAGTCTGGCATGCTTGCAAGAACAAACCAGCTCATTGGACATGACCCACAGGGCATAGAAGTCATAGGGGTTAGAAAGGGGCTGATTCAGTCATGAAATATATTGAAATTTTATGTTAAATGTAGGCTATTGGCCTTTACCCCTTCTCCAGCCATTGTTTCCATAACACTGACACCCTAGATTAATGGAGCATAAAAATTTTGGTCCAAGGAATCCACTAGGACATATAGGTGGACAAGACACTTGTACGAGCATAGGAGGTACAACTAGGTTTAGCAAAAATCTAGTTTTGATTATCTTTCAAAAAAAATCTAATTTTGATTGGAATATTGACATATGACATCATCATCAAGGAAAAATATTTGGGGTTGCCTTTGAGAGCTCCATATCAGAACCTATCTATGTTGAGGGCATGATAACAGGTGTGCAAAGCAATTGAAGAACAAATACTAGAACAGGTGCACAAACTAGTTCTTCCTATAGAGCATTATTAAATCAAATCAGTAGGAAAGGAAGGACATCAATGAAAACTCAGCTCATGCCAACCAACCTGTCCTTGATGTCCCCTGCTATCATCACCATCTTGGCCTCATCACCATTGTCGCTACCACAGTTTGTCATCTTGATTTGATTGACTCCAACAATGGCCAATGGATTGTGGGTTTGTTAATGTATGGCCCACCAAGTACTTGTTCATCATGGATACAAAGACCTAGTTGTGGCTTTGATTGTGCCACCTGTTTGTGACTCCAATCTAGGGGTGCAACTTGGCTAAGAGTCAACCTAAACTCAGTTGACCTGACCCAAAAATATGGGCGGGCTAACCCAACACAATTAAAATATGGGTTGGTCTGGGCCGAAAAAGTTTGCCCATTTTTAATTCAGGTTGGGGTAGGGTCATGCTTTGTATAACCCAACACGCCCAAATTACTTGAATTATTTAATATCATTATTTGATGATCATTTAGAAATAACTCTCTAAAATGATTACGTTTTAGTGGTAAAGGCTTGTTTTGATGAATTCCCCTCAACTTTAAGCATATCAATACAATATATTTAGACCAAATTATCTACTTAATTATATAAGTTGACCCTTGACCCGATTTAACCCGACGCAAATTGGTTGACCAAAATTAAAAATGGGTTGGACTATGAGCGATTGGAGGAGGCCAAAATATGGGTTGGGTTGAAAATAGTGACCCAAATTAAATATGGGCAGGCTAAGTTTGGCTCTCAACCTGATCCACCCGCCCAGATTGCACCCTTACTCCAATAACATCTACGCATCAGATTATCTGTTTGGACTATAGTTTTGTGGCAATGACTTGGAAATTTTCTGTATATTTTATTTGGAAATGTTTTCCATCTCTAGATCTGTTTGGATTTTATCATTGCGGCACAGCCCCATCTTTTACCTACTTCATCCAAATTTGTTCTCTGTCTCAGACCTATTTGCATCTTCCCTGATCCAGGATCCAATCACAGAGATCATCTTGATTTGTCAATCTAGTCATCTATTTCTTCTCATTTTGCATATTTGTTGTCGATCTACTTCATCCCCTTTAGATGATGTCATCAAACCATTGAATTTCATCCAGTGGTGTCAACAACTTTAATTGTTCAATTGTCCAGTTAAATAAGTTGAACTCAAGTTTGACCAACTTAAATTTGAGGGGGTAGTACAATATATTAGGATGACAAGAATAAAACTGGATTTTCTCTAAGTTAGGTTAATTAGCATCCCGTAGGATTTGTTGAGATCATTCTAGTTTCAACATGCGATTGTACATGAGGATACAACCATTGTATTTATATACTTTTTTGACGAGAAAATGTACTTGGTTTTATCTATGCATACAAAACAAGTTTTAAATAGCAGTTCTCCTATATCTAAACATTAATATGCATCAACAAGGTAAACCATAGGAAAGAGAGCATTTATTCCTTTTGAAAGGTTGAAGAGGGTCTATCTTATTTTGTCATGTTATCTGGATGGAAATCAAGGTTTCAGGTGATGGAAAAAGGTACTATCAACAAGGCACACAAATGCGAGAGAGATGAATTTGGGAGTGCCATAATTTTGTTGACTTAGGAGTTCCACTAGATCCTATAATTTGAGTAGAATAATATTTTGAAAAGAACCTCCAACGAGAAACAAATGGACCATGAGAACATTTGGGACGTTAGCCAAACCCTCATGAGAGTGCATCCCCTGAACCATAAAAGCCCCATTATTATCCAAAAACTCATCAATTCAAGCCCTTTGATTAGTAGTGGATGACAACCAGTGCACTTCTTAACCACCATGCCAAAATTAATGTGGCTTTCATCATATTTGCTTTTAGGAATCACAAGACAGCTCATCAAAAGAATTAGAGATTGGCCACTACCACCTTTCAAATATGGCTGATAATAAAAGGTCAATGACCTTTACATAAGTACAAATATCCACCCAAATCAGATGGAACCTATCAAGTTCAACCTAGGAACACTCACAATGCTTCATTTTCTCTAGTGTTCAGCCACCACATGCATTGACATGAAACCAAGTATCACATTGAGTTATTTCACCCAAACATGAAAGCTAACTCACATAATATAAAGAGTTATGTAGCGCAGATGTGACAGAAAATTTGCATCATCAGAGTAAAATTAGAATGTCTCAATAAAAGATTGCCTATTGATGAATGGTAATAGAATGATAAATCTCTCTCTAATTAAACTTACATAGTCCAAAATATCATCTCCTCAACCTTTATTAATAGATTTTTTATCATATTCTTCCTACATATAATGACGAATAAAAGGAGACAATGATGGTTTTGTCTTTAGTGTAAAATTCAAGAAAAGTTGCAGTATAAAGTAGCTAAAGGTGCACCTTAATTGTGCCTAGGCCCACACCTTGACTCAAGACCTATTTTGTGTCTCACCTGACTCTCAGGCTGGTCACTTAAATAAGGTATGGTTTTGTCATTAGTGTAAAATTCAAGAAAAGTTGCAGTATAAAGTAGCTAAAGGTGTACCTTAATTGTGCCTAGGCCCACACCTTGACTCAAGACCTATTTGTGTCTCACCTCACTCTCAGGCTGGTCACTTAAATAAGGTATGGTCTTTGAAAATTATCTCTTCTTCTTTTAATATTGCCCCTTTATACAAAATTATCTATACAACATTGCATGCACTAATTATAATATCGCCCCTTCAATTGTCATGGAAGTCTCCCATCACACAAAAGGGCACTAGCTTACCTACATTTAGTCCACCCTATGCCCATCCTACTAGTTATATCCAAATAAGATCTTTTACTTGGTCTTACATTTGCATCCAAGTATATAAATTTATCACAATATTGTAGGAAGTCATTAAATTCTATCTTGTTCAACCCACTAAAATTACACTTGATGCATTCTTTGTTGTACTGTTTTTTGAAGACTCGTCTAATTTCAAAAAAGAATTTGTTTTCCAAAAGTAGGGAGAAATGGAGTTCAATATAACTCTTTTTACAATTTATTGATAAGAAAAGCACTCTAGATGGAGAAACCAAAGAATCTAACAACATTGAAACTAATGATTTAACATCAGATGACGCCAATGTTCTTCCTACAATTTTTTTGTTCTTGTTGTACCTCAAATGAGCATTCAAAATTCCTTAGCTATTTTCAATTAGTCATTGTTTATTTAAGGCATTCCTTCACTATAAATGCCAAGCTTCCAACAAATTCGAATCAAAGTTCATAGGTAATGCTAAATATTTAAAATAAACTATTTCAATAAAATTGTGCATGTTGTCACATATAGAAGTGTCAAGAGAATGGTGGATTGGGGGGAGGGGGGTTCTACCTTCTCAGCTTCAACCACAATCATAAGACGACCAAGAATCTCCTGATCAGATAGCCTTGAAAACGAACAAGGGCACATCTGCTTTGAATAGGCTCAATAATCTTAGATGAGATGTTGCATGCAAGAGCAAATCGTGTAGTGTTCGAATATATCTCCATTGTCCGCCTCAAAGCTTGTTGTGCTCCAGATGTCATGCTGATATTACTCAAGATGGTGAGAAGGCCATGGCACCAAAATTTGCAAACACTTTGTGTATTAAATGTGTATGAAATTTGAGAATATCAAAAGAAATAAACAAAACTATAAACAAACAAGCTAGATCATCAGCCTAACCAAGCAATAAAAATCCCAAATTAATGACATTAGATAAATACCTATCCGCTTCATCTAGAATTATTACTTTATGCCGCCCTGGTGGGAGTGTTACTTTTTTTTGTGCAAACATCTTAATCTTGTTCCTCACAACATCGATTCCCCTGAATAAGATATGGTAAGAATTGATGAAACTAATAATAAAAAAGTAAGATATGTACCAATGAAGTTAACAAATAGTTTATTCTACCTGTCATCTGAAGCATTTAGCTCCAAAACAGCCTCCTTACAATTTGGCCCCAATAGTTCATGTGCAAGGGCCAATATACTTGTAGTTTTCCCAGTTCCTGGAGGACCCTAATGATCAGACAGAGAAAAGTCAATCCAATAACATCAACATGGCTGATGTAGAAAGCAAAAACACAAAGTCATCTTTGTTTGTGTAAATTGGGCCCATGAAAGTAATTTGGTTGACCTTCATGCAGCTCAAATGCATGGTGATTGACCACTATCATATGTACAAACTGCACTCCACCAAGCATCAAGTGTATCAAGAAAAAGCCTTTTTATGTGGAAAAATTCCGCTCATGGGAGAAATCATGTATTTGTCATTTCTGCCTCCCAACCAAGATTGAATGTATTCTACCCAAGTATGCATTTGGAAGGGGAAAAGCAAATAAAGGGGTTTTTTTTCATGCTCAAAGATCCCAACTAATGGCCCAACAAGAAGACCTAACTGTAATCGCGTTGCCAAGTTTATCCCAATGGCCTATTTGGTAGTGAAATGTTTGGAAATCTACAGAGTATCAAAAGAATTCCATGTTTGGTGAAACCAGGGATCCAAAGTACAAATTTTGAAATCCCAAATAACTCCAATCACAAGGGTTCACAAAAGCTCATCTCAAAATATTACTTAGAACCAGTAGGCTGCACATGATCTGCACATGGGGCAATGGGGCCTATTAAATGTGTCCAAATGATAGGTGTAACACTATCATCGATCACTGTTCATCCGTGACATGCAGGATTAATTTCTTCTCAAAACACTAAATTGCTCTATAAATGTAGTGTGGCAATAAACTAAACCATTATTGTCATGAATGGCTTGTTTAAATTGAAAATTAGTCAAAACATTTACACACCCCAGAGGGACAAAATTTCCATGTTGACTTGGATGGCTTACTTCAGTTATAAGTTAGCTTCGTATGCGCTGCAACAATTGTCAATTTAGTTTTCAAATAAAAAGAGTTGATGGTTATTTTCCCTAGTATTAGTGGAGATTTCTTGTTTACTTCGTGCCAAATTTTTTTGACAACCCACATTAGAAAATAGAACCCACAATTTCATATGTCAAATTAGATGGATGGATTCAAGTGTTCAGATTTAAGTGCAGGTAAATTTTGGGACCCATTTGATCACTCCAACATTTGATCTTTGGCTCCTATGATTTGAAGGCATATAAATATATTTTAATTCATATGTGATAATCATCCTACAGGGTCCACAAACTTGAAATGCATCTAAATCTCATGATTCCAGATACACCTATCCTATATGATATATCAAAAGGTGGGCAGTCTTTGACATGAACCACTAGAAATTTGAGTTGTGCACACTTAGGTATAAAAAACTCCTGAAAATACAATAGCATTCCAGGAAGGCTAAAGTAGTCATTTCCTCTAAGGAGGTTAGACATCTGTCGTGGTTTGGATTACACAAGATTGGGTGAAATGCATCAGGGACTACATGGATAGGAGCATGCTAAGGAAAATCCCACATGCGATGGAGGTCCCACATGCATCAGGGACTTTGTTAATGGCCATGAAAAAAACAATCACTTGTAACAGTAAAACTTTTAAGGTCCCAAATGACAAGGCTACTGTGACGATGGAGGTGATATTTTGTGTATCCCCATTTCCATGTTATTTTCTACACATTCCACCAAAATATGTAGTTCAAATGAAGATTATTTAATAGGCAGCTTCCCTAGAATTTCTATAAAATGAAAAGTAAATTAATTAACACAAACTTGCTGTGTCTGCTCAAAAAACAAATAAAAAAAAAAAAACTTGTTGTGTGAATACACTGTCATGTTGTACGCAGTTTATGAGATATCACTAAGTAATGATTTGTAAGACAAGGAAAAACAACTCTTCCCCCTTTCATAAGTAGAGACTCCAAAAGCAGAAATCAGAAGTCTCAAATTCCATCTAGTAATTTCAAGCCTATCAAACATAAAAATGCTATTGCAGGAAGTTTCCAAATTTCATAATTACCAATTCATTATTTATAGAAAATTTAGGTAATCACAAATGCTGCTGGAATTTTCTATCAAAACAGGCCATCATAACTTCTGAATACGATATTTTAGAAGAATTTGTTAACTCTCTATTCCGCAAAGGGTTTAAGAGAGTGCAGAAAACCCAAATGGCATTATCTGGGATAATTTTTCTGCTTTACTTTCCACCAAATGTCATCTAGCGAAAAGGAAGCCAGTAAGATATTAAAGAGACACACACACACACAGAGAGAGAGAGAGAGAGAGAGAGAGAGAGAGAGAGAGAGAGAGAGAGGAGAGAAGAGGTTACGGCTAATATGAGATTGGGCATGTTTCCGTCCCTTGCAATGACTTGAAGCCTTGAAACGGCGTCTGCATTTCCGACGACGTCTGCAACTTTGTTGGGTCTGTACTTTTCAACCCAAGGGATTTCGTACCCGTTTGCCGATGAAGATGAAAGTGATGCCATTACAAGTGCTGCAGAAAGGGAATACAGGCGCTCCGATTTGCGACACAAAGGCGGAACAGTAACACTAGGTCATGCCAAACTCTTATAAAACCCAGAGGCACAAATCCTTGAATTGGAGGGAAAGTGTGACATGTCTAACTGTCATTAGACATTAAAAAAAATTTATGCCAAAATGTAATTTTCCATTAATACTGTAAAATTGATGCCTAAACATGATATTATTATTTTTATATTGGGAAATTCCTAAAGTATTAAGTTTAATCAACTATTTTTATGTACTAAGATGATAGATCTAATAGATGACTGGGCTTAAAAAGCTTGAGTTTTCTAACATACCACTTCATAGGATGGATCCTATCATAAAAATTTGAATAAATGGATTAATTATTACAGAGACTATAAAATTATCCACGGTAAGACTCATTAAATTATTGTAATTCCTGATTTTTTTAAAATAAAAATAAAACATAGGATAAATATTATCAATCAAATGAGGAAGATGCATCAATAATATTTTTAGTAGTTTTGGTGATCATTAAATACGCTCGCATAACCCTTATACAGTGAGATGAACAATCCACTTAAGTTGATTGTAGTTTAGCCCATACTTACATTAAATAAATATACACATATTTGCTAAAAGAAAATTAATGAAAAATGAGCCATGGAGGCCAAATACATTCATCAATAGTATTGCCACTCAACCCTAACAACTAAAAAGTAAACTCTTACAAGTATTTTATTGTGCTTTATTTTGTTCTTTAATGTACGTTATAATATTTTATAAATATTTCTTTGAAAAATAAAGTTTTAACTTTAATTTTCTTCTAAAAGTTTTGGCAACAAAAAAAATCCAGAATATAATTTTGAGTCTTCATTTCACTTCAAAAGTATTTTATAAAAATTACAAATATATAATAATTTAGTTAATTTTTATTATTGAATCCTTAAATACAATATATATATATATTATGGTTTATTTTTTATTTTTTAAAGTAAAAACTATTGATGTATGTCAAATTATGAAATCAAAGCACACTCTCATTGGAAGTAACATATTTGAGAAATGTTAAATATCATTATTTTTGTTAAGCTACTTATTTAGATTTGAACGAGATTTTTATCTTACTAGTTAGACTTGAACTTTAGAGTTATATTATTTACATTATCACAACTCACAGGGCCATATATAGTGTTTTTTTTATATTATATATAATCAAAACGTCATATATAATATTATTTTATTTTTATTTTTTTTGTTTTATAATGTGAAAAATGTAACTATGCATATTGAAATCAAACATCATTATCAAAATTAATTTCTAGCCACTCAATTTTAATGATCAATATTACTATCTTTGTCTATTAATATCAATTAGCTAGAGATTGAATTTTCGATCAAATAATAGGAATTTATGTAAAATTACATTCTATGCAGTTAGGTTTTTAAATTATAAAACAAAAATTAGAAACAATAAAAACGGTACAGAGTGCAAAATAAACGGGCTGACTCGGACTTGGCCTTTAAACGCCCGACGGACTTCAGCCGAACTCGTGCTTTTGTAGATATAACAAAGCCCGGCCGAACTCCGCCCGTGAACTTCGTCAGTGCGGCCAAGCTCGTGAGTGCACGTGGGCTTGGCAAGCTTCTGACGATGGTCGCGTTGACGCATACGCCGGCATCTGTCCAGTCCTGACTCGTGAGGTTCACCCGCTGTGAAAGTGACTCGGGGGATTAGATAATTTTGGATATGTTTCTCGAATTCTCTCTCTTCTCTCTCCATTTCAATTTCCTTCTGTAGTGTCTGATTCGTCGAAGGACACGAATCTTTGTGTGTTTTTTTTTCGTTGAAGAGGGTTTTAGATGCAAAATCAAAGAAGCTTTAGGGTTTTGGATACAAAACAAAATAAGCTTTAGGTTCAGCTCTACTGGAATTTGAGATGGAGCAATCGAGAACAACGACGACGTCGAGAACATCTTCGACTTCAGCTGCAGAAGATGGCATCGTCGATTCAACCCCGCTGCTCGGTAGTTCATCTCGGAGCCAGCGGAGCCCACCGACGCCGACCCTGAGCAGCGGTACGGCTCCTACGTCGCGCTGGAAGCCGTCGGCTAATGAGGGAGCCGTCGATGCGGGTGAGGGAAACTGCAGTGGAGCAGCTGGAAGGGCGACGGACCGATTGGGCCTATTCAAAACCTGTAGTCGTTCTTGACTTTGCTTGGAATTCGGTGTTTGCAATCTCCGCAATTGTGATTCTGATATTTAGCAGTGGAGAGTCTCCTTCAATGCCTCTGCGGCCGTGGATTGTGGGATATGCACTGCAGTGTGTTGTTCATGTTGTCTGCGTCGGCGTCGAGTATAGGCGCAGACACATGTCCCGGCACCCAGCAGAGCCGAGTAGTGGGAACTTGGGATCTGGCGATCTGCATGAGATGGAGGAAAATGCAGACTATGACGCAGACCAGAGGCAGGATGAAGAAAGAAGCAGGTTGTAGAATCTATTTCTTGTTAGTGGAAATGACATCTCTCACTTGGTATTTCACCCTTTCCATTAAATTTTTCCTTTTGACCCTTTTTTTCCTTCTTGGTTAGTGGACGGTACCATTTCAGTCAGGGTTGTATACCAGTTATGGACTTCTTATCAGTTTTTCAAAATCCCAATACAGTCCAATCTTGGCTGATGTATCCATCATCGTGTTATAAGAGTCAACCTGAATCATTGTCCCCCAGTGCTGATATCAGTTTCATTGGCTGATACCAGCGTCATTTGTCAATGATATCAGCTTCATTGGCTGATACAGCAATAACAACATATCATTGGTCAAGGATATCAGCTTCATTGCAAAGAACCAACATATAGTCAATTATATCAGTTTCATTGCAGACAGCAGGCATATAAGAAAGTCCAAAAAATTCTGATACTACTAATCAGATTCAGAAAACCCCAATTGACTTTGGCCAGTTGGAGTGGTGGGCTTTTAAGGCATTCGAGAATTATAATTACTTTTTAACATCAGGTTTTTGTAGGTATTCCCAAAATTGTGAAATGGGTGTCCAAAGGCCTCTTTGAAAGTCCTCCCAGTGCAAACTCAAATGCTGGTTTTTGGTTTCTTAGAAGTGAAAGATAAATATTGTGATTTGTGATACTAGTTATCGGGTTGAACCTCGTTCTTTTAAGCAAACCAACCAAACATACCATTCCATCAACTCAAGAATGGCCAGCTGCCACCGCCATGGGTTGAACCAAGGAAGAACCCTTGGTTTAGCAATTCTCACTACTTCTATGGGATAAGGTAGAAAATCTTATAGAAAGAATACTAGCATTAAATGTTGGGATAGGGACTCGAGCTCAGATAAAGTTGAGGTAATATGAGTAGTGGTATAAAAAGAGTAGCAAAAGACATTGGGAGAATCAAAGGAAATGAGAGAGACATAACGGAACATGATGGTGGAAAGCAGAAGTTCAAAGGTTTATTGATGGAAGAAGTATCAGTTTAAGAAATGGCAAAAAATAAGAGAGAGAAAGACTTGGATTGTTATATCATATCTAAGAGAGTTGCAAACAAAGCTGTAAGCATAGCCAAGTATGAATCATATGATGATTTGTATGCAAAATTAGAAACCAAAGAGGGAGAAAAAGGAATATATAGGCTTGCCAAGGTGAGAGAGATGCAAACTAAGGAGTTAGATCATGTAAGATGGATTAGAGATGAAATCAAAGGGTTTTAGTCCAAGATAACAAAATAAAGGATAGATGGGAAGGGTATTTAGAGACATTCAATATGGAACATGAGTGTGAAATACACATGGATGTAGAAGCAGATAAAGAGTTGGTAAACAAAATATTGAAATAAAAGTAAAATTTGACTTAAATAAGATGACGAAAAGGTTAGTTTTAGGACTTGATGATATCCTTATAGAAGTGTGAATCTTTCTAGTGACAATGGGATTAGATGGTTAACTAGGTCGTCTAACAATATTATAGATTTAAAAAGGATGTCAGAAGAATGACGATCCAATTCTTTAAGAATAAATGAGATATTCAAAATTGTGCCAATTATTTAGTTACAAATCTTTTGACCCATATCATGAAACTTTGGGAGAGATCTCCTGCCCATCACAACTTGAAATTTGGTGGGAAGGTTTTGGTGTTAAAAGACACCTAAATAGAAGATGACTGCCGTGGACAAAAATGGTCATTCGGTCAACCAGATTTGACACTCTCCAGTCACTATCAGAATTCCCCAAATTTGAAATCCCCATCTCCTGCCTGTCACGACTCAAAAATTTGTTGCTAGATTGTAGGAGCCTGAATAGAAGGTGAACATTACGGATATTTGCTTGAGCAACCAGCTAGATTTTGGCACCATCCAACCTCTTCTTGAGAATCCCAGATTTGGGATCCAAATGTCCCTACGTATTATGTAACTAAAATTTGGTTGTTGGATTTATAGCAGAAGGCACCTGAACAGAAGGTGACCATCATGGATGAAAATGGTCGACTGGTTGGCCAGATTTTGGCATCTTTTACCCACTGTATGAATTCCCTAAATTTGGAATCCCTGTCTACTGCCTATTAGGACCCTGAAATTTGTTGGCCAAATTTGGTGTAGAAGGTGCCTGAACAGTGTCACCATCATGGAAAAAAATAGCCAATTGAGCAGTTAGATTTTGGGCCCTCACTGTCCGATATCACCTGATTTGGGTTCCCTGTTATCGTACCTACCAATCTTAGAAATTTGGTGGCTTGATTCAGAGCAATAATTGTCTGAGTATATTGTGACATGTGGAGAAAAATGGTTGACTGACTGACCAACTAATTTTGGCATCCTCTGGTGATGATCTGACAATCCCAGATTTGGGTTACTATCTCTTGGCTATAAGCCTGATTTTTTTGGTCAGATCCAGTGCAGAAGGCTCTTGAATGGAAGGTAACTATTGTGAACAAGATCTCCTGTATGGCATTGTTTCGATCCCTCTAAGCAACATATTACGTTAGAAAAAGACTGTTGTGGACAAAAATGGCGCTCTATCAGCCTCACTTTGATAGCCTACGGTCACTGTCCAATTACCAAGATTTGGGATCCCTGTGTCCAGCCTATCATGTCTCTGAAATCTGGCAGAGGTGCCCAAACAGAAAGGTTACCATCATGGAGAATTGTAGGCTGACTGGCTGGATTTTGGCATCCTTTGACTGTTGTCAGATTTGGTATCTTCATCTCCTGCCTATCATGACTCTTTAGATTTGGTTCAGATTCTTAGCATTTGAACAGAAGGCAACTGTTGTTGATAAAAAGGGTTGACCAATTGGCTGGATTTTTCGATGCTCGTGGCAGTATCCCCATCTCTTGCTTATCGTGAATATGATATTTTCTGGCTGGATTCAGTATTCAAGGCTCCTGAACAGAAAGCCATTATGATGGACTAAAATGGTTAACCAACCAGCTAGAATTGGGCACCTTCTTGCCATTGTCTGTTGAGTCCATTTCAAATCCCAATCTCCTGCTTATCATGATGAAATTTAGTGGGCCAGATTTAGTTCGAAGACATGGGCATACTAGATAGCGGAGTGATTGTTCGTGTGGTTTATGATAAGTCAAATGGTGAAATAGAACTTGAAAGTCAACTCCAGATATACAGGATTTTGGTTTATGATGATGATGATTATGAGATTTAGTACAGAAGACGCCCAAACAGAAGGTGACCATCTTGCAATAAGACCGAATTTGAGAGAGTTCTCAGTTATGGGCTTTTAAGAGATCTCTTGTAGGTGAGGGTTCACTTTTTGGGTTTGCATTTGGTACATTATAATTCTCACTCTTCTCTCTTTAATAAGGACCTCTTGCATAGTTGGTAAGTGCACATTGTTACAACTTCAATGTTGTGGGTTGAAGTCTTATGGGTGTTACATGGGTAGTTGGCCCATATAAAAAAGAAGCATGCCAAATCTAAAATGCAGATGCCAATCCCAGATTGCAGGGAAAATGGCTTTGATGATGATGATGGCGACGTAGTGTAAAGCCATCTTCTTCTTACCTGCTAAATCTCAACTTTCATGAAAATGAAGGGGAAACAACAAGGCAACAACATAGGCAAAAGCCAAAACACGAATGGCAGATAAAGAGCACACGCTCTAACAACCAAAAGCAAACCCTGGCAAGTGTCTCTAAAAGAAACTAACAAACTAAGGAGATCCCAACACCAAAAAAAACCCCGAAGTGCAGCTCCTCAGAAGCCATCTTCCCTTTTGCCTGTGGACGTAGGCATCTTCCCTTTTGCCTTGTGCAGTACGTATGTGATTTGAATTTTTGTTTTTGTTTTTCCTATTGCAAACCATGAATTGCATTTTCTCCATGTCATGGCAAGGACATTTAACACTATTTTTGAACTGAGATAAGAGACTGAAAGATTGTCCTACTTTTCATTTAGGTGGATTCATGTTATGTCTGAACTTGGATGTACCTATAAATAATGGACTCACTACATGTATTTGGAATGTTCCTCTACAATTTGGGCTCTTTACTTTTGTGCAAATACATTTGCATATTACTCTCAACTCTCAACTCTCAACTTCCTCTTTAGCTCCTATACCAATTGTTCCCCCTTTCTTAAATGGCACATGTTCTAAAGTTCTTAATGTAGATTTCTTCTGTTTCTGTAACTGGCACCATAGCACCAGTACGAATTTGATAGTGTCATGGCTTTGTAATTCTAGCATCATTTTCTATTTTGATTTTATTTGGAAGGCATCCATGATGCATGCATTTCCAAGTTTATCTGTGTAACATTTAATTTTGCTAGCTTGTATTTCAGTGTTGCAAAGCATATCGAGTCTGCAAACACAGTATTTTCGTTCATATGGTGGATCATTGGATTTTATTGGGTGTCAGTAGGTGGCCGGACATTGACACATGATGCTCCTTACCTTTACTGGTTTGTGTCAAGTTTTCCTTTGTTGTAGTTCAAACATGTAGCAACTCCTTTACTTACTATTTACTCTACACCTGTACAATTTTTGTTTTGCAGGCTCTGTATAGTCTTTCTGGCATTTGATGTGTTCTTTGTTGTTTTCTGTGTTGCTCTGGCATGTGTCATTGGTATTGCTGTTTGCTGCTGTCTACCATGTATTATTGCAATTTTATATGCCGTGGCAGATCAGGTATGGATGATTGATGCCTGTTCTTTTACGTTTTTATCTTTGAATTTTGTAGAGCTCATTTTTGTTTCAAATTCACACTGACATAGCTTGGTCAGAGACCAGATTAGATTGAGGTTACTGTTTATAATAAATACAAATGTTTGTATGGAAGGAAACATAATGTGGTTAGACTGATATATTTGTAGAATAAAATGCTCTTTGTTGGGCTTTCTTTGTGGTTAGGGGTGAAACTCGAGCTGGTTGGACCAGATTTTGCTAATCTCAATCCAACCCATATCATACCTGGTTGAATCTGATCTAACCCAACCTGACTTAAAAGCCCAAATTTTGTAACCCAGCCCGACCCTAATATGGCCCAAGAACCTGACCCAATTCTAAACCCAAATTTGGATCCGTACCTTGAACAAACTCTAAGCTGTATTCACCATTGGATTAACCCTAAGTCCTACAAACCATAATTTTTGTGGTTTTAAAACCATATCTAGAATGAAAATTTCAAGCTGATTTTGGTAAGCTCCATATTCAAGCAAAGAAATTACCAACTTATCCTTGTGAACCAAGTGGGCCTCACAAAGTGTGCTTAGATTGAAGTGTTCACAATGAGTAAGTTCTCAGATGATTTCTGAACTAATCTTTTTCTTGAGGACTAAACATGCAGCAGAATCGATGTGCTTATTTGAAGGATTCAAGATTTTCAAGCTTCGTTTATCATGTTTATCTCCTTGTTTATAATTGAGAGTGAATCAATTCATGTTTACATGCCTACACCCATGGAGACAATTGTATGGTAATTGATATTTTGGGCAGTATTATTCTATTGAATTATTCTGATTTGTAACACAAGGCAAATGATCTAAAGGATAATATTGTACAAGATGGGGAATTTGGAGCATCATTTGCTTCTTGACTGTTGAGGGTGTAACTTGATTCATCAATATGTTCATCATATTTGTAATACAAGAAAACATCTGTTAGGGTATAACTGACCACAATATAATGTCTTGTTAATTAAAACCAGAACTTTTAAGAATAAAATTATCTATTCACTGTTTGCTTTCCAAAGTTGACAAATGCTGACATAATGAAGTACTGTCTGCTTTTTTACAATTGACTTCACAGTTGTGAGACATTCCGGTAAGACCATTTTCAGGTTTCCATTCTGTCAATGTGCATGTATAATGTAGCTCCAACATCTGTAAACATCAATCAATATGGGAGCTATTTAGCTTTTGATATTTCATTTCCCATCTGCCCCATTTGCTCTGCTTAGCTACATCAACATATGAAGGTGCATAGCACGCACAGACACACACACCACACACTCCATTAGGGAACTTTTGTAACGTTATAGTAAAGAATGAAGATGTCTTGTATCTTTCATGATATTCCTGAAAACAGGAAGGGGCATCTGATGAGGACATTCATCAGCTTCCAAAATACAAATTCAAGAGGATGGGTGATTTTGAGAAACTCGGGGGTGAAACATCAGAACCTTTTAGGGGAATAATGATCGAGTGTGGTAGCGAAACACCAGTTGAACACCTTCTCCCTGCTGAGGATGCTGTAAGTCGTCTTAACTTCTATTCCATGGTCTTGCATTCAACATTTCTGAAACTCTAGTACTTGGAAGAAAATGCTTGCTGCACTTTGACAAAACTCTGGAAATTCATGATGCTACAGGAATGTTGCATTTGCTTGTCTGCTTATGATGATGGAGTTGAGCTACGAGAGCTTCCTTGCAGCCATCATTTTCACTGTGCCTGCATAGACAAATGGCTTTATATTAATGCTACCTGCCCACTCTGCAAGTATAACATCACGAAGGGTACGAATCATGGAAGGGAAACTGTCTAGAGATGGTTCTTGTGGAGCATGTGTTCTCAATTTATGGTTATATCCTGATTCGAGGTGTGAGGACAGTGGTCTATACATGCAAGTGTTAAAGCTAGTATGTCTTACTCCAGGTCATGTTACTGTATCAAGGGATTGAAGGGCCTGTAGGATTAACTCTGTTACCCGGTCTACTTTTTTTTTTCTTGCTGTAAAATAGTATTATTTTGTTCATTTTAATTTTTTCAGTGTCTCCTGTTTGATCACTGATGAATTGATGTGATGCGTTTTAAGATAAAAGATCCAACTGTCCAAGTGACCTGGCCATTGCTTGTTATTTTGTTTTTCCAAGTTCTGCAGGATAGGGGCTTCCACCTATGGGAAGTAGTCTCGAATTCTCGATTAGCACTATCTGCAAGTTAAACAATTTTACTTATTTTTTCCTTTTAACCCAATGAACCCTAATAATGTATCGAACTACACGAGGTCTGGGAATCTAAAAGGGTTGGAGTGATGTCAAGAATCTGACGATAGTCCTGAGTTCGATTCTCACTCTATCTCAAAGGGTCACTCTTCGTAGAGTTATCCAGAGTAGAGAGGCTTGCAAGATTAGTCAGTGCTCTTAGAGGCCTGAACACCTTAAAACTACACGAGATTTGGGTCCACTTGCTGAGTTGTCCAACTTTTACTTAAAAACACCCAAGAATGGGTTTTTGACAAACGTCCTTATTTTAGAAGCAGATGATTATCCAATTCAGGTGGTACGTAGGTAGATGCTATTGGAAAATAACAATTGCTGGAGACTCCTTTCTTTTTGCATGGTGACGTAGTTCGATCAATTTGGTTCGAATTTTATAGGTCTCAATTTGACATATTTGCAATTTGAAAATTCGTTGGGATAGTTTCATTTAGTTTGTCTCCTTATTTCTTTAATTCGTAGTTTGAATTTGACAAAATTGATGATGTAATTCAAATACTAATTTTAACAAATTTATAGATATAATGTATATTTTCTACTGCAAAAATATGTTGGTTTAGAATAAAACAAAATAGATTATATACAAAAGTAATTTATTTTTTGGTAGGAATATACAAGAGTTGATTAAAAAAAAAAAAAGACTCGTCTAAACAAAAATAAACTAATGCCCTTTACTAATGGAGTAGGGGTTTTACCATAATAGACGTTAAAAGGAGCATTTGAAAATAAGTTTTTTAAAAAACTGAGTTAGAAAAGGGCTTATACTGGTGGGCATGAGCTTTTATTTTTTAAATAAGTTCAATTTTTAACTTTGAAAAGTCTGACAGACAACGGGCAAATATAATTTATTTTTTTTAATATACATCTAAATCAGTAAAGACGCTTACTTGTAGATAAATGTGGTGCTGTATAATCACTATAATGTATTGTTGTGTTGGGTTCGACAAGTAAAGTCTTTTATATCGATAAACGTGCGGTTTCATTTATCTAATAAAGTTTTAAACTTGAATACTTTTTTCTTGTGAGTTATCAAATTGCTAAAAAATACATAAAACATCTTTTAATGTTTTTGATAATGATAATAAATATAGTCTACTATCTTTGATTCATTCTGATATGTAGTCAGGTCCATTGATTCTTTTATTGATTTTCATTGATGATTATTTTAGAATGACTTCCATCTATCTCACGAGAGGCAAATATGAAGTTTTTTATTAGTTGAAAAACTCTCATTTCTCTTTTTTTTTTTAAAAAAAAAAAGAACCTTCAAAAACTTTCATGTCTAGGTTACTACACAGTATCAGCAACCCATCAAAATTCTGAAAAGTAATAATAGCAATGAATACCTATCCCAAACATTTTTTGCAGTATCTCCAATAACATGGCATTATGTCACAAACTTCAATGTTCTTATACACCTCAACAAAATGATGTTATTGAGATAAAAAACCGAGACTTACTTGAGGTAGTCAGATCTCTCATTAATGAAATGAATTTTTTTTTGAAACATTAATGGCTTAGATTCTATAAAATAAGAGAGTAGTACAAAAAGAAGGATGTAAGTATAGGAGAAATATACTCAGAATCAAAGAAAACAAGAACAAAATAAGAGAAAACAAGAGAAAAATATAAGAGACATCCGAAATCACCCCACACCAAATACAAACGGTGTCCAAACCCCCTAGATTCCAAATCTGATCAGAGGAAAAGAATCCAAAGCCCGTGTGTATCTTGCCAAATAGATCACCAATTGATGTTTTCTTTATGCATTCTTTTGTGCCTTCCTTAACTCTTCGAGTATTCATTAATGCATATAATGCACATAATTTCCACCCTTTAACCTTCACCCAGATCCATTATATGTATGTTTGTGGGATACTCTTCCAATTATAAAGGTGAAAATGTGTTGATCCCATTTTTGGGCGTTGATTTGTTTCCATATTGATGTCACATTTAATGAGAATAATCCTTCTTCCATATGTTACGAACACACTATTTCCACAACCTCAATCTGAATGGCAACTAATTATATATACCAAATGGCAGCCTTAACATCATTCTAATTACCCACTTCCACAAACCACTCAACTGTTTTCAAACAATCCAGATCAATATCCTCTCTCTGAGGACATGCCTACTGCTCTCAGGGAAGGTAAATACACATATACTGAACATCCTATTGAACAATTTGTTCATAAAATATGCTTTCTTCATCATACAAATCCTTTCTTGCTTCTTTGAGTAAATGTTCCTATTCCTAAAAGGACTGATGTTGCTGCTTTCATTCATCTTAGAAAGCTGCTATAGAAGAAGAGTTAGCAGCTCTTGAAAAGATTCAGAAATGGGTATGACTACATTTCCTCGTGGAAAAACTGCAGTCATTGCAAGTGGGTTTTCACTTTCAACAAAATCAGAATGGCTCTATTGCCAAAAATAAAGCTAGGCTTGTCGCTAAAGGCCACTCAGACTTATGGTGGAAAATATCTGAAGACATTTGCTCTATGACAAAATCAGACACTATTCATAGTCTAATTCCCAAAGATGCTTCACTCAATAGGCTTTCTCATCAATTAGATGTCACCAACGCATATCCTTGCATGAAGACTTAGAAAGAGAAGTCTGTATGTTTCCTCCATTGGGCTCTATTAAAGGGGGGGTGAAGGGATGGTTTACCATCTAAAGAGGCTATTTATGGGTTGAAACAATCTCCTAGAGCTAGGTTTGAGAAATTAAATACTATTCACCTTACTTATGGATTCAAGCATTGTCATTCTAATCACCTTGTATTTTTGCATCAACAGAAATTAGTGTAATGCTTTTGATAGTTTATGTTCAATGGTGCTAATGCTATCCACACACTCAAAACTCATCTCAAGAAAATCTTTGATATCTAAAACTTGGTTCCTCTTTGATACTTTCTTGGGATCAAGGTAGCTTCATTCTTTACAAGCTCACAAGCCAATACGTATTTCTGTTGTAACCAATTGATACTCCCTTTAATCAGAACTCCAAATTTCGAGGTTTGAATGAAACCTTGTTGGCTAATCCAAGGAATTACCAAAACCTCATAAAAAATTAATTGATCTATCACTCATCCTAATATTTCAAATACAATTGGTATGGTCAATCAAATCAAGCAGACACCTAGAAATACTCATCTTCAAGCCATTTTCTATATTCTACAATTTATAGTAAAAATTCATGGTCAAGGTATACTCTATACTTTACATGGACATCTTCGCCATGATGACTATTCCAACGCCAACTGCGCAGGATCTCCAAATTATTGAAAATCTACTTCTAGATACAACATTTTTGAGGGAGGAAATCTTGTATTCTAGAAAAGCAAAAAAACATAACATGGTCGCTCGTTCTAGTGCAAAGGTCAAGTGTAGGAGGATGACTGTATTGCTTGCAAACTTTTTATGGCTCAACCAACTTCTTTTTAACTTGGACTTGGAGCCTATGGTTGTTTTTTGTGACAATCAGCCTACCATCTACATTGTGTCCAATTCATTGTTTCATGAATGCATCAAGCATATTGAAGTTGAGTCTTACTTCATACATGACTTTGCTTCTAGTGACATTTAGACCCCCTATTTCAAATCTAAAGACTAGCTTGCTGATATACTCACCAAAGTAGCTTCTCAATCAAAGCTTGAGGGGGAGTACTGAGTGACATACTTTCATGTCGTTTTCAGAGTTACGTGCAAGTAGCGTACATATTTTTCATAGTTTTTCAGTGTGAGATACGTAATTGACTCCCTAGTATTGTAATGCAGTGTACAAACCGCAGTTTCATTCCTCTTTTAAAGATGACTACTATAACATAGAAATATCATTTCTCCCCTCATTCAAATTCTCTTCTTTTTCATCTCCTTTATCTTTTCCATCTTTTCTGCACATTAACAAAGAACTTGTAGCACAGTTATGTGATTGTTGTTGCAATTATAGAAGTTTGAGTGACGTGGATCGCAAATAAGTAGCCGGCCCATGGAAAACAATTTTCCAAATCCAATGATTAGCATGTCATATTCATATATGTTAAAACATTTATACGACCAACATCATACTAACTTGGTTTCCCCTTTCCCCCTACTACTACTACAACCTTGGGCATGAGTAACCAACAATAAAAACCTAGATGGCTGCATAAACCCCATTAACTATGCTCAAAATATATGCATGCCATTCAATTGTAGATAATCTAAAAAATCGAAGATATATGTGGCACCACCAATTAATTGAAATGCAAATTCATAGATCTTGAAAACCTTCACTGGTTTGAAACATGAATTTCGTCATCTCTGGCAAGTAAAATTCAAGGAACGTTTACAATCTCCAAGGAAGCCTTCATTGCACATAAAATACAAGTATTGACCCATCACAATAACCCAGAAAACTAAAAAAAATCTCAAATGTCAAAAAATGAAAAGAAAGATGGAAGAAAATGCTGCTAATAAATAAACCAAATTCCACAACGATAAAGAGCTAGGCTTGTGGAAGTGAAAATAGCTGAAACAAAGACAACCCACCAAGCCATGAACAGTGCCACTTCCTTCATTAAAGAAGAGTGATGTGCAAATCCATCAATAAAAGGAAGGCCTGCAAACAAGTTACCTTCAATCTGTGAGAAGCCAAGAAATAGAAGTACCAATACTGGAGGCGCGAAAAGCTGCAAAACTGACAAGCAGAGGTAGTGATTGTGCAAGAAGATCTTTGCCCGGCTGAAATCCAAGTCTGGGACCTTGCTCGAATGCAGTCTCTGATACCAAGACAAAACAGCCTCATTCAAATACATCTGCAAGTTCGGGCGCAGAGCCAGAATCTGCAAAATCCCTGAAATCATTATACACCAGACCCTAAATTTTACAAAATCTGATCGAGCCATCCCCACATTGCCAGAAAGTACCGTTCCTCCATTCGAATTTGAATTTGAATTTGAATTCTTAACAAGAGTCACTGCGAGGGGATTAATCCAAATGAAAGAGACACACAGAATCATCAACAAATTAGCATATAGAAGCATGCGAGCAATAGGTCCGCATGAGATGACGGACAGATTCCATTGAAGCTGGTCAGTCCCGAGCCAGAAGGACCTCGCAATCTTCAGTGCGGGCATGTAAAGGAAGCCCGCAAGACATCCCGCGAAGACTGCAATCAATATCTTTGCAATCCCAACCGTGGAATCAGAACCAGAATCCGAATCAAAACCAAAGTCAAAATCAAGCAAAGAAGAACTGGCATTGGATAAAATCCAAAGAACCGAAAGAAACCCCAAAAATCCCAACAGAATGCTCACTTGCTTCTCCGACCTCTTGGATGCAGAGCGTTGGAAAGAGGCCCTGGCAAGGAGTGCATACGCTTTGCTAATGGCGTAAGAGGCCAGAAGAATGGGAATGGTCGATCCCTTAGAGAAGATTCCAGAATCAGAATCATGGGGGAGGATGAATGTCTGGAGGAGGAGATTGGAGAGCGAAAGGGAGGTGAACAGGAATAGGGAGGCGAACTGGGGAAAGAAGAGGCGGGATTTAAGATGGGAGTCATCGAGGCGGAGGCGGAAGATCTGGGCGTTAGATTCGTCAAAATCGGGTTTGTCTTTGGATCTGGACCGTCGCTTGAGGTCGGGCGATTCTTGGGGCCGCCGGATGGCAGCCCGGAAATTAGATTGATCATTTTGGGTGGAGAGATTTTCAGGGTGGATGTAGGTAAAGAGGCCTTGAAGAAAGAGAACGGAGAGATTGGAAAAGGAAATGAGAAAAGAGAGAGAAAGGGAGAGTATGGAATGGAAGAAGACGTTTCTGTATGAGAGGAGAGTGGATATTGTCATGTTCTTTAGGTGTTGACTATAGGAAGGTCAGGAGTGGTGAAAGTAAGAAGAGGGAACTGGCCCTCTGGGCTCCATGGCCATGTTGCAGAGCCTCAGGAAGATGGTGAGGAATTAGGAGGATCTGTAGATGACTGCCATCGGCCGCCTCCAATGCATAAAAAATTAATTATGGAGAAAAACATGGCCACTCTGTTTCAGCACAGGATACTGTCCAAGTGTCCAGGTTCGATTATTCGGAAGCGGCGACGAAGATCGACTGGGAGAGAAGGTCAAATTTGAAAATAAGACTATAAAAAGGTTGAAGGAAGAAAAGAAAAGAAAAATTAAAAGTAAAAGAGATTTTATATAATGTTGTATAAAAAAAGTATCTCTAAGAATATAGGGTGGTTATCTAATATGGGAATACTCTTTTAGTAGATAAAGATTTTTCGGATTTTCTACTTTGTCCTTATCCGGAGAAATCGACTCACTTTTTCAGTTAATCGGTTCACTCATCGGTGCACTGAAAAGTGAGCCGATTTATCTGTAAAATGATCCGGTCAGTACACTGATTTGAACTCTCAAGAAATCGATACACCGATTTTCAAGTGATACAGTCGGTGCAACAATAAGTAAATCGATTCACTGGAAAGTAAACCGACTTTCTGATAGATAAAATGAAAAGTTCACTAAAATCCATACTCCTAAAAGATAAAGCTCGTGTTAGGATGTCCACTCAAAATATAAATACTTATACTATACAAGTGTAAATATACATGTAGAATATATGTGTGTAAGAGAGTCTAAAACTTTCTAAATTCATATGTAGAGTTGGAGAGTTTAGAAAATATTTAAACAATGTCTCCATTATCCTATCACTAAATACGCTTCAATGGGTCTTCTTCACTTGATCCACATGTGATATCATCTACTACTAAACATGATTCTACATGTTTTCTAGACTTCATCCACCAATGTACATGTTTATGCTGGGTCCTGAGGGCTTCATTCTCGATGGATATGATCTAGTAGAGGCTTGGTGACTCAATTTGTTTGTAGATATGTTTTAGCAGGGCTTTTGATGATTTGATCTATATAGATATAATTTTGGCATATTTTGATGACAAATTTATAGTTGAATATTCTCAACAGGGTCTTGGTGACTTGTTTTACTTGTTGATCATTTCACAAATCTGAAAAACTTAATCCACCTCAACTTTGATTTGGTACAATCTATGAAGTTTAATTTACTTCTAATGACTTCATTTGCAAAGTATACATGATTATATATAGAGAGAGCGGGGTTGAATATCTATTTGATGATAAATCTATTGTTGAATATGCTCGACAAGGTCTTGGTGATTTGCTTTACTTGTTGATCATTTGGCAAATCAGGACCAATTTGGGAAAAACTTCCACGCATTGGGTCATTAACTCGAGAAAGGGTTTGCTTCCAAACAAGCTCTCCTGCAGGGGAAATTAGCTCGGACCCCTTTCTTGTAACTTGTAAGAACGGGCCACTCTATTCTAACTAGCTTGCATGGCCGTTAGTGCTTGCACTCTTGCGATGCTCCATATCTTCGATTTCTGCTTCGGTTGGGGTTTGATTTGATGATGATTGGAACAATAGACTGAGGAGGGATAACACACCATAATACTCAAAGCCCAATAACTGGTCCTCTCCCATTATATATATAGAGAGAGAGGGGGTTTAAGATTTAGGATAAGAGTTCGTTGTTACATTTTAAAGGTTTTGGGTTCAAATCTTATAGACATCTAATAGTCAATTAACTCATAAAAATAGTTTGTCAATCCAATTACAAATACTAACTCTATATTAGAAAAACAACTTAAATAGTGATGAGAGAGAGTACAATGTTTGCAAACTTGCAATGACTTGAAAAATTGCAAGAGGAGCAGTTAACCTATACAAAATGTAAACGAATTTTTTGTGAGGTTGGCTACTTTAAAAACAAAAGCGGTCTCGATTCTAGGTATTGAATTTGAAAGGCACTGAACTTGAATCAATCAGGAGTTCAATCAGTTGGTATTAGAAAATATCTTGTCACCTAAATATACCCTAATAGTTAGTATCTGTCCAGCACTTTATTAAACTTTGATTTTAAACAACTCAGATTTTTTCCATTCCTTGTGTGTGTTAGCCAACTACCCAACATCCAATCATGTGCCCATAGTTATAGATATAAATAAATAAATAAATGGATCCCACACTCCCATTTTGGAATACTAAAAGTATACGTTGTTTGATCTCCTTTATGCACAATAAAAGTAGCATTAGATCGACAACTAATAATCCTATTGCTTTCAAATTGACATGTATTTTAGGTCGAGTCAGTCGAGTTCAAATTGATCCTAACATAAGTTGGACCCTATTTTGGACCTCATGACTCCTGTATTTCGGTTGTTTATTTTGATTCTTCATTTATACTTTTATAGTATCAGTTCCTATAATAAGTGATTCAAATGTTAGTTTTTTATGATGAGATATTTAGGGTTTTAACTTTTAAGACATGTGCAGAGAAATTGCATTAAAATGCTTTAGGGTTTTTTTTTTTTTTTTTTCGAATTTACGTGGGAGAAACTGCATGATATTTAGCGTAAAACTTCCACCGGTGAGCTCAGTACCCCTAAGGCACACCAAAGTTAGGCCATGGGGACTCAAACTTGCAACCTCCCACTTCCTGTGGCAGGAGGTAAGTAGTTGAGCTACACCCATGTGGATAATATTTAAAATGCCTTAGTTATCTGCAAAGTAGAACATTTAAGGCTTGATTCAAAATGGCTCAGGCCTGGATTTTGGACAGAACTAATTATATTTAAATTTTTCTCGTCATGGCCTCTTCCATCCATCACAATCCTACCAATGTACGACTTTTAGTTGGTGTAGCCAACCTTGTTTTGGTTCTCCATATATTTGGCTTCTAATTTGTTAGAACTACAACTTAATTCGAATAAGTTTGATATAGGCAGCCATCTTAACATGCGCAACATTTGTTAAAAGATACGGAATAGAGTGAAATTTCTATTTTACCTCCACTGGCGTACCGTTCATCAAGTGCCAGTATACCGATATGCAAAACATATATATGTAGAGCAGCGTATTATCGGTACACCAGTACTTGATGAGCGGTACACCTGTAGGGTAAAATGAGAATTTCACTCCATCTCATGTTTCTTAACAAATTTTATCTGTATTAGGATGGGCCTCCGTATTATATAGTTAGAAGTTTTGGATTCGACCTTTTTCACACTTAAGTGATACATGAAATTTGTGGATAATTTCATTTATTTATGAAATTATCTTACCTTCAATATTAGAAAGGGATATTCATATTATAAATAGCCAAACTTTAGTGTACGTTAGTAGTAGTTGGCTCACCAGTAAAAATTTTATATTAGATATCATGCTATTTAATTACGTGTAAATTTTAAAAAAAAAAAAAAAATTACAGTTTTCAAGACAATTGAGATGGATCTTAACGTCCCACGTGCTCAGCCCCAGAAAAGTTGGGCAAGATCAACATGAACTGGGGAGCGGTCATTCATGTTGGGCTGACCAGATGTACATTTTTCACGTGCCTGTGCCCATATGACCCACGGTGGATAGATGGTACTTTCATGCAGAGGTGGAATAAATATTCATTTGGGAAAGGGTCAATGTATAAAATATTTTTTTAAAGAGTTAAAATGCAATTTCTAACATATTTCAAAAGGGTTTTCAATTATGAAATATTTAAATTAGAAAAGGGACTTTTTAATAAGGAATGATAAGAAAAAATTACCAGCTGAAAATTTTTTTACTTCTGAATTTATTGGACAATCGATTTCATAGTATTGCCAGCTTTTAGATTTAATTAAATTTTTTATTTTATTATTCTTGGCAAGCCTTGAGTGTAATTAATGCTTGGTATAATAGCCCTCCAACTCCAAGAGTGCTCCTCTCTTTGAAATGTAATTTCAGGATGATATTTTTAATATAAAATTAAGTCTTTGAATTTAAAAACTCTCAATTTTAAAAGTCCAAAGATCCATAGTGAAAATGAAATAATTTTTTAGTACAATTATGAGATCAATTTAAAATATATTAAAATTAGATATAAATACAATTATATGGAGAGTAGATAGGTATGAGAATGAGAGTGTCAATTTAGACTCTAATGGACCTCACAAAGAGCCTGAGTTGACCATTCTTCATAGGTTACAATCATATTAGTGAAGGTTTTTTCTTTTTTTTCCAAAACTCTATTCTAATTACTTATAAATATAGTGTTTTGCTCTTATTTCTCTGTATATATGGATTCATTGCTAAATCAGATAAATTTGTGATGTTTTCTTTCATATGTTTGCTTATTTCACTAGGTCATTGCTTGTTTTTTATTTTTTTAACGGGAATCTTTGGCTCTCTGAGTTTTGTGGTGATAGCAAAAGATTTAAAGACAAGTACAAAATTGAATAAGTTCAATGACATAACAATTTTGAAGTTTGGCAAAGAAAAATGAAAGATCTTTTGTATAGCAAAATAGGATCGAGGTTTTTATGAAAAATCTCAAAAATACGTAAAGGATGGTCGTAGGGCTGAAATTTGAGCGGATCAGACTGAGTTTTAATAACTAAACTTAATTTATATAAAAATTTATTGAACCTAACCTGAGTGCTGGTTCGACCCGACCTGATCTAACTCGCTCTCGCTTTCTCGCTCACTCTAGCTCTCTCTCACAGGCATTGTAACAAACCTCGTTCTCGGGATATTCACGGCAAATGTAAATAGCGGGATATTTTCAAATTCTCGGATTTTTATCAGAAATTTAATGGGAAAATCTCGTGAAAAATGTAATATTAAAAAATAATAAAAATAAATATAATAAATAAATAATTTTCATCTAACACTTCTTGAGTAAAAAAATATCATACAATGAATTCATTGTTAAATGTCATATCAAAGTCATCCAATATCAAAACAACATTAAAAACACAATTATCCACCAAGAAAGCCTAATGTGAAGTTTCAAATTTTCAATTAACAAACTATAAAAAAAAAAAAAAAAAAATAGTATCACTGAGGTCAACAAAGATCATTAATAACATCAAATATCAATAAAATCATCATTGTAAGCCCTATACTCCTCCAAAGAATGTGCAGCATCATCTTAAGCATCATCACTAGAATATTGATTTTCTTCATTCTCTTCGTTCAAACTATCAAATGGATTAATATCATCAAGTGAAATGACATTTGAGTCTTTAAAGAATTTCTCCGCTGAAGTCTTTTTCATAAGTAAATTCACTTTCAAATAAACCAAATCTTGAAGCTTTTCTGGATCAAGTTTATTCCTCTTTTTCGAATTAGTTGCTTCAAAAACACTCCAAGTGCGCTCACATGCTGATGCACTGTATGATTGACTCAAGATTTTTATCGCAATGGACCACAAATTTGGAATTAAAGTTCCACATATGTCCCACCACATCCCTAAGTAATTAAAAGAATTAGATACACCTTATACAATTAATATAAACTATAAAATACTAAATCAAAATTAAACTAAAAAATAAATGAAAAGAAACTTACTAGGATGAGTTGATTGCATCAGCTGATTTGATATTTCTTCTCCAAAAATGCTTGGATCTCTAGAATGATAAAGAGTGAACTCTTTAAATGTTTCTCTCAAATCTCCTCTTGGTGCAATTTTCGTGATAATTTTATTGATGTCATCTTTAACTTCTGCATTTGGACTTATAATGTTCTCATAAAGGATGAAAATATGCAACTGCAGCATGCAAAGGACTACGTAATTTTTTTTTCCAACATTGATCTATTATGCTCAAAATTTCCTTACATTCATCTTCATCATCAGGATCTGGATGAAGTTTTCTAATAGCTACTATTACACGATTAAGTCCATCATACAAGTAACCCATTGTGGAATTATCATCATCTACCACTCTCAATATTCTAACAAGAGGTTCAATAATTTGGATTACTTTCTTTCCACCCATCCAAAATTCATCACTATGTAAAATGTCTGCCACGTTTTTTCCCTCACTTTTTTTTTACATTGGGGCATATTTCTCCATTCAACTGAATCAACTATCAATCTTAATGCATCTTCTTGACTCAAAACAGATTGTAAACAAATGAATTGAGTTGCAAACCTTGAAATGGTTGGCCTTTGCAACTCTCTTCCTTTGGTATGTACCCTTAACAAATTAAGGACATGTTGAAATCGATACAAAAACTTAACAATTCTTCGACCACTGTCCATGTAGGGCTTCACAAATGGCAATTTATCAATATCTTCCAACATTAAATCAATACAATATGCAGCACATTGTGTTTTAAAAATATTTTGATACTTATTTTCAAGTATATCTCCTGCAGAGATATAATTTGAACCATTGTCTTTAACAAATTGCACCACATTTTTTAGTCCAATCTCATCAGTCACAAAAGATATCAAATTAGCAATGAAAGCCCCACTTTTAATATTCCCTTGTGCACATATAGACCTAAACTTTTCTGCTGCCGCCAGATCTTCTTCTCGGCCTTAGATCAGGTGATCGGGAAAGTTTCTGCTGGCATGACCCACCACACCCCTTCTGTTTTTTTATGGTCTATCCATCTGTACCATCAGATCTCTGATCGGACTCGCGTGGGACCCTCCTCTGGTCAGTTTTTTCCACTGCTGCTTGGGGCAACTGAAATCCAGTGTACTAGGTTTTTTTCTTAGATCCGAATGGATCCTTTACTTCTCCACCTAGGATCGACATCACCATGGTCGCCCTTGGCCTACCTATCTACGGCTAAGGAAGACCTTGGATTTCGGTCAACGGTAGAGCCCAGAGATTTTTTTTCCCCTTCTCAAACGGTTTGGCGGTAATGTCGTTCGAACGAAAGGGAATAAAAGGGAGAAGTTTGGTGGATGCTACAGTGGTTTGAAGTGGAAAGGTAAAAGGGTAATTTCACCCAAGTTTTTGAAAAAAGGTGTGTAAGGAAAGAAAACCCGGGTGTCTGTATGGCTCCCCATTTTAAAAATGTGATTTTTCAGGTTGGATCATGCGGGTCAGGTTAAATCCCAACTTTTAAGACATGTCATGTGCAGAGAAATTGCATTAAAATGCCTTAGTTTTTTTTTTTAAAAAAAAAATTACGTGTGGGAAAACCACGGGATACTTAGCGTAAAACTTCCACGGGTGAGCTCAATACCCCTAAAGCACACCAATGTTAGGCCGTGGGCCTCAAACATGCTTCCTGAGGCGGGAGGTAACTAGTTGAGCTACACCCATGTGGATAACATTTAAAATGCCTTAGTTATCTGCAAAGTAGGAACATTTAAGACTTGGTTCAAAATGGCTCGGGCCTGGATTTTGGACAGAACTAATTATATTTAAATTTTTCTAGTCATTGTAATACCCTGCCCCAGATTAGGCGTGCTTTAGCTCGTTAATTCCTGTTTAGCCGGTTAATCTCGAAGATTTTGGTTAGGGCTTTGAGGAAAGTCCAGGTTTGGCCCTATTTGAGCTCGAAAACTCAGTGATCCAGCTCGTTGAGCTGAATGGGCATTTTGGTAATTTACCACTTGTTGTGTATATTTTTTTTAAATATTGTTGATATGTGTATATTATTGGTAAATAATGTTCTCCTAAATAAAGGATTTGCATTTCTGATTTTAAAATAAATTTATTTTCAGAAAATGGTATTTAAATCCCGCCCGTCAAAACCCCAAAAGGGAGTATTAATTATTTTAAAGGGTTTTGAAAATGAAATAAAATTTGAAATTAGTATTTTATGGTAAACCATTTTAAGAATGGTCTAGTTATTTCATTTCACCTCAAAATGATGTTTCTAAATTATTTATTTTAACAATTCTTTATTTAAGTAAATAGTGTAAATTTATGGTTTTTATTTAAATAAATGGTTTTTAATAAGAGTTAAATTCCAAAATTTTTATGGTGATTAAGAGTCTTAAAACCCAACCTATCTGTAAGGTTGGATTAAATTTTTGAGCTCTTAAAATTATTTTTTTAGTTAAAAATTGAGTTTTTATCAAAATGGGGCCCTTTCTGCAATTTAGAAATTATGGAAGGGCTGATTCGCAAAAAAAAAATGAAAAATTCTACTGTAGCAACGTCTCAGCCACCAGGCGTATGCGCTGCTGCTCCCCGATTTCCGGCGATGATGATTTCGTCGTCCCGTCCCATCACCGGATTTTCCGGCCAAAAACCTATATAAACCGGCCAGAGCCATCAGTTTAAACTCCCAGCAAAAAAATTGCATCTTATCTTCTTCCTCTCTGCTCTCTGTGTTTCAGCCGAGAACCCCCGAGCTTCTGTTTTTTTTTCAGGAACAGTAACTTAGAGGAAAGATTTTCAAAAAATCCGGATTTCAGCCCAGAAATCTAATCCAAGGTAATCACTGCATTCCCCTTTCAATTTCGATCGGTTTAGAATCAAGAAATTTTGATTTTGACTCTGTTTTCAGTGAGAAAAATGATTTCAAAGTTTAGGGAAAATTTTAGGGTACCTCGTATCAGTGAGCTTCCGGTGCTAAGATCGGATGACTTACTGAGTTTCAAAGCTCTAAACCTCTCCCTATGGAAAGAGGACTCCCGGAGGAATCCATCGGACCGGTCAGATGTAAAAACCGAGTTCAGAAAATCCTCCATTTTCCAAGTTCGGTTTTACTGTTCTCAGTCGTTCACTGTCTGTTACAGACAGTGAACGGGGGAGGAAGAAGAAGAAGAAAAAAAAAAAGGAAAAAAAAAATTATTTGATATTATTGTTGCTTGTAATTTGAAATGTTGGTTCCCTTTGAAAAAAAAATTATAAATAAATAATTAATTAAATGATTGAATAAATAAATATTATTATTTTATTCCAAAAATATATATATATTTTTTTATTTGATATTATTGTTGCTTGTGATTTTTAATATTGGTTCCCATTGGAAAAAAATGATTAAATAATTGAATAAATAAATATTATTATTTTATTCCAAAAAAAAAATTATTTTGTTAGATTATGTGATGTGATGATTTATACCCCTTGTTAATTAAAAGTGTACTAACCCCCTTTTTTCTTATTACTTATAGTGTAAATACTATTGTATCCGCTTCCACGCCGACCCTATTGGTCGGGCACTGAGTGATTCACTTTCATCCCGACGCTATATAGTCGGGCACTGGGTGACCTCGAGGCCTACTCAAAATGTCAGATCTGGTCCTATCTAAAAGACAACCGAGAAGTGACCTGGGGATCTAGACCTAACTCAATAAGTCAATCTGGTCCATACCCAGAAGACAATATGAGTTTCGACTGAGCCCCTTTTTACTATATTATTATCTCGTGGGTGATTTAAAAAGGATAGAAACCAAGTAGGAGACTCAAATCCATGAACCCTGGATATTTTGTGGGAAAACGTATGATTTTCAAATACTACTCGTGTGTATGTATTTGATCTGTATATTAATTGTGCACTTGTGTGTTGTTTAAAAAGAGACCGCGTAAACACACATAACGGTGAGGGAACTTAACTGCAGATTTTGTAAACAGGTTTTTATTGAACAATGAGTGGTTTCAGTTTTGATGAACCCACTCATGTGCCTATACACGATGCACTATGGTAAGAGTGCTGATGTTGATTGTGATATTACGATGTTGATCGTATGAGTATGAAAGACTGCTTCCACGTACCTGGGCTATTGAATCAATATCAACCATATGAGAGATGGTTTATGTCTACTGGACCATGGGGACCATTGTCGTAAGTTGCTGACTTGAGGGTGTCAGTATCGGCTAAGTCAGAGCCGGAGATGTACTTACAATGATGTATTTTGACCGTGTCAGGACTTAATACTGGTCTCAGCGTAGTCGGCAGGCGTTACAGTGGATGATGGCAGTGTTTGATGATGCTGTTATATTATTTGAGATTATGCGTGTTGTTATTAAGCATGTGATATTATTGAACTGTTGCTAACCTGTTTTATCTTTACTTAAACTGCATTGTTATATTTCCTTCACTAGGCTAGTTAGCTCACACCACTCACCTTTCAGGCGATGAACCCGAGGAGGAGAACCCTCTTTATCAGGCTTTGGATGGATAAGCTGAAGCGGTGTTTCGGGATTCCCCCTGAGGGGAATGCCCTTATCTTTTCTTGTTGGTTCTTGGAACCATTTGCTTTTATTAAGTACCGGGTGTGGTACTTAATTCATTTCAATGTGATGTATTAAACTGCTATGCTTTCGCAGTTACTCTTGTGGCATGATTTTGAATGATAAATCAATGGATGGTTTTGTTTGATGATATTATGATGTTGTTAATGTCTATTTTATGGGGTAGGCATATGGTACATGTTTGAGTCCACATGATAGGATCATGTGTGACATTTGGGCCCAACTGTTGATCCGGCCCAATTAGTTTGCGTATGCTTGTGGTTTAGTTTACTTATCAAAAAAAAAAAAATCAGTCGCGTTCCAAGCCCACCCTTCGGGTCGGGGCGTGATAGTCATGGCCTCTTCCATCCATCACAATCCTACCAATGTACGACTTTTAGTTGGTGTAGCCAGCCTTGTTTCGGTTCTCCATATATTTGGCTTCTAATTTGTTAGAACTACAACTTAATTCGAATAAGTTTGACATGAGCAGCCATCTTAACATGGGCAAAATTTGTTAAGAGATAGGAGATAGAGTGAAATTTCTATTTTACCTCCACCGGCGTAACGTTTATCAAGTAACGGTGTACCGATATGCAAAACATATATATGTGGAGCGGCGTATTATCGGTACACCAGTACTTGATGAGCGGTACATCTGTAGGGTAAAATGGGAATTCCACTCCATCCCGTGTCTCCAAACAAATTTTGTCCGTGTTAGGATGGGCGTCCATTTGATATAGGTAGAAGTTTTGGAATCGGCCTTTTTCAGACTTGAGTGATACATGAGACTTGTGGGTAAATTCGTTTATTTATGAAATTATCTTATCTTCAATATTAGATAGGGATATTCATATTATAAAAAGAAAGTTTCATATAAGTAAATATTGAGCTTAGGCGAATCAAATTATACTGCTCCCTCTGTCTCATTTGAAAGATTTGTATTTTTTAAGGAATTCTCTATATAAGGCTAGCACTCTATAAGATCTCATTCATTTTCAAGACACTTTTACTACTCCAATATAAATGAGACAACTAATTTAGGACAATTCCAAAATTCATATAAGACAACTAATTTAGGATAAATAGTATTAAAGATTTAATACTCTTTTTTCAAGTCTCAACAACTCAACCCAAGTATTTCAGCAATTCAACATGAATTCTATATTGTGGGGGAGAGAGAGAGAATCACCCAACTTGGCAATAGTGTATGAATCATAAAAGAGGAGGTCTGGGGATTAAGAAAAAAGTTTGGCTCTAAGTGGCTAAAACCTTTTGATTAAGGCCTTCTCAACATGAAAATGGGTATTTTTTATTTTTCTAAAAATGCTAAAATTATTTTGGCAAACAGATATGCTCAGCTGAAATTTCAAATTTCAAAATCTATGATCCTTTTCGGCCAATATTTTGGCCTGCTTTAAAAAATTTGGTTCGAAAGACTCTTTACAACACAGTCAATCATGTAGGATATTAAATATATTTTTTTAAAAAAAATCTCAATAATAAATTTTGTTAAAAGAGTCTCATTAAAAAATTTCATTCAAATAGTAATTTAGTTTAAAAATCTAAATAGTCAACACCAATAATTCCAACTCATTACAAAAATTGAGATTATTTTATTCTGAGTTGCCCCACTACTTAATGTAGATCTCTCTCTATAAATATAATGACTGTCTAGCGCCATGAGCAATTGCATACAGTTCATGAAGTGTTTTCAGTATAAATTTTGTATTTAAAAGATTCACTCAACTCAATAACTCAGTTTTAAATTAATAATATAGAAGTCAATTATATATTCTTCAAAATTCTATTCACACTTAATTCTTCAAAGTCACTCTCCATGAGATTACTCTTTATTGACTAAGTTAGTATGTATAAATTGGGAGGTTTACAAATAATTATGTGATTAATTTTACTTCTAACATGAGGCGGAGATACTCATGTTAAAAAATTATTAAATACCTACATGGTGTAGCTCAAGTGATCACACATCTAATTTTATAAAGTGTAAGATTGTGGATTCAATCTGGTCCATACCCAGAAGACAATATGAGTTTCGACTGAGCCCCTTTTTACTATATTATTATCTCGTGGGTGATTTAAAAAGGATAGAAACCAAGTAGGAGACTCAAATCCATGAACCCTGGATATTTTGTGGGAAAACATATGATTTTCAAATACTACTCGTGTGTATGTATTTGATCTGTATATTAATTGTGCACTTGTGTGTTGTTTAAAAAGAGACCGCGTAAACCACACATAACGGTGAGGGAACTTAACTCTGCAGATTTTGTAAACAGGTTTTTATTGAACAATGAGTGGTTTCAGTTTTGATGAACCCACTCATGTGCCTATACACGATGCACTATGGTAAGAGTGCTGATGTTGATTGTGATATTACGATGTTGATCGTATGAGTATAAAAGACTGCTTCCACGTACCTGGGCTATTGAATCAATATCAACCATATGAGAGATGGTTTATGTCTACTGGACCATGGGCGGACCATGCTGTCGTAAGTTGCTGACTTGAGGGGTGTCAGTATCGGCTAAGTCAGAGCCGGAGATGTACTTACAATGATGTATTTTGACCGTGTCAGGACTTAATACTGGTCTCAGCGTAGTCGGCAGGCGTTACAGTGGATGATGGCAGTGTTTGATGATGCTGTTATATTATTTGAGATTATGCGTGTTGTTATTAAGCATGTGATATTATTGAACTGTTGCTAACCTGTTTTATCTTTACTTAAAACTGCATTGTTATATTTCCTTCACTAGGCTAGTTAGCTCACACCACTCACCTTTCAGGCGATGAACCCGAGGAGGAGAACCCTCTTTATCAGGCTTTGGATGGATAAGCTGAAGCGGTGTTTCGGGATTCCCCCTGAGGGGAATGCCCTTATCTTTTCTTGTTGGTTCTTGGAACCATTTGCTTTTATTAAGTACCGGGTGTGGTACTTAATTCATTTCAATGTGATGTATTAAACTGCTATGCTTTCGCAGTTACTCTTGTGGCATGATTTTGAATGATAAATCAATGGATGGTTTTGTTTGATGATATTATGATGTTGTTAATGTCTATTTTATGGGGTAGGCATATGGTACATGTTTGAGTCCACATGATAGGATCATGTGTGACATTTGGGCCCAACTGTTGATCCGGCCCAATTAGTTTGCGTATGCTTGTGGTTTAGTTTACTTATCAAAAAAAAAAAATCAGTCGCGTTCCAAGCCCACCCTTCGGGTCGGGGCGTGATAGTCATGGCCTCTTCCATCCATCACAATCCTACCAATGTACGACTTTTAGTTGGTGTGTAGCCTTGTTTCGGTTCTCCATATATTTGGCTTCTAATTTGTTAGAACTACAACTTAATTCGAATAAGTTTGACATGAGCAGCCATCTTAACATGGGCAAAATTTGTTAAGAGATAGGAGATAGAGTGAAATTTCTATTTTACCTCCACCGGCGTAACGTTTATCAAGTAACGGTGTACCGATATGCAAAACATATATATGTGGAGCGGCGTATTATCGGTACACCAATACTTGATGAGCGGTACTGTAGGGTAAAATGTAATTGGGACTCCCCGTGTCTCCAAACAAATTTTGTCCGTGTTAGGATGGGCGTCCATTTGATATAGGTAGAAGTTTTGGAATCGGCCTTTTTCAGACTTGAGTGATACATGAGACTTGTGGGTAAATTCGTTTATTTATGAAATTATCTTATCTTCAAT
This sequence comes from Chimonanthus praecox, assembly GCA_022113865.1. NCBI lineage: Eukaryota > Viridiplantae > Streptophyta > Magnoliopsida > Laurales > Calycanthaceae > Chimonanthus > Chimonanthus praecox. The sequence continues at coordinate 117,026 of JAINRJ010000094.1, read as the reverse complement.
ATTAGATAGGGATATTCATATTATAAAAAGAAAGTTTCATATAAGTAAATATTGAGCTTAGGCGAATCAAATTATACTGCTCCCTCTGTCTCATTTGAAAGATTTGTATTTTTTAAGGAATTCTCTATATAAGGCTAGCACTCTATAAGATCTCATTCATTTTCAAGACACTTTATACTACTCCAATATAAATGAGACAACTAATTTAGGACAATTCCAAAATTCATATAAGACAACTAATTTAGGATAAATAGTATTAAAGATTTAATACTCTTTATTCTCAAGTCTCAACAACTCAACCCAAGTATTTCAGCAATTCAACATGAATTCTATATTGTGGGGGAGAGAGAGAGAATCCCAACTTGGCAATAGTGTATGAATCATAAAAGAGGAGGTCTGGGGATTAAGAAAAAGTTTGGCTCTAAGTGGCTAAAACCTTTTGATTTAAGGCCTTCTCAACATGAAAATGGGTATTTTTTATTTTTCTAAAAATGCTAAAATTATTTTGGCAAACAGATATGCTCAGCTGAAATTTCAAATTTCAAATCTATGATCCTTTTCGGCCAATTTTTGGCCTGCTTTAAAAAATTTGGTTCGAAAGACTCTTTACAACACAGTCAATCATGTAGGATATTAAATATTTTTTTAAAAAAAATCTCAATAATAAATTTTGTTAAAAGAGTCTCATTAAAAAATTTCATTCAAATAGTAATTTAGTTTAAAAATCTAAATAGTCAACACCAATAATTCCAACTCATTACAAAAATTGAGATTATTTTATTCTGAGTTGCCCCACTACTTAATGTAGATCTCTCTCTATAAATATAATGACTGTCTAGCGCCATGAGCAATTGCATACAGTTCATGAAGTGTTTTCAGTATAAATTTTGTATTTAAAAGATTCACTCAACTCAATAACTCAGTTTTAAATTAATAATATAGAAGTCAATTATATATTCTTCAAAATTCTATTCACACTTAATTCTTCAAAGTCACTCTCCATGAGATTACTCTTTATTGACTAAGTTAGTATGTATAAATTGGGAGGTTTACAAATAATTATGTGATTAATTTTACTTCTAACATGAGGCGGAGATACTCATGTTAAAAAATTATTAAATACCTACATGGTGTAGCTCAAGTGATCACATCTAATTTTATAAAGTGTAAGATTGTGGATTCAAACCTCAGTAGTCTAAATTTAATGTGCCTTAGAATACGACTCAGCTATGGAAGTTTTATCTTGAATATCACACAATTCTTTTTACATAGATAAATAAAAAAATTACAGTTTTCAAGGCAGTTGAGATCGAAGTTAACATTCCACGTGCTCAGCCAAAGAAAAGTTGAGCAAGATAGACATGAACTGGTCTAAATTTAATGTGCCTTAGAATACGACTCAGCTATGGAAGTTTTATCTTGAATATCACACAATTCTTTTTACATAGATAAATAAAAAAATTACAGTTTTCAAGGCAGTTGAGATCGAAGTTAACATTCCACGTGCTCAGCCAAAGAAAAGTTGAGCAAGATCGACATGAACTGGGGAGCGGTCATTCATGTTGGGCTGACCATATGTACATTTTTCACGTGCCTGTGTCCATATGACCCACGGTGGATAGATGGTACTTTCATTGCAGAGGTGGAATAATTATGAAAGGGTCAATGTATAATTTTTTTTTTTTAAAGTATTATGAAATATTTAAATTAGTAAGGGACTTTTTAATAAGGAATGATAAGAAAAAAAATTACTAGCTGAAAACTTTTTTTACTTCTGAATTTATTGGACAATCGATTTCATAGTAGGTGTTAGTTTTAATACCCAGCTTTTAGATTTAATTAATTTTTTTATTTTATTATTCTTGGCAAGCCTTGAGTGACTGGTAATGTTAATCCTATATAAACAAGTCTAAGTATGTAATTTAATGCTTGGTATAATAACCCTAACTCCAAGAGTGCTCCTCTCTTTGAAATGTAATTTCAGGATGATATTTTTTATATAAAATTAAGTCTATTGAATTTAAAAACTCTCAATTTTAAAAGTCCAAAGATCCATAGTGAAAATGAAATCATTTTTTAATTCAATTATGAGATCAATTTAAAATATATTAAAATTAGATATAAATACAATTATATGGAGAGTAGATAGGTATGAGAATGAGAGTGTCAATTTAGACTCTAATGGACCTCACAAAGAGCCTGAGTTGACCATTCTTCATAGGTTACAATCATATTAGTGAAGGTATTTTTTTTTTTTTTCCAAAACTCTATTCTAATTACTTATAAATATAGTGTTTTGCTCTTATTTCTCTGTATATATGGATACATTGCTAAATCAGATAAATTTGTGATGTTTTCTTTCATATGTTTGCTTATTTCACTAGGTCATTGCTTGTTTTTTATTTTTTTACTAAGTGGAGGGAATCTTTGGCTCTCTGAGTTTTGTGGTGATAGCAAAAGATTTAAGGACAAGTACAAAATTGAATAAGTTCAATGATATAACAATTTTGAAGTTTGGCAAAGAAAAATGAAAGATCCTTTGTATAACAAAATAGGATCGAGGTTTTTATGAAAAATCTCAAAAATACGTAAAGCATGGTCGTAGGGTTGAAATTTGAGCGGATCAGATTGAATTTTAATAACTAAACTTAATATATATAAAAATTTATTGAACTTGACCTGACTTGATCCGAATTGTTGATCCAACTCAACTCGAGTGCTAGCTCGAACCGACCTAACCCAACTCGCTCTCGCTCACTCTAGTTCTCTCTCGCAGGAAAGAGACAAGGATTAGGGCATCTGATTTTATATTAAATTTTTTTAGTGGGTCGGGTTGAGTCAATTTTTTTTTAAAAAAAATAAGTTTGACCCGACCTAATTCTAATTTAATTTGGATTTTTTTTTCTTCAACCTAACTCAGCGCTGATTTTAAAAATGTGATTTTTCAGGTTGGATCATGCGGGTCAAGTTAAAATCCAACGTGGTTCTACCCTGAATGGATGAAAAATAATAAGAGTGAGATTAGAAATTTACTTATGAGAGGACCTATGTAAAAAATTCAAAACTTTAGAAGAGTCTAACGTACATCTTTTATTATGTTTTAACAAGCTTTTTTAAATTGTTTAAATTAGAAAGAGTTTTTTTTTTTTTTTTTCAATAGGGGCCATTAGCATATTCATAATGTAGCATTTGTTTCAACTAGATCCCAATATTTGTTATATTATTATTCCTTTACATCACAATCATCTATACAGTAAGAACATTTTAATTGATTATTCAAAATTATGAAAAATATTATTTAAGAATTAATTGATAAATAACTGCACCTTTAGAACGGTATCAATGTTGTAAATCATATCTTCTTAAAGATGTTTTTTAAGAAGGATAGAATCTAGTTACTATGAGGTCCATGACATGTAAAGCATTAGCCAAGAAAATTCCAATTTAAAATAAAAATATACAAAAGCCTAGGAATAATTCATGTATGAAGGATTCGAAAAAAGTACAATATAATAAGAAGGGAAAGTTATGAAAGATTTATGCTGTAATTGTGATGGTTAGAAATGATAATTATAGGTCATTAAAGATATTAATTTTTTTAGTTTAAAGTTGGAATAAAAAGGTTAACTTTTTATTATTAATTTAAATTGTTTTACACATTGATCTACTATCTAAATTCAAATTAAGCCAGAGTTACTATCGATCTAACTTCTTTTTATTAGATTGGATTTCAACATAATAACTAATTAAATAATGAACTAAATCTTAAGTTAAATAAATTTAAGAATTCAAAATATTTTATTTTTTTTACATCAACTCCCAACAACATGTAGTCTAATATATTCATTTTCATCCAAGGTATTCTTGGGATAGATTTAGGCTGAGTATATTAGAGTTGTTTCTTGGTGAATATTGCTTAGTAATTTTGTTAAGAGTGAAGATTTATAACAGGGTACTTTACCCATCTCAATAAGTTTCTATTTTTATCAAATGAAATGCATTGGTATATACACTATATTATAATATTAGTATAAGATTAGATATTTTTTAAATAATTGGGACATGTTTCACTTTTTAAAGAAAAAAATTAATAGATTATATTAGATTCTCTCTTCTACTTGAGCAAATATGAAGATAAAAATAATAAGAATTTAGACTCTCGTCAGCAGAAGTAGGTACAAGAACCCATTTTTTAATATGCTTTAAAGATTAGTTAAGTGTTTTACGATACTTGAACTCCTTAGTCTTAAAAAAAAAAAGACGTTGTCTTTTTGAGAGTTTAATTAATTATTTTGACGATGACTTTGGTCTATTTTCTAATATGAGTTCTACTAAAAATTATCTTAAATGGATTAATCAAATTATACTTTTTGATCTTTTAAAATTTGATGACTTTAATTTTTTTAATTTTTAGACTTTTTTAGCCTTTAAAAACATATGATTTCTAAAAAATTACTTTATGTTTGAATATAGGTCTCACAAAGACCATCTTAAATAGATTAATCAAGTTATTCATTAAAAAATTTCAAATTTTAATCATTTAAATTATTTTTAAAAATATTTAAAAACATATAGAGCCCAATAAATAATCCACTTTGATTAAAAAAGATATTGCTTAAATAAGAATTCACTTAAAATTACTTTAATTTGGTTAATTATATCATAAATTTTAAGACTCTATTGCTTTGTTGCTTCTAAATATTTATTTGAATTATAAATTTTATATTTTATAAAAAAATTTCAGTTTAAAATCAATTGAATTAAATTTTAATGTATTCACTAATTCGAAAGTCATTGACAGTCGCTTGAAAGTTAAAAAAAAAATCAATCGACAACGTCACCATCACACGGAACTCATGAAGGATAAAAATTGATGTCGGATTCTTTCACCATACTCCTAAAAAATATCTCAAGACCGCATCCCCACGCCTCAGATATTTTCCATTGCCGTGGGCGGGAAGAAGGAGATTACTTTCCACTGTTTTCCACCAAACAAAACCTGGAAAATGCCTTTCCATTCTACCTCTCCTCTCTCTCTATAAATGAAAAGTTAAAAAGAAGAAAAACTTGTAAACAAAATCCAGCCTCTCGTCTACTCATCTCTCTCTCGTCGGTACTTGCGCGTCGCGATGGATTTCACGGAGACGAGCTATTGTGATGGATCTTGGACAAATGAGAAACACATCTCCTTCCTCAACAGGATGGAAGCTTCTTTCGTTAGGAATATGTTTGAAAAAGACGACCATCGCGCTCTAACGTGCGCCATTGATGGCAATCTTCGCCTTGACAGGCGCCTCCCCGACTGTGAGGAGTCCACCCGCGATTTCAATGATAGTCGAAATAAAAAGAAGGCCCTAATAAAGATTGGTGAGATTTTTCTTTCCAATTTTTTCCTTTTTGGTTAGATTGATGCATTGAGTTTAGATCTGCGCATTTTGATGTTTTTGAATGTTAACATGGAAAAAAAACTTTAATTTTTTTTTTTTTTTTTAAACTTCAAAAATTATCATTTGAGTTCCACACGAATTTTTCTCTCTTCTATTTTAAAATATATAAAATTTTATTTTTTTTTCCTTATTTTTTCTGCTTTATCAAAAATTGTATTATCTATTGTCTCACCGTTCGATCGTTAGATCTCAAAAAAAAAAAAAAATCCAGATCCGCGGATGTTATGCTATCGTGCGCCTTGCCGTTACTTTAGAAAAAAGGAATAAAGCAATTAAGGTGCATGTTAGGATGACAGTGAGAGGAAATACCCAAATTACACTGCTAAGATTCTTCTCCTTTTGTGATTTTCTTTTTCACTTATTTCTTTCATTTTTTTGTGCATATCAGAAACCATGGAAGCAAATAACAACAGCGGTACTAGAGGCGAGAAGAAGACGAGGAATGAGCCACAACATTATCGTCGTCAACAACAACAACAACATCATCATCATCAAAGAGAGAAAGCGTCAGAAGATCAGGTTCTTTTCAAATATTTTCTCCTGCCCTTAGTTTGCATGTTTTAATCTGTCTTGCCTCTAAAATTACATGGTTTTTTTAATGATTTATGAAAATACAAAGCTATTTTTAGGATTCCATTGTACTGATTTTTGTGGTTTACTTGATGGGAGTTATAGGCAGGATAAAAGATCCATTTTTTTTATATTTCATTAATTTTAGTATTATTTTTTTGAAAGATTAATTTTCGTATTATTTAGAACATTGATCAGATACCTATTACTTCAAATGAATAAAAAAGTTCAATGTCAAATGATTAAATATCCACTATTTTTAATTTTCTTTTCACATGATTAAATCATCTTAAACATGTCTCTTATTTTATCATTTATTAAAAATACTTTTAAATTATCTCAAATTTGACATTCTTAACTCTATTTTTCATAATTAATCTACTGATGCAATGTATTATATATATTACTTTTGTCTTAAATTCATATGGTTAATTCAATTGAAGTAACTAATGAAAAAAATAAAATTTTAAAAATCAACAGTAATAAATAATACAATACCTTTAATAATGATAGGATAATGCTTCGTTCTAATGTATGACTGTGAGTGCCTGTGAAATATACAAGTGTGTAATCTTCTTATTTGATATATTAGATGGGCGAGTAGGCCCTATCACATGGAAGTTCTAATTATACAATATATAAAAATTAAAATTTAAGACAAAAAAATCATTTTTAATCTTTAGATATAAATTCATCAAAATCAAATGTAAGTATTAATTTCACCTAGCAATCACTTTTTATGTTAAAATTTTAGTGTATGGTATTTCAAAATTACAGTTTTAGTAAAAAATATAATCTTTGGTTATAATAATCAGGATCCCTAAAAAAATTCTATTATCTTAACATGGTTCATCTGAGCCAACTTTGGAACCTAAGTCATTTTTTTTGGACCTGAGTATCTGGCATATTGGTTTATACTTTGTATACAATTGTACAGCTTTGAAGGTCTTGAGTTCGAAACAAAATTTCATCTGTAATGGTTGACTTAGACTCTCATGTGGGTCTATCAAACTTTAAAATTACACTCTTCTTTCTTATATTCACTTAGTTATTTAAATTAAATTTATTTTATTATTAGATTAAAGATTTATTCGAAATTTATGTCATTTTGAATTTTAATTTTTATATTTTAAAAATCATAGCTTTTGATCTTGAAAATATTTTTCCAATCACTGGACCCATCTCTTCCATTTTAAGCATGTCATTTGTCTTCTGAAATTTGTAAAAATGTATAAAAAAATTAAAGAAAGCTTAAAGATGGTGAAATCGAATCTAAAGTACCCATAATACTTGACCACCAGGTAGACAACATATGAAGAAAAATTTAGTAGATATATTTGAGAATGGTAAAATAACTAAGCTCTTTTGATGTGTAAAATGAATATAAATTTTGTAAGTGTTTTCTCTCAAGTCATTTTAATTATTTCTCTCTAAGATCTATTATTGAAAAATAGATTTTTTTCCAAAACTGAAATGATTCAAATTACCCATTAAATGCACTAGAGATTAAAAAAATGATTAACATATTCTTTAATAAATTAGTGTTTAGGAATAGTGTATGGTCATATTTTCATGAAGTAAGATCTAACTTTACTATGATTTTGATCGCTAATAGATTAGATTATCAAATGGTGGTGAGCTGCAGATGCATGCATATCGGCATATGGTTTGTTCGAAGCATGGTATACTAAAATCGATATTTTTCACATGTTTACATGTATCGGAAGTATTGAATTTTATTAATCATTTTAAATAAAATAATAAATTCATTATTTAAACGCAACAGTATTTGTGTGATAACGAGTTGTGAAAATGAATAAATGAACTTGAAAAGCTGGAGTTTCTAAATTAAAATAAAATGGTTTAAACTCTTATCCATTTCTATATTTATACTGAAAGTGTCAAAAAAAAATTATAAATAAATTTTGATGTGTATGTAGTTCTAAAGAAAATATTTATCTAAACTGGTTTAATTGTCGACAAAGGCCGCATTACACGTATCAACACGTACAAAGTGAGTTTACCGAAATGTACTCGGTGCTGCATTCATGCTTGGTTCGTGTTGACTTCTCTTTTGAATTCTATATTTCTATTATTTTATCAAAATAAAGATAGCTGTTAAAATGAGGAGTATTTACCAGCCTAGTAAGTAGTAACTATAGTCTCCTTTAATAGAATGATCTGTATCTACACTTTTTATATAGGTGCTGCCAAGGAAATGCCTTTTTAACTGTTGAATGGTGTAGGAGTGACTCATTAAAGTGTCCTGTGTTCAAAGCCATAGTTTGATTCATCTTTGAAATAATAAAAAATAAAATTATTTTTGTTTGTTACTTGATCTACTACAACAAAAGGCCTCAATAAAAAAAATGTCATAGCTCCTTTTTATTAGAAGACTTCTAAGTTACACTTGTTGAACTAACTTTTTTTTTTTTTTTTCAGTTAATTTAGAAGATAAAGCCTATAATTTGAAGATTGTTACATGTGTGATGTATGTTAAATAATTTGCATGCCTTATTCATAAGTTTGAGATCAATTTTGTCATTTTTAAATATTTATTTTAAATCAATATATATCAAGAAGAGTAATATTAAGACAGAAATGGCTATTGGAAACTCTAAGGAGTTGGCATGATGGTTCGTCTTATGAAGTGAAGTTTTGAATTCAATCACGCTTATCTTCAACATGCCACTCCTCATAGACTTAATCGATCTGTGTAGATTGGAAAGTTTATACATATTTGTGGGTTTAGTTTTACCTCTAATATGAAATGGGGATTGGAGATGTCATAGGATGACTCATGACTCATGACTCAATCAGCTCTGTGAAATTGATTTGTTTCAAAATAGATGATTCTAATGGTTTTCATTTGGTCACTGGTGTTTTTTGGTAACACCTGACACCACTCACAAGAAAATGATTTTTTATTATTTTAAACTTCTACAATCATTTCTTAGAAAAGATATTATTATAGAAAGATAAAATCATAAAAAGAAACAGAAGAAATCATCTTATTGCAAGTCGATGTCGTGTATTAATAAAGCATCGGTGTTTAAATCAAAATACTGATTCTAATTCTATTATTGTCCTTGTTTCTTTGACTTGTGCTAAATATCTTGTGGATCTTTTTCATTGGTGAAGTGTTTGTCTCTTTATAATTTCGTTTTGATGTGGCTTACACTTTTCTGCAGGTGGTCCCGCAGATAGGGAGCAGAAAATGAAAAAATCTGAATTCTCTGGAAGTGGATTTTATACAAGGAGACGAGAGAGGGTGCTCTCTATGGTGGAAGTCCACTTCTAGAGAATCAGACTCGAAATAAAAAAGGATGGATGCCCGGATCTGTTTGGAAGGCCCCAACTTTGAAATCGTCCTCACTGAAATCTGAGATAAAGAGAAGCTGAAGCTGTTCTCTCTCTCTCTCTCTCTCTCTCTCTCCTCCTTGCACTTTGTCCTCCTTGTCAAAAGAAAAATCGGCATTCAGTAGTGGTAGACTAGCATGAGAACGTCAGTAAGGATCGCATATTGTCAAGTGAGACACTCGGACTGGAGTTTGGCTCTTACATGTCTGGCTTCTGAGTGATTTTCTGCTCGTCTGCTGTAAATAAATAAATAAATATTATTTCCTTTTTTTATAACGTAAGTCTAGCATTTCCATTAACAAAGATTAATTGAGGATATAATCATAATACATCAGACACCAAGAGAACATAAAAATATAACAAAAATATAAAGAAGCAGATTTAAGCAGCATCCTTCACAGGTCGTCAATGTTCATGTCATATCTGCCTGGTCTTTGCCTTTGTGATCATGGCCCCCCTAAAAAAATGGGGCTGATACGTTACCTATAGTCTGCAATGTATTGGTGTGTTACAATCGGCCAATCGGTCTATAATAGTTAATACGTAGTGTTGCTTTAATAGTGTAATACCATCTCATATTAACGTAACACATTTTTTTACTCCTTTCATACACAGCTAAAGAAGAGGCTTCTCCTATTGATTCTAGAGTTCATTCTACAAAAATAGTGGATATTCTAAGTAAAACCTCTATGGGTGAGTCCACTAGCTTTAAGGTACATCAGTTGGAGATTGGTCATCTTGGTCTGTCTCTACAATGTGACACCCAGGGGTCGAAATATCGGTCGATACTTATCGTATCGGCTGATATGTATCGGTTTTAGAAGACCGAACGATATCGGCCGATACGATATGTATCGGCCATACAAAAAGATTATCGGCCGATATGGCCGATATTCGGTTCAGAATATCGGTCACCATATCGGCCGATATGCATAAATATCGGTATTTAAAATTTATTTATTTATCTCTAAAAAAAAAAATCGATACGATTTTTTCACGGTTTTTTTCTGTTTTTTGCACGGTTTTAAATACTAGAGAAGAGAGAAATGTAAATATCGGAGGAGAGAGAAACTTATCGGCCGAAATATCGGTCTGACTATTTTTTTTGACCCCTGGTGACACCATTTAATTTTTTATTTTAAAAATAAAAATAAAAATATAATTATTGTTATTATTAGAGCCTTAAACATTAAATGATTATTGATAATAGATACTAAAGGTCAAAGGTGTTTGGTTTGTCTTGGTTGAGTTTCAAAACTAAACTCCTTATGCAATGAAACGAAAGTAACATCAATAACGTGGCATTTGTTAGTTGTCTAACATCAAAATCTTGGAACTTAAAAAGGGAATCTGATTATCATTTAAAGAGAATGAATACACGTAACGCAAGTGATGATCGAGTTTTATTTTATTTTTTATAAAAAATTTAAAAATAATTTGTTTGTAAGGCCAAAGATAAGTCTAATATGGAATTTTGCATAAAAAGAGCGTCCTTTTGAAATGGTAGGTTGAAAGAGAACCAGAAGATATAATGATATGATGTGGATAAAATGAGAGGATTTGCTTCTGATTTTATCCATATTGGTACGGCTAAAGGCAGATTTATTAAGATGTCAGGTATGTGTTCTCCTCTCGATCCTATAAGCGATATCATTTAAAATTATATTTATCAGATTTATATAAATGTGAGAATATATTTTTAAAATATTTTATTTTTTGTTATAAAGTCACAAAAATGAATTTCTGAGCTTTGAAATATAATTTTGAACTTAAAAGGATTTTGAATACATATTTAAATAATAATAAATAATCTTCTTAATCAAGAATTTCAAAGAATTCATACCATTGCTTTATCTGTTTTCGATTCAGAGAAAAATGATACATTCTGGTGTAGATGATAAATCTTTGGCCCCATTAAATGTCAAAGAAGATTAAATGTTTGGCCCCATTAAACAATATAGAAGATTAAGTTGAGATTGGATGGAGACATCCATCTGGCTCAACAACTACTTTACAAGATATTTTTTAGCTGATTGATTGAGATACCAGATTTATGACACGTGTCCCATTATGTGGGCGCACTATTTAAAACCCATTATTTGCTGATCAGTTTTGTTTTAGGAAATGAGTGAGAGACTCAAAAGAGAATAATTGTCCATTAACTAATTATCTCTCAAGTGGGCGATGTTGCGTTCGAGTTCTTATGACTGCACTTGTAGAGATTTTTTTGTAGAGTTTTCACATGTAAATTTAAAATAAATAAATAATTAGCTAAGGCCCATCCAAGCTTCTACAGACGAAGGGTATGATGCACATCATCGGCACCATCATCAATGTCAAAGTCAAAACCTATTATTTATTTAAGGTGGTCATTTAGAGATCTCACTTTTCTTTTAAGAGACATTTAATTTCAAAATTTTGTATTAAAATTACTATTGTGCCTCTTATTTTTTTTAAAAGGATGATTTCACAAAACTGAGGGATAGTAATTTCACATAAAATTTTGAAATAAAGTGTCTCTTGAAAGAAAATGGAGTGTCTAAATAACTATCCATCTATTTAACTCTCTTAAAAGATAAAACAAAAGAGATAAGAACTCTAGAAAAAACTTAGTGAATCACGTATCAATTCAGCAACCAAACACAGAGTCAAACTTTTTTAAAAAATATCCCCCACTCTTTTTTATGCAGATTTTCCTTGGAAAATATTCGTATGTTTATTGAAAATTTTATAATTTAAAAGGTTATCCCTGTTTTTGGCTCAAATGGGGCATAACCTTCATCAAATCATCTGTGAAGGACAATGATGAATCACATTTCTCTTTTTTCTCATTAATTTTAATATCATCATCATCATCATTATCATCTCCATGATCAAGAAAAGATCCTTCCGGCTTCATTCTTTCACCTTCTGGACTTGATTATAATCTGCCCTTCTCTGTTCCTCAAAGCTCAACATGTTCTCATCAGTATCAATATCTGGGAGAAAGTAGAGTTACAGAAACAGTAAGAATAATAATAGTGAAAGCGCATTATTTTAACATAGTTAGATTTTGGACTTCCTGATCTTAATGACTTCTGACTAAAGTAATAAACATTAAGGTAGTCACATTGTCATTACTTTTATTTTAAATTTGACACAGTTGATGGCTGGGAATGATAAAGAAAGCGGTTAGTAGGTTCTCTTTATCTATTTATGGGAGGCACGCTGGGTGAAAGGAGAGTCCTGGCGGTGTCACTCAGGCACCAGCTTGAACCAGTGGAGCAGAACATCATTTAATAGCTGCCACTTAATGTTTATCAGTGGTTGGTCCATGCTTTCTAGAAATGAGAACCTTTCAGGCAAGAGGCCACACTGTGATTGAACTATGGAGGACCTCTTTCTCTTTGAAACAATCCCAACTTCATATTAAAGGGCATATATTTATTAAAATTAAAAGCTAAGAGAATATATTTAGATTATTAATTGATAGTGAAACTTTATATATTTTACATCAATATAATCATTTATTAAATGAATTCAATTACATGAGATCACATGTTTCATTAGAATGTTTCATTTGTAACATTTCACCAGCCTAAATTTATAATATAAGAGAAACTCATAAATCTCATTATATAAGTATATATGATGAGTCATGAAACGTCAATAATATTATTATTTTTTGAACATGATGAAATTTTATTAAAATAAATAGAAAAAAGTACAAAATAGAGTACCTCTGTCCTTCAATACGCTGGATAATTTCTCCTGGCCCTAAGCACTATCCAATCGACCCAATTGAAATATAGATTCCGGGAATTCAAATGTCTCACTTAGTCCAACCTAATCTTTCCCTCTAGGGGTGAAACTTGAGTTGGGTTTGGCCCGACCTGCATGACCTGACCCGAGAAATCATGCGGGTTGGGTCTGTGGATTTCATCGAGTTGAGTAATTTTCGAGTTAACTCGACCCGACCCAACCTGACTAAAATAGATTTAGAATGTGGGTTTAGTCAGAATTCGAATTGACTTGGATTAGAATTCAGATCAGGTCGGGTCAAATTGGGTTCCATAAAAACCCAATCTGACATGATTTCAGCCCTATTTTCCCCTTTTACCTTCTACCACTAATTCTCTATTTTTTTCTACAGCTAAGGTAGAGGTGACACTATTCCAATATCTCTGCCTCCTCAAGCAACTTCTTTTGCTTCAGCCTCGTCTGCTTCACCAAACATCTTTGTTTTCTCTCCTTGCTAAGAGTTAAGGGTATAAATCTCGGTCGATACTATACGTATCGGCCAAAGAAAAAAAAAATCGGCCGAGATATTTGAAATATCGGCCGATATATATATATATAAACAACCTTTTTTTATTTTTTTTTCAAAAAAAGTCATCGAAATTTTTGAAAAAAAAAAAAAAATTGAAGAGAGAGGGAGAAAAATTCGGCCTAGATCTCAGCAGAACCGAGATCTCAGCCGATACGTCCACCGAATTATCAACCCCTGATGAGAGCCCTTGATCAAAATGGGATGTACTTCAGAACTTGTTATTTAAAAGGTCTCCTATTGGGCCTGGGCCATATAGATCCAGCTGAGACCATAAGAGGTCCAGGTTGTTAAGCACTTAAACGAACTGCCTTAATGGGCCTAGAAAAGTAGAAATCATTTGTCCGTATAAGATTCTGAGTCTTCTCAGGTGGGGTCAAGCTCTGACTTGAAAGCAATTCGACAGACCTGAGAAATCTGCTTCTCACTGGCCGCCGCCGCCGCCACACTCCACCGTGGGACGGCTTTCACGGGACTCGGTAATGGAATTCCATAATATTTTATCTATTTTAAAATTTATTCAATAGCTTTTCTAGACACAGAAACTCTCTGCAATTCGATAATGCATGCTTTGATCTTCCAACAATAAAAGCATGATTTCCCCGTTAACAATAATAAAATAATGAAAATAATTTACTTTTCCGCATTCGCCGCTTTCGTTGGACCATCTGAGAAAAAAAAAGCATCTCATTCGTCTCCATCCCTTTGGAATGGAGTCGGAAACCGACATCTCATCTTCCATGTTCCCGTTCCTCTTTTTTCCATGGCTTTTCCACAAAATCATCACTTTTCGCTTCTCAATACTAATAACGATACTCACTTCACTCTCTTTCCATCAAATTCCACTTTCCCCAAACACCAAACTTTCTCTGGAAGCGCCAATGACAAGACAAAACTCTCTTCTCCCCTCCTTCTGTCTCTTCTTCTTCTTCTTCCTCTCCTCTTCCTGGGCCCATTCCTGCCCCCCCGACTCTGGCCCAGTCGAGCCCACTGCCCCTCTCATCTCCTTCCTCCAGCGCGTCCAATCTACCGCTCTCCACACCCTGGGCCCCACCAACTTCGACCCCAAGCTCTACGTTGACCTCCCCCTCAACTTTGACCTCTCCTCCACCGACGCCGCTTTCTCCAAGCTGCCCCGTTCTCCCAACGGTTCCGTCTCGGCTCCTGATCTTGAACGCTTCGTGGACCGGTACTTGGGCCGGGACGGGAGCGATCTGGTGCCGGTCAAGCCAGTTGATTTTGTGGCCGAGCCGGAAGAGTTCCTGCCGAAGGTGGAGAGCTCGGAGGTGAGGGCCTGGGCGTTGGAGGTGCATTCTCTGTGGAGGAACCTGAGCCGTAGAGTTTCGGATAAGGTCAATGTACGGCCGGATCTTCATACTCTTATTCCGCTTCCTGGGCCAGGGGTTGTACCAGGTTCCAGGTTTAAAGAGGTTTATTACTGGGATTCCTATTGGGTTATCAGGTCATTTCCTCTCTTTAGTCTTTACTGAGCAATTCTTACCTGACCCGGCCCAGACAATGGGGCCCAATAAAATTTTCTAAGAGACCCAAGTTGTCTCCACCCATATTTAATTTAGGTTGGGTCTGAGGGATTCCGACCTGGCCTCATTTAAAAATCAACAGCCCAACTCTCTCTGGCTCGAAATGCTATAGGTCTATAGCCCATGTATTTCACGCTTAAGCTCAAAGATTTCAGCTCACTGATCACATTGTCACGGCAGAATTGATTCATTTTACATTTTACCATTTTTTTTTAATTAGTGCAGGTCCAGCGGACTTACAGGGTTTAAAAGGCCAGGGTGTTTTAATGGCTCTTACTTTATGATAAAAATATATAGATAGCTGATAATATTCAACATGATAAATTGATAGGTAGGGTCTTGAGTTGAATTCACCCTCAAACCCTCGAGGCCACTCCCATGCAAGTAACTTTACATGTGCTCATAGAATTTGTCTCACCTCCGACATAGGTGAGGATACCCATGTTAAAATATATATATATATATATATAGATCATTGATATGCTGAATATGAGAAAGAAGTCTCATATGAACATTTTTCTATTTGATTTAAGTATATAAAACAAACAGCTGATAGGTAGCTTCACTTCAGTCATCTACTTTCTATGATTGAAATCAAGTGGCTTTATATGTTGAATGAGTCTTATAAATCATTTAGATCTGCAACCGTTTATTAGTATGTAGGATCATTAGACCTGAACTTATTGTTAATTTTCATGTCACTGAAATTGAGTCGTGAGAGGATTCAGATACATCAGCATAGTGTGTTTCCCATCCTGTTGCATATGGATGGGATGAGTCTTTACCACATGGACTAAGGAAATAGCCGATGGGTATGTATGACCCACCTTTCTATGAATGCTCTTTTTCTATGAATCTTTTCATGGTCAGAATGAAGTTCCAGCCAAAGTATGTGGTCAAACTTGCATACAATTTGCAAAATTGTCCAAAGATTGATTTGGCCCTAGTTTTAGTTTTATTTTTTAAGTTTTCGGCTTCTAGGTACCATCAGCATTCATGTTTGACACGGGCACAACTTAGGTTGAGTTCAACTCAAATCAAGTTGGACAAATTGCTAGTTAAGTTAAGTACTAGTTAGACCCAATTGATTTGGGTTTGGTTCAAGTTACACTTATAAATATGCTATTGTACAACACACTGCCGGACCAGGAAAAATTCCTTGTATTTGAATGAGGAGAATTTAATTAGGAGGTTCTCTATGTTTGGATGGGGAGAAGTGGGTAGACTTCAATTAGAGAGAGAGAGAACTTTACAAGGAAAGGAACACAAAGCTGGGAAATCAATGCCCACCACCTCAACAACCCAAAATAATTACAACAAACTATTGACAAAATCCAACGTCATATTTAGACCCCACCACACCATTTCCCTCAGCTGCGGAGTTCACAACTTTAGGAACCCAAGAGACGGAGAAACCATTTGAAGTAATGGAGTGATGAATCCTCTCTACTTTATCTAGATATAACCGAGGGTAGAGAGAGCCTAAGGCCAGCCAACAATCACCTTGAAGTCCCCTTCTAAAATACCACCAATAGCACCCAAATCCTCCATTTTGATGACCCCTTCCCAAAGAGCATGTAGTTCTGCTTCAATCACTGAGCAATTGGCAAAGGGCTAGTAAAAGAGATTCGAGTCTCTCTTGAATGGTCTCGAATGATGCCACTGTAACCCGCCAAACCGCGATCCCACACACAGTTGCAGTCAAAATTTAGCTCGAGGAGAACCAACTTTGGAGGAAGCCAGGAAGTCGGCTACTGAGAAATTGAATCCAACTTAAACAATTCCACCAAAGCCTAGTCCTTATAGATGTTAGAAATGTGCATCCCTCGATATTTGTCAAACCCCACAATTCCCCAAGAAACTCTAAACTTAGTTAAATCAATAACTTGAGATTCAGAAGTCGTCGTTCCCTGAAAGACCCTTTTATTCCTCTCTAACCAGATAGACCAAAACATGCTCAGCAACATCACTTTCCAAAGATTTCTTCGAAAGGAGCTACCACCTAGAACCACCGCTTTGTTATGCATTGCATGCCAAGCCACCGCTATACATAAGACAATACCCAAAAGTTGAAAGAAATGCAACCAAGTATGAGTTGCAAACCTACAATGGAGGAGGACATGGTTCACCGATTCCACATTTGATAAATAGAGGGGATATGCATTAACAATAATTATCCTCCTATGTCTCGAATGATCAATCGTTAAAATCTTCTCAATTCTAGCAAGCTACCCAAACACCTTCACCCTAAGAGGAGCCTCATCCAAGTGAATCATCTTCTCTTCCAAGAGAATATAGTGTTCTTCACCTATATCGAGAGAATACCATCTTCTCCAAGAGAAGAAAACATGGGTAGAAATTCTCTTGTGGGGCCTGCAAATAGTTAATCGTCCTCTCTTCCAAGAGAAGATGGTGTTCATCTCTGTTGGGCCTGGGAGAAAACCACTTCTCCAAGACAAAAGAAGATGGCAAAAGTTCTCTTACCTGTAGAGAACCCTTCTACTTTAAGTTCTCCTCGTCCAAACACAACCCTGGTAGGAGAACTTTTGCCCATTTTCTCCTCTTGGAGAAGATATTCTTCTCCTTGGAGAACACTATCCTCTCTTGGAGGAGGGGAAGATTCACTATTTGTAGGCCCGGCTTTCTCTTCGAGAATGATCCTAACAAGAAGAGAAGTCTCTCCATCCAAAGGCAGTCTTAAGAGACTAACCCTATTTGTTACTCACTTTTTTGAGTTAAATGGAGTTGGAATATCATAAGTTTGTTTTGGTGACTGTTTTTCCAGTGGTCCATCTAATGTGTATAAACTATTGGACATTTATCATTACCATCCATCAAAGCTATCAAATTGATGAAATGGAGAGGGTATTAGGTTAAGGGTGTAGGAATTTTATTTTTTAACTACAATGATAGAGCATTGAATGATTAAACTGGTTTAGAAGTTATTTTACTCTATAACAATTAACTAAAAATTAGAAATGCTTTTTATTTGAACTTTCATCATTCTCTCTTTTTCCTATACTTGTTATTTCTCAGTTTGCATTACATGATTTTCTTCATCTAAAATTTTGTAGGTGGTGTTGTTTGTGACTAATATTTTCATCATGCAGGGGCCTTCTTGTTAGTAAAATGTATGATACTGCCAAGTCAATTGTGAATAATCTTTTTTTCCTCCTACATAAATATGGCCACGTCTTGAATTGCGCAAGGGACCTATTGTACTAATAGGAGGTAAGAGCTCTTTGTTAATGTTCTATTGCATCGCTCTTTATGAATAGTAGTAATATATCCATATGCTATTGTCTACAAGGATGTGTGCATATAAATATCATCTCAAAATCATACCACATTCAAATTCCAGTGCATATCAGCTTTTGGGGCCTACCTTAGAACACTTACAGCCACTACTATCCAGTTTGATCTTATTCCGAGTTAAACTAAACCTTCTTTTTCCTAGGATTTCTAGTTCATCATTATTCTTTTGAAAATTAGGAATACATAAGTAGAGTGGTACATTCAAATTGATTTTTGGCATATCCTACCTAATCTATGGATTGACTTCCCCATGCCCCCTCCCCCACACCTCCTCCCATCTGCACCTTTTCCCCATTCCACACCCATTTTTTGCCTGTGAAGTGGATCCCTACCCAATTGCATCCCAAAACCAAGTTATACTTGTTGGATTGAACTTGATAAAATTGCATCACTATCTATTGTTGATCTTTTGGTCCTTTAAAACGATAGCTAAAGTCTCAATCAGGCCAATTTTTTTGTAAGCACCATATCCAAGCATAGACCTTTCTAACCCACCCTTCCACATGATTAGAGGTAGGTCATGCATGGAGCTCTCATTGTGGGAACCCCTAATGGGATGCGTGGCTGAACATTACCCCATATATAAGGATACTCCTGAGTGTAAAGCAATAATGTTGCACCCCTATACTCTACCTCTCATTTACTCAGTGATGAAGTGATAACTACTTGAGGGTGATTTGTGAATAAACAATGTGCTTTAGGTGTGAGAGGATAAGTCTTAGCAAATGTTAGACTCACCTTTCCCCAATCGCACTCCATCCCTCTTCATGCCCACCCACTCCTTATGAATCAGATCATTACCCAATTTGGCCCCCCTGGTTTAAGTAAGATGGTCCATTGATCTAAATCCATGATGTTTGCATTATTGGATAAAGCTGAATCATTAGGACCTTAAAAAACATGGCTTTACTTATCTGATCAAGGTGATTTTTGATAGGCACCCTATTCAAGCAAAAGCTTTTTCAACCAACCCATTTACATGGGCCCATGTGGGCTCCACATGGGGGTAACAGAAATAAGGCATTATAGGAGATCCTAGCTATATATGAAATTTTGGGGCTATCTCCTCTAGTAGAGACCTCTATATGGCGCCTTCTAATGATCAATCCAAACCATTCATACCACCTACCCTACATTAATTTGTATATATCCCAAATTCTCGGCCATCTGCATTCTGTAATAGTTGAATTTTCATGTTGAAATGCATTTATCCGAGTCCTGTAAGTCATCAAATCTTGAACTCATTTATATGGTCATGATGATGGGCTAGAGCCAAAACTTTGACTACACCTAGGTTGTGTTTGGATGAGAAGAAGCTAGGAGACTTCTCTCGAAGAACATTGAGTTCTCCTATTTGGATGAGAAAGGGAAGTGGGGCCTGCATAAAACATTCACTTCTCCTCTCCTAGGAGAAGGATGTTGTTTCCACCCTTAATAGGAGACACTCATCTTCTCCTGAATTCTCCTACTGCAAGAGACACTAGGAGAAGTCTCCTGCTTTAAGTTCTCTCCATCCAAACACAACCCTAATCTAAGTAATAACCTTTTCTTCACCCATTCCATGAGGGTTTGCATGCATTTAGGTTTGACCATCTAATAAAAAAAAGGTCTCTATTTGTGAAGTAAAGATCAGGTCTCATGTAATCATTACCGTATCTTCCCCTCTCCCTCTCTTCTCTTTTTGCTCTTTTATGGTGGAGCCAAAGTAGAGAGCTCATGGGATTGAAAGCTCTTGGGCTGGACTAGAGGTGGACAAAATCTCAACCCACCCCAACCTTTGGTCCAAAGTTTTCAAGGACTTATTCGAGTCAAATTTTCTAGGGTATTTAACTAATGTTTTTATTCTGTAACAAATTCTTTTACATTATGGGTTCATGGAATTGGATCTAGAATTTTCTCCATCTCAAATAACAGAGATAATTTTTTGCCTTTTTTTTTACAGATTTTTTCGTGTGTTTCATATTTGGTTACCTCTAAAAACAAAGAAAGCTAGAAAGAATGAAAAAAAAGAAGAGAGAAAAAGGTCTTTCTTTTGATTCTCCATAGAGGTCCCTTGTCATCATTGAATGAATGCTGTATATAAAATAAGGTCTATAACTTATTTTTCCATGCTTTGTACTCACCATAGGAAGATGACAAATTTATGTTTTAGTCTCTATGTTCTACACTCACCATTAGCTTATATTTGTTTTATAATTTACTATGTTGTATCAAAAATTGATTCTGATGGTTGAGCTTTAAGGGTTAGTAGAATTTATAACATAAGATCGCCAATTAATTTCGTCTTATCGGGAGTTGTTTATCCAAAAATATTGGCTGACAAGAAACTTTTAATTATAAAAGTCTGGAACCATTAGTATTGTGTGGTCCCAAGTTCTGTATTAAGAGTTTGAATTCCTGAAATGAATTCAACCAAAGTATGGATTTAGTACTAGTTCAAATCAATAATTCATTCAATTTTATTTTATTTATAACTTGCAGCCATAGAAACCAAATTTTGGGTTCAAGTCATATGAGCATCAGAAAAGCAGATGGTTCATGAAAAACAATTTCCCACATCCAGTTACGAGTCAGATAGAAAGGATAAATGGCTTTGATGATGAAGATGACAGTCTAACTTGCATCCACATATTCTGAAGGCAGTTGACTAATCTTTTTACCCATCTTGCCTTTCTATTCCTTTGTCCTATAAATCTGAAAGAAAACAGAGGAGTAATTTTTGGATGAAATGATAAGTCCTCTACGTACAAGTTCGTAATGAGTCCATACAGTATCCAAATTTCATCTGTTTGCTGACATTGTATGATGGGTCCAGCAGTTAGCATATTTTTCTCAAATGCTTCAACATATGGTTGAAAATTAAGTTGAGCTTTATGCAAGTTTTCTGCAGCCAACCTGCACTCCTCAGTGCTATGGTACTGGACATATATGAGACAACTGGTGATTTAACATTTGTGAAAGAAGCACTCCCTTCACTTCTCAAAGAACATCATTTTGGAATTCAGGTATCATGGATCATTTTTACTGCTAGGTAGCACCGTTCAAATTGTTGCTGCAGTCTTTGGAATTTGGTTGTCATGAACATGCATCTCTTCTACATCATTTGTTGGTTTAAAAGCACTTAAAATTTGTTCTTGTTTCAGGGATCCATAAAGTGACTGTACAGGATACTGAAGGACGAAGTCATGTTTTAAGTCGATATTATGCGATGTGGGACAACCAAGGCCAGAATCTGCAACTATAGTATGTAATAGATTCAAACTTAATAAATAGTAGAATGCTTGTGCATGCATATGCTTCTAATGAGTGTTCCATATTCCTATGTTGATATCAGCTCTGAACTTCAGGATGAGGAGTCTGCATCCAAGCTTTCCAGTGCTTCTGCAAAGGAAAGATTTTATCGACAAGTGGCTTCAACAGCTGAATCTGGATGGGATTTCAGTACACGATGGATGAGGTTGTCCACTATGATTGCCATTTACTTCTAAATTGTCATTGGAGACCATTTTAGTTTTCTTCTAAGTGTGTTGATGTGCATTCTAGTAACCACTGAGTAACAAGATACCACTTTACATTTAGAGGTACACCTTATATTCCAAGAGTAGTTTGAAATTGCAGTAGTACCTCTTCATTGTGCCTGTCATATGCTAATTAATTGCTTGCTGGTGAAAAGCATTAGATTAAGATCAGAAGATAGATCAAGTCGTCCTGTGAAGCATGCCATTAAGTCCATAACTTATTGTGTTTAGTTGTGATTAGAATGTGATTGGGCTTATACTGAGATTGTACTCATCCCAGAGATAGAAGCATGTAACAAGAAAAAGGGATCAGCGAAAAGGGTCTCTAGTATACAAATCAACTGGAGAAGGCTTCCTTCAGGTCTTCTTAGTATATAAATCAACTGGAGAAAGCTTCCTTCAGGTCCTAATATATAAATCAACTGGAGAAAGCTCCATTTCACCTCCTCTCTCTCTCTGTCTGTCTCTCTCTCTCTCTCTCTCTCTCTCTCTCTCACAGAACCATTTTCTTAAATATAAATTTATCTATTTTATTGTCATTTATTATTTTATTTTTTTTTCTGTACCTCTTTTTCCCTTATACTTTAGTCTCTTTCAGTGTTTTGAACTTTAATCATATTTTCAATCTCTTTATTGTCTATAAGGAATATTTTGAGTATCAAAATGAAATTTTAAATTGTTCTAGCCCTCAAATTGTATCAAATCATAAAAATAGTTATGTTAATTGTAAGATTGCAATTTTCTCAAAAGGGTAAATTGTTAAAAAAATAAAAGTAAAAAAGAAAAACTAAGATTTTCAGTCTGTGCATTTAGTATTCAAACCATTACTGGTATAATGACAAATAAAATAACGATGGTATCATATGTATAACTTGATTGTCATTTATGTAATATTGGTCAAGATTACAAAAGGAAACTCATGTACTTAGACTGGTAATTACATGTGATCGTGAATAACTTATAAAACTAATTTTTTGAAATTTGACTTGGATTATAAAAGAGGCATTAGATTTTGGTAACAATATAACATGTAAAACTTTAACAAAAACTGTGACTTAAAAATCAGGATTTAAGTGTAAGATCTGAATTGTCTTCTATTAAATTGTATTGTATCATGATTCAAATCATGAACTATAAGATTTTAACAACCATGCATATAAGAAGCATACATGACAGACAAAATAACCTCTACAAAATGATAACAAATCATATACAATTTTTTCATGGATTTTTAATGTGTAATGGATGGCTAAGTACACTTAACATGATTTTTCCCATTATGGCATTTTTTGTAATAGCATTTTCATTATGGTGCAGGAACGAAACAGATCCTACAACATTATCCACAACATCAATTATACCCGTGGACCTGAATACACACATACTTAAGGTATTTGAGAGGATATTATCAGATAGACTGAATGTACTCCCCTTTATCTATTAAATCAACCATTTAAAAAAATACCAAACCATTAATTTCACTATGACAGCCCTTTAGCTACCTCAGGTTTCAATTGCTGCTATTTATCTTTTATTTTCATTTTATATGTTAAAAGCAGTGAGAATTTGAAATTTTGAGTACTGCAAATATGTAATAGTTGCCTATCAGATTTTCTTTTTTTTAAATGATAAATTTTATATTCATGGTTTATCAGTTATAGATATGCTTAAGGAAAACCTGCATTAATAATAAAGGCTCTAAAAAAGTGCCCCAACTATTTGTTGTTGGGTATATCTTAGAGAACTTTGATATTTTAATTGGGTTAAATGTTACATTTCATTTTGTTTTCCAATACATGTGATTCCTTTGTCACAGAGGAAAGCTTAACATGATAAATATTATATTTCTTCCATCAGGAAAACAAGACTTACTGGTAAAATTATGAAGGTTACAAGTATTCAGTCATTAATTACAAAAGCTTTAAAAAATGCTACCACTATTGGCTATTGGGTATCGTAGAGGAGAACTGTGATATTTTAATGAGGTTAAATGTCACATCTCGTTCCTCTCCTATATTTGCAATTCCCTTTGTCATAGAGGAAAATTCAACATGATTAAGTCCTAATATATTTCTTCCATGCAGTTGGAGTTCAATATAGCCTTCTTTGCGAAACTTATTGGGGATAAGTCGACTGCCAAAAAATTCTCTGCAGCATCTCATGCTCGTCATATAGCAATGAACTCTATATTTTGGAACGCCAAGATGGACCAGTGGCTTGATTATTGGCTGATCAGTAACAGCACATGTAAGGTAACCCATGCACAAAACTTTCACTTATATAATTTTTTTATCCCTAAACTTCACGGTCTTTAAAATCATACCTTAATTGATCCAATCAAGTTGATTTTATTAGAACCCATATTTCAAGTGTAGACCTTTCAACGGATCCATTTCCATCACTATTGGTGAGCCCAACATAGGGGTGCACACCATAATCCCTATGCACCTGTGTGCAGGAGATCTACATTTGATATCATTTTCCTTTTCATATTTTGCATATTTCACCATTACTAAGCAATATGTTTTCCCAACCATTCCACCAACCAGGATACTCACAGTTGGACAGAGAGCAAATCAAATCACAAGATTTTTGCATCAAATTTCATTCCTCTTTGGGCTGAGGTGTTCAACTCAGGTAGTGATTCTTTTGTACTTAGGCTTTGACATGTTGATTTAATAGAATGTTCCTAGGTCAGTTGTAAAGATATAATGTCATTGTTTCTCATCTAATGATCGAATGTTTTGAAAGCCCTGGATTTAGAAGGTGGTTTCTCTGGCAGAATGTTGCTTATCTGAACTTTATCATTATTTACAAGTGATAATGGTAGAGAAATTGGACGGGTGCAAGGCAGAGAGGGAGGCCTTCAAAACCTTGTAAAGTATAAAATACATGATGAGTGGTGGAGCAACAGAAGATATGGCTTATGATAGAAAGAGAAGATCAGAACTCAAAAAGACGACCCTATATAGATGGGGAAGTGGCAATGATAATGATGATATTGGTCATAATGGTGTGAATTTTTCAATGCCAAAAATGGATGATGAGCAGCTTTAAATTTTAAGGGAAATCTCAAGATTTGGATTGTTTTAGATGTTCTGGACTTAAATGTAACTTCAGAAAGCCATGAAAGGCAATAAAGCATGGGATTAATGGCCTTTGGGTTGAACTGATTCTAGCCAAGAAATCTACGATCAGAAAGCCTCACATAATGGTAATGGCCATTTTCTAAAATCATGATGGGTCTGCCTGAAGCAAAAAACATGATACATAAGCACGAGTTGTACAACAATTGGCTACCAAATTGTTTGCAAAAAAAAACAATTTGATACCAAATATATTACAAATACTAACTGTGATGTTTTAAATCATTTAAGCACCTAGATAAACCATATCTGTTCTTATGAACTTAATTTGTCAAAGAGACCATTTTTGGCATATGTCCTTACTGCATAATATCACTATTGTGGATTTGTGGTTTTATTGTTAGAGGGACTTCATTCTCTTTTGCCCGCATGCTGCTCTCATGTTTTTGAATCTGAATGCCCTCATCTTCAAAATTCACTAAAACCTCAAAAATGATAAAATTTTGGCATGTTTTTTACTTTGTTCAATAAATAAACTGACCTCCATCCATTTGTTGTTAGAGAAACTTAATTTTCTTGTCTTCAGTTAAACAAATTAGATTTTGTAAGTTCTGAAACAATAACAAGTTTTTAATCTTTAGGAAACAAATATAAAAAAGTTTGGAATTTATGTACCTTTCTACATATTTTATCATCAATATATCATATTAAATTTGACCATCCTAAACTGTAGTACAAATGATACATAGATTGCAACTGATACTGTTGAAGGAAGATTCTGTGTATGCCATGCTGTGTTAGAATTTATAACATGAAATTTTTCTCTGACATACCAAATACTAGCTCAAATATCAATTGTGTGATTGGAAGAATGACTTCACCAACTTTTGTTAAGATGGTGTTATTGTGGAGAAAGTTACGAGAAGTTTGCGGAACTCGGGCCTGCTTCATGCTGCTGGAATTGCAACATCTTTATCAAATTCAGGACAACAATGGTAACTGGTCTAATCTTAATTTCAAATTAGCCATGATGGGAGAATATAACTTTGCAAGGGTTGGGGTGTACCAATATGATTACAGAATAAAATATTTCATTTCATTTTTTTTTCTTCTCTCTCCTTTTTGACAAAGTGTGGCAAATAAATTGATGTGCATTCATGGTGAACAGGGATTTTCCAAATGGTTTGGGCTCCTTTGCAACATATGATTGTTGATGGTCTAGTAAAATCTAGGTCAAGGAAAGCAAGGATTGTGGCAGAAGATATTGCTGTGAGGTGGATTAGAACAAATTATGCTGCATACAAGAAAACTGGTGAGATGCATGAGAAATATGATGTGCAAGCTTGTGGAAAGATTGGAGGGGGTGGTGAGTATGTACCTCAGGTAATGACAATGATATAATCATATGACAGTTTATGCTAGAATTATCTTCCTGAAAACAAATTTATACAGTGGGTTCCTCCTGTAATTATTCTTCTTTTTATTGAAATTTTAGGTTACTTGTTTAAGGTTGTCTTGGGTAAACCAAAGTGCATATTGTTCCAGTGAATCAATGTTTATCCAAGTTGCAATGGATTTGAGATTGTGGGTTCAAGGCTAATGTTGTTTCACCATATTTTTCCATTTATTGTTATTCTTTATGTCGACGTCTTCTAGGATTCTAAATTATAAACAAAAACTCTAGCAAGACTTTCTTTACTGAGCCTTTTTAGTGGTGAAACTTAACGCAATATATTCATGCAGTCACCTATCCAATACACCCAACTATGTAGGGGTCCATAATTCATTTGATGGAAATTCTCGTTAGAGAGTTTAACAAGGAAAGTCTCACTAGCCTAACTCATTTACAAACTGTACTCGAGTAAAAAACCTATGAGAATTACAGCTTGGGCTTTTTTGCTATTGTAATTTGGACATTTGTTTATGTTCTTTTTTGGAAAGTCCTAACCTATCTAATTGTTGCCCCTAATAATTTGTGTGCCCTTGTTTTTTTTTTTTTTCTCAGACGGGCTTCGGCTGGTCAAATGGAGTTGTATTAGCCTTCCTTGAGGAGTTTGGATGGCCTCGTGATCGGAAAATAAACTGCTGAATCGGTAGCAAACTGTAGTGAACATGGAGACATTGTTACTACAGGAGACATTTTTTTTTCTCCAATGTGTGTGGCTTGCAGTATGCAGGTTGATACAGATCAACTTAGCAGCGTGGTGTGGTGAATACTTGTCATCAGCATTATTGCTTAATGTGTAATGTAGTTATTTGTGGGTATGCAGTTTGTGTTAGAAAATGGGAGAGACAATAAAATCCACTGAATATTTCTTTGTAATGTTTCTCTGAATAATAGCCAAATATATAAAGAGATAATTGAGAATCCTAATTTCCTAATTTGAGAGAGAATACATAATCTCTCTTTAAATCTATTAAAATCAATCATAATCTTAACACAATTTAAATCATATCCTAATATATCTTGGGAATTGATTTCAAACCAGCACGTTTTATCATCCGACACCATTTTTTCTTAATTTCCAATTTTACCCTTTTCTCTCTTCCCGTCCCATTGGCACGTGCTCTCTCGCTCAAAGCAAAACTGACGCTCTTTCGCTGGCTCACTCTCTGTCCGTTCGCTCTCTCTCCTTGTCTGCTCCCTCTCTTCCCGTTCTCTCTCGTTTGCAATGGGCTCCCACTTCTGCTTCAAACTTTCCAACACCAGTGCCGGTTCAAACACGGAATTAACATTGGTGAGCACTGCTGATAGCAACGAAGCCACCTCCGCTGCCACTTCTGAAACTGAAGCAGCAGTAGAAGCAATATTTGCTGCCGTGGGTGCTGCCACTGGAGTGGTAGTAGAAGATATCTTCACCTTTTATCTCTTTTCTCCCTTCTTTTTACATCTTCTTCTGTGATTTTCTTCTCTTTCACCACTCCTCTGCTCTTCTTTCTCTCCTCTTCTCTTTCTCTTCTATCTCTTCCTCTGCGGCACGAGAAAAACCCAGCAGCGCCTCTGCTACTTCCTCGGAATTCCAGCCACCTTAGCAGCTGCCAGCGCCGCCTCCGTGATTCTGCCCGGCCAGCCCTGTGTAATACTTTTTAACGTGGGTCATGTTTAGCCTTACACCCTGCATTGCCTGGCTGCTTCTCCATAGGGTCGGCTCTGACTTTAGGCCAACTAGGCCGCCGTTTAAGACCTCCCAATGTGATCAATGGAATGTAGGGTTCCCACTTACGTGGCTCTCAAGGTCTAGGGTTCTCACCAATACATTGCGCCTGGGCCCCTGAGATTTCAGGGTTTGTAGTGCTGCTCCAGCCACTCTCACGGTCCGATCTGATCGATCCACGCCCAGACTCCTTTACTTTGAAGGCTTGAAAACTATTTTGAACACTCTTAGATTCCAACTCTTAAAAATGCCCAGATGGTAGACATGGGTCCAGGAGGGAAAAAATTAAAGAAAATGCTTTAAATTGACAGTTAAGAAAATAGAACAATAAGTAGTCAGAGAATTCAAGATATGGTGAGAACTGAGAACGACTTCTTAGGAAGGAAGCTAAATGTTTTCTTTAATTATTTAAATGATTTATCATTATTTTCAAAGTTATTTGTTCATCTAAAAAAAAGTGCACACAAAAAATATGAAAGAAGTGACTCATTGTATACTACTTCCATTGCTTTAACACAATTAGCAGAAAAAAAATATCTGATGGAATTAATGTCATAGTGTTTATATCATTAATAGAAAATAACTATAGAAATGTGAAGAACTCTTCGAATAATGATAGAAACTCGGACTTTTTCTCCAATACTTCTTAGAATGAAAGCTGAATGTTTCTTAATTTAAATGACTTATTATTACTATCAAAATTATTTTTCCATCTAAAAGTAAAAGATTGAAAGTTTGAAACACAAAGACTTTAAAAGAAATGACTCATTCTATACTATTGCCATTGCTATAACACAATTAGCTGAAAAGGATTTGATGGAACTTAATGCCATGGTGTTTGTATCATCACAACAAAAATAAAAAAGTAACCATAAAAAGATTTAAACTCTTCAAACAATGATAGAAACTTAGACTTTTTCTCCAAAACTTCTCTTGTACTTAATAATTGGAGAAACCAAGATTGTATTTAGATTGGTAGAATGCAAGGAGAAAGGTTTTTGCCCCAAGAATATTGGGAGATATTGCATAATAAGATATCATACCATATCACTAATCTTTCCAACTTCAAGCTAACTAAATTTTAGGTTTTTTTTTTTTTTAACATAACCAAACAAAACTCTAATTAGTTTCATAAAAAAATTGTTCTCCTATTTTGTTCACACTTATGACAACTTCCATCAAGGAGGATTCTCTCTTTAAACATTTTCTCTATAACCTTTTCTTCAAATCTATACGCATATAAAATGATTTACTAATATTATATTATTTTTAGAATAATTAACCTTTTTCTAACTAAGAAAATGGTAAATTGGTAATAATAATGATTCATCGATCATTCAATATTAAACCATCAGTTAAGTAGGAGATATTGTTGTTAAAATAAAATTAGTCCAAAATTTGTAAATTGAAACTTTAAATCATGTACTATATTTGACATAGAAGATTATGATCATTGTGTAATTTACAAACCTCCATTTGGGAAGAAATCGAAATTCACCAATATGAGGATTTTCTAAACGATTATAATATTTATTGATGCTCATATTTTAGGCGTGACTTATAGACACTCAATTTTTCTACCTCTACACAGCTGTTTTTTTATTTTATGGTAAAATTACCATTTTGCCCATGCATTTTTCATTTATTCTAATAAATTGCCCGTTCATTTCTTCATTCATTCGATTCATTCAAATAAATAGTAATAAAAATGAGCTTCATTAGAATGAACGAATTCATTCAAATGAACCGATCGTTCATTCGAATGAACGTTGAATGAACGATCAGTTCATTCGAATAAACCTGCTACAGTGCTCACTTATTTAAATGGTAATTTTTTTTAAAAAAAAATTAAATTTATTTTTTATACACTACGTATTTCTAAAATTTCTCAAATTGAATATCTAGACTAATTATAATAACCTGATAAAAATACTTTAAGACTTTAAGGTCTTTTGATACTCCCAAATTCTTAAAACAAAGTATTTTACAAATAAGGGTATCCCTTGGCTATGCCGAAAATACATTTGGAAGTGTCAAAAGACCTTAAAGTCTTAAAGTATTTTTATCAAGTTATTGTAATTAGTCCGGATATTCAATTTGAGAAATTTTAAAAATACACAGTGCTTAAAAAATAACTTTAAAGTTTTAAATGAGATTTTATTATTTAACTAATGCACTGTGTATTTTCAAAATTTCTCAAATTAAATATCTGGACTAATTACGATAACCTGATAAAAATATGTTAAGACTTCAAAGTCTTTTGACACTCCCAAATGTGTTTTCGGCACAGCCGAGAAATACCCTTATTTGTAAAATACTGAGTTTTAAGCATGTTAGAGTGTCAAAAGACTTTAAAGTCTTAAAGTATTCTTATCAGGTTATTATAATTAGTTTGGATATTCAATTTGAGAAATTTTGGAAATACACAGTGCTTAGAAAATAACTTTAAAATTTTAAAAATATATTATATATTTCTAAATTTCTCAAATTAAATATCTGAACTAATTACGATAAATTGATAAAAATACTTTAACACTTTTGACACTCTCAAATATATTTTTTGCATAGTCGAGGGATACCTTTATTTGTAAAATAATGTATTTTAGTATTTAAAAGTATCAAAAGATCTTTAAGTTTTAAAATATTTTTATCAGGTTATTTTAATTAGTTTAAATATTTAATTTAATTTTTTTTGAAAATAAACGTTTAAAATTTAAAAAGAATGAAGGGATAATTCATTCTGATGAATGAAGAATGAAGTGGTAAAATTGTAATTTCACTGTAAAATTTAAAAACGAGTCTATAGAGGAGGAAGAAAAATCGGGTGATCGTAAGTTAGCGACTTTTTTCATAAATCATGCTTACATTGGGTCATGTGTACTTCACTGATCACACTTGAGCGTCTGCAAGTTGCAACGGGTGACTTGTTCTTAAACCCTACTAAAACCCGAAGGGACGGGAAGGGAGATAGATTGAAGGGAGAGAGAAGTGCGTCTCTGATGGCAGAAGGAGCGACGAAGATGATGACAGCAGAGGTGCTGAAAGCAGCAGCAAAGCAGTCGCAGCGCATACATTTGGTCCCTCTCCGCCTTCGCAGAGCCATCAAGCGCTTCCTTAAAGACCAAGAGATGGCCCACATGAAGAGGAAGGTCCTTCGTCTCTCCGAGTCCTTCTCCGACATCAAGGACGCCAACCTCCAGCTCTCCTCCAACACCTCCAAGGAGCTCGTCGAAGACCCCCTCAAGTCCATGGACCGTTCCAAGCGCTGGAAGATCAAGTCCTCCTACGGTGACATTGGCCTCAAGTATCGTGACGATGAGACTGTTGCTTATGTTTCTTCCCGCATGCCTGCTGTCTTCTCTGCTTGCCACCGCGTCCTCCGTGAGGTTGCCCCCACTCCCAACACCTTCACTTTTGATTGACTGAATTTGTGATGAATTTGACAATTTCTTTCTTCATTCAAGTTGGGCTTTTGTTGAATGGGTCGTTCTTATCCACCATTCCCCAGTGGCATGTTCAGTTGTAGCAATATTTGGCTTTCGTGTCTGTGGACTATGTATTGGAATTGTGGAAACGAACCCAGTTCGATTCTTTTCTTCTCTTCTATTTTTATCTTTTTGGAAGACTTAAGGGTTTTTATTTTTATGTGCGTGCGCGCGCTAATTTCCTTCATTTACTATCAGAAGTTATGGAAACTTTTTTCTGATGGGCAGGGATTGGAAATTCCTAGCACAAAAAATGGGTAAAGTTTCCTCTTTGAAACACTATGCATTAAGATTTTGATGAGATAAGAGAATGT
This sequence comes from Chimonanthus praecox, assembly GCA_022113865.1. Classification (NCBI taxonomy): domain Eukaryota; kingdom Viridiplantae; phylum Streptophyta; class Magnoliopsida; order Laurales; family Calycanthaceae; genus Chimonanthus; species Chimonanthus praecox. Next base: position 84,929 of record JAINRJ010000094.1, on the reverse strand, counting down.
ACTTACGTGTTGCTGCATTGGAAATGTAGAAGTGAGGCTTATCTCTTATTTGTCACTGAAAACCCATTTGGAGGGGAAAAAAGCAAACATGCCTCTAGTGTTTAATAAATTTTTGCAGAAGTGCTTACTTTTTTTCTTTTTTTTTGGCAGGTGCGCCGCAGACTGCCAGATTTCTCTCCTACCAGAGTATTGGATTTTGGCTCTGGCCCCGGTACGGCTCTGTGGTGAGAATCTGATTTTATTTATGCTAGCTTCTTCTTCTTTAATTGGATGCATTGTTATTCTGATCTCTGATCATGTTTTTAGTATGCTAGACTTAAAGCACGCCCTTCCTAGTCAGTTCTTTTCAACATCTATCCCAGTTATTCCCATTCCATTTTTGTCAGTTGATGAATAACATGTCTATGACATTTTGAAATAAATGAATAAATATCATATTGCCTTAAAGTCCCAAACTAATTATTGGATTTTTTTTAAATTACTTACCATCTTTCACTATTTTATCAGTCCAAAATGAGCCCAATTTCCATTGCGTACTTGGTTTTCTTTATCATAAGGTGATGTTTGTGTGTATAATATAAGACAACGATACCCCACACCCCTTATTACGCCGTATTCTTCGTAAGTCCACCTACATAAGGCTCACATATGGTGATGGTGATGAGTCCATTGAAAAGGTCTATACTTGAATTTGTGGCCCTACAAAATAGCATCTTGATTAGATCAATCAAGTTATACTTTTCAACCCATAAATTTTATCACTTTTTTAACCCCTAAATACTTATCTCTTTGAAAACATCAGCTTCATGCGTCCAATCATGATAATTTTTTATGAGTTACAAGTTCAAGACTAGAATTTTTCAATGAGCCCATCACCATCAACATATGTGGATTCATGAAGAGTATGGTGTTAGGAGGGGTGCGGGGTATCATTGTTATATATAGATAGATAGAATTTACACTAAACGATATTCTACCACCTATCCCACAATTTGGATGCAGTGGGCTTGTTCTTGCCTAGATCAAACAATACACCTATTCCACAATTTGGGTGCAGTGAGTTGTTCCTGTCTAGATTAAACAATACAAAATAGAAGCCACTTGGAGGTGGGTGGGACCGCTATTTGTTAATTGTGGTATTCTCTTTATATGTATTCTAGATATGGATGAGGAAACCTGATTACAACATATTATATTTAGAATATGAATGAAAATGTGGAGTGTGTTTATTTTTTCTTTTTTTCTTCCTTTGTTGATTTACTTGAAGAACTTATTGTTTTAAATCAATATGCCTTCTAAAGAGAATGGGAGGAAGATATCTATAGGATGGTTGCTTTCTTCTAGAGATCGCAATCAGCCAGGTTCAGCTGGGCCTGTCCTGAGCCAAGCCCAAGCCTGAACTCCATGCAAGCTTAAAACATAGACCCAATCCTAAGCCTGGCCAGCCCAATGGGTTTGATAGGAAGCCTGAGTTTAGCAATAAGCCCGAATAGATGCATTACTTTTTCATCTTTCATTTTTTTATATTAAATCTGTAACCTAGTGAAACATAAATTAATAGCTGGGCCTTTACTAATGTGTTGAGATACATATCTATTGGTTATTGGACAAGTGGGCTCACACCTAGAGAATAGGTTCTACAAGTGTGATTCTGGTGACTAAACATGTTAAGAACAATATATCAAAGATAGAGTAGGATTGCATTGTTAGACTGATGTCAAGTGGGTATTAAATATAAGGCATCACAGGAAGCAACAGGTGAGCTGAATCCTAGGTTAGGGGCAGGCCTATTAACATTGGCACAGGTTGTGGTTGAAGACGTCAGTTGCATGGCTAGACTCTCGAGAATGTAAACATGGGAGTGCTGTACTGACTACGTCAAAGTGCCTACAACAACGGACTTAACCTCTCACATGGCTGGAACATGTAGGAATTATGTGATTCTTAAATCAGTGATTTGGATGAATGAAACTCCTTGACAGGTGGCCCTGCATTCTTGTCAACTGAACAATGGCTCATTCTTGCATGGATTTGAAGTTTATACTCACTAAGGAAAGCAAACACTTCCACTCCCCCGTTCTTGTGAAAGAGAGAAAACCGAACACCAGTTATGGATTGTAGATTGATACTCATTGATGGAACCAAATACCATTCCTTTGAGAGATGAACCTGAGTTTGAGAGAAGTTGGAAGAGTTAATCATCTTGGGGTTCACCAAGAGATGAAGGTCGTGTTTGAGAGAAGCGTGGAAGGGCTAATTGTTGCGGGGTTGGCCAGGAGATGAAAAAATAAAATAAAATTGATAGCCGAATCCAGAAAATGGAAGAAGGTTCGCCGAATGGAAAGACGGAAAATGGGGTTTTGTTTCTCAATTCTCACAACCTCAATTCTCAAACAAGGGAAAGATGGGAAATGGGGAAGAAGGGTTGACTGGTTTAGCTCTTGCTTCTTCTTCTTTTTTAAAGTTATTGAAAACCCCTAGTTGCCTAGGGACCTTAAACGTGTGGGTTAGGAGTGGGGCAACCGATTGGGGAACTTAATGAAAGAGGAAAAGGGGGTTGTTGGCGATGGGATTATGGGTTATTTAATTACTTTATACATATATTTGTATATAATATATAAGAAAATAAGCGGGCCTAAATGCCCGATGGGTCTCATCAGGCTTTAAGTAAAAGTCCTAGCCTGGCTCGTTGAACAAAAAGTCTATTCAAGCCCATTTTATTTAAGCCGGATTCGGACAAATGAACACCCCTACATGCAGAACATGCACTTTCACTTAATATAAAGAGTTGATATTCTAGTTTTCTTTGATGCACTTATGTAGCTTATAGGTTTCTAGGCCCCAAATTTATGGATGTACTTTTGGTGTAACTCTTTCAAATGGAACTTTGCAGGGCTTTGCGTGAAGTCTGGCCTCGTTCTTTGGAAAGAGCTAATTTGATTGAGCCATCAAAAACAATGCAACGCACTAGTCAAAGTCTTTTGCAAGGTAAATTGTCTTATTTTCTTCTTCACACATTCATAACTTGGATTGTCCTTGATGCAAATTTGAATCTTTTTGTTTTCTCGCCTACAAATTTTCGATCGTTATAGTATGGGTGCTACATAAAAATTCATTGAGTGTAGTTCGTAGGTGATCATTAGCATAAAGATGTTCACAACTGCACCTACGCATGCATGTATGGATGGGCCAATCCCAATAGGTGGGTATATTATTTATGGATGAAGGCTTTAAAAATGATGATGATGTGAAATGTAGGGAAGATGGTTGTATTGTTGATATTGATTCCGTAAAGAAGTGTTGTAAACTTGATGCCACGTTTCACCACCCATGAAAAAAGAAAAATTGAAAAAAAGAGGAAAAAATGGTTTTTTGGTTATTTTCTTTCTTGTTGTAATTAATTTTTTGACACTTCTAAAGGGTAGTTTTTATTTTAAGAACAGTTAACTAGATTTCTAATTTCATAATATTGTGCTTGTTAAAGGTTTAAAGGACTTACCACTTATTCAAAGTTATGATAGCATTCAGGCATTGGCTCAAAAGCTTGGAAAGTCTGAAAAAGAGCATGACCTTGTTGTTGCTGTAAGTGTTCTTGATTACATTGTTGTGATATGTTTGGGATTAACATTTTCTATTGATGCTTTGATGAAGATTTCTTTTATAGCGATAACACTTCAGTGTCTACATCATTTTTTCTCTAAATGTATCTTGCAACTCTCTTTCTTGAGAAATATTTGATAGGTGGGCAATTTCTATTTTCTTTGAAACTGCTTAATTGGAATCCCTAGTCTGTCTTATATTCGTCATTGGAGTTGAAGTCTTGTGTGTTCGGGCTTTTATTTTTGAGTTCTAGTTCAGTCATCCATTAATGGATAACTTCATGTAGCTTTGTAATCTAAGGCTTGTCTACTACTCAATTCGAGTCTTTGCTAATCTCCTCGTATTCCTTGATTTTTTTCATTTATTAGGCCCACCTTTGATCTTCTTCTTGTGTACAATTTTCTGAGCCTATCGTTTTAATACATCAAATTGATTTGTATTTTTGTTGTTGTACTGTAACCAAGGTTGGAGAAAGTGGTTATGACTTTTATAGTTGCAGTGACTAAAAAACCAATATATATACATGTATTGGCTGTCACTTCTAAGACGTCTGATAAAATGGAAATGATGCATAGTTATGTACCATATATTGGTTTGCATTAAGCCTAAAAAAAATCAAGTCTAGATTCTAAAATTAGAATATATTTGTTGACACCTAAATTTTTTGCAAAATTGCCTCTAGATGACATCCAAGACCCAATGGGTTGATCAAGCATGACTAATCAAAATTTAGTGAGAACGAAGTTCATGAAGGGTTGGGTCAATTTGGACCTTATACAGTTCAATCAATGAAGGGTGGTCCATGGATGAATTAAAAAGGCTTTGCAGTTTGATCCACATCTCAACCCAAGGAATGCTCCACAACTTAGAGATTGTCAATCCAATACATGGACAAAAAGGTGTAGTGTGGGCTCTACCTGAGATGATCAAATGATCATTGTCGATGTGTCATATTGAGGTCATTTTCAATTAGCTTTCTAACGCAACCTATGTTTAGTCAATTCAATGCATGGATAGAAAGATACTATGTGGGGACCACTTGCGGTTATCAGATGACTATAGCACGTGCCATAGCGAAGATCCTTGAATTAGCTTTCAAACCCAACTCATTGTTCATTGATCCATTACAAAGAGCTGAAGATACAGTGTAGGGCCCATATGCAATGATCAAACGATCAAAGCCCATGTGTCATATTGAGGAACCTAGAACTAACTCTCCAACGCATCTTAAGAATTGATGTTCTAATCAAGACATGTGTATGTCACACTTGTGATGATCAAATGTTCGAATCAAGACATTGTGACTTATAGATCATCAATTTGATAAGTGGATCAAGTGATATAAAGGGACAGAACTTGACGCACGTGTATTGTTCAATGTGGTTCAAAGACCACTTTTTACTAACAAATTATCACAAATCAGACATTGCTTTGAAGATTTTTAAGTTAGTCTAACAATGAGATTGACGACATCAAAATCCAAGTTAAATGAAAGGAATATGGCTGAAACATGATAGATTGTGTGTGTGTGTGATCCAAGAAGCGGCGGAAGGGACATGAAATGAATTAATAAAAGGTATAGTAAAATTAAAAAAAAAAAAAGAAGGAAAAAACAGAAAGAAAGAGAGGATTGTGGTGGCGAAGGACCACATTTCCAGTCCCAAGAGACAGTGTGTGCATGGTCTTTTTAAGATTGCACATATGATCTTTGGAACCACATAACACTTCATTTCATTAATTCTTTTTAGCTTCTATTCCCTTGCTCCTTTGCCCATAAATACCCCAACATTGAGGTTTTTTTAGGGGCTTTTTCGGAGACCTTTAGGGGCCTGTCTCGGAAATTTTAGGGGCCATTTCTTAGGAGCTTGGTGAGTGCATGGTTGGGAGAGCTTGGGAGAACTTGAAACTTGATAGCTCTGCCTTTCAAGTTCCTGTTTGTACCAATTTGGAGGATTTCAAGACACACTTCAAGTTCCCTTATGGCTAACTCGGAGGTTTTTGGATGTCACCTTTTGGGCAAAGTTGGAAGTATTAAGGACATACTTAAATCCCCTTTTGGACAAATTTGGAGGTTTTTAGGGATACTTCATGTTCCTTTTTGTGCAAACTTGAAGGTTTTTGGACATGCTTCAAGTCCCTTTTTGGGCAAACTTGGGAGGTTTTTACACACATACTTAATGTCATCCTTTGGGCAAACATGGAGGTCTTGGGCATATATTTCAAAGTCCCCTAGTTTAGGCCAACTTGGAAGATTGGACACATACTTTTTGAGTTTTATTTTTGGGCAAATTGAATTGATGCTTTTAGTCCCTTCTGAGAAATCAAGTGAAACAAGCAAGCCTTCTACAACTAAAACAAGTTAGTGTATCCCATTAAAAGATTGGGTTACAATCATGTGTTACGACTACCAACATGAAATTTGTCATTCTTACCTGTTATGTTCATGCAATTGCTAAATTGTGTTCTAAAACTGACTTGTAAAGGACCAACGGTCTCCCAAGGGGGGGAGCCTTTTGCTTAGTGTTTAGAATTATTATACCCATTTTACAAGCAAAAATCAAAATATTCAATTGACAACTTAATTAGAGGAGGGTGGAATTTAATTGGATGTCATGATCAAGGGCTTTATGGCTTAAGGAGGGTGACAAAAACAAAGCTTTCTTCCATCAGATGGATAGTGGATGGAGGAAACACAATTATATAACTAGGTTCAAAGTAGATGAGGAGGTGATAGAAGATGAACAAAGAATGTCAGTGCAGATAGTGGATTACTTTCTGAGTCTATTTTCACAAGAGCACTTTGGCTGTGCTTTGATGGACTAGATTTCCTTGGCCTTCCTTTCGGAGAAGGCCCGGTGGTTAGACAAGACTTTCTTTGTTGAGGAGGTACATGATATGGTCAGTGACATGATGGCCCAAAAGCTCCGGTTCCAAATGACTTCATGATGGTAGAGGGGGGCTATGGAGCTGACCAAATTAGATCAACATTGTTTGGGATATAGTAAAAAGGGTTCTTATGGAAGTGCCATATGGATTCCATCAGAGAGAGATGCTCCATGAAGTCTACATTCATCACATTTATCCTATGGTAGAGGGGGTTATGGAGCTGACCAAATTTAGATGAATTAACCTTGTGAGTGCCTTTATAAGATCATACCCAAGGTTCTAACCACTAGATTGAGGAAGTTATGCCCTTAATCTCATCTTCTTCCAAGGTGCCTTCATGAAAGGGAAATGAATTTTGGATGGTATCTTAATACCACTGATTGTATTGACTTTAAAGAGAAGGCTAGAGAGCTAGGCAAGGTTTGTGAGTGGACTTGGAGAAAGCATATGACCACGTGGATTGATTTTTCTCGACTTATATTTTATATAGGTTTGGTTTTGGTGGTCTCATGGATTATGAGTGCATATGCACCTGCATATATCTGTCTTGGTGTATGATACATCCCAAGGATTCTTTACTAGTCAAATAGGCCTAAGGCAGTGCAGTCCACTTCCCCATTCCTATTCTCCACTGTCATAGAGGGACTGTATTGATTGTTGCTAAACAAGAAAGACTCTTCGATGGTTTCCACATCATAAACTCTAGCTTGATATTTTACCCAACTTCATTTTGCAAATGACGCCATTGTACTTTCACATAATTAAAAGAGACCAAATCCTTTATGATTTTAGAGTTCTAAGTGCTTCCAAGCAATCTTTAGGCCAATGATAAATGTGTCCAAAACGTATTGGCTTCAAAAGCAAGAGTGGGGCATACAACTTGATCCATTGGTTGTGCCAAGCCACAGTTTTTATTCCTGTATCTTAATCTTCCTCTAAGAAGAGACCCTATCCTAGTCATATGAGAACCGGTCTCGGACACAAATTTCAATTGAGAATGAAAAATAAATCCACTAATTTTCTATTAATGTAATTTCTGATGGTACAAAGATTCTAGGTGCTGAAATAATGGCTCCTTCATGGGAGACGGACCTGATACCCATTTGAACAAGTATTAAATCAAGCACTCTTTACAAAAAATTTAATACAATAATAAAAAGTTGTTCCAAGTTTCTTGATTCTATTAATGTAGCATCCCAACAGTGTCTCCACTAACTTAATTCGCTTAATTGGGATGGCTTTGGAATTTTTCGACGTCTCAACAGGGTCTTTAAGGACTTGAATCTACTTGATCAAAACATTTATGAGCGCAAACACAACCTTGACCTCTAGTGTTGGGAGACTCGAAATGTGTAAGCTGAGTTTTGGCTTCTCAGAGCTGCATATCCTTTTTATCTCCTTTTATTATCAATCAAATGACAAAGATATGGATCAAAATTTGTGGATTGAGAAATTATTAGATAGGTGTATACCTATGAACAAAGAAGTCATCATATTATCTAAGAGGTGGACATGTATGGATCTAGACAATAAAACATATATCCAACAGTGAAATTTTGAAGAGGGGGGAATGAAAACTAGCCCCAAAATCAAGGCCCACATGCATCGATATGAACATTCTCAAATTAATACTTTAACCCAAAAATGTGAATAATTTTAGAAAAAAATACAGAAATTAAAGTACAAGAGAAGCAACCTGGGTGTGTGTGTGTAATTAGCTCCAAGTTTAATTAAGCAAGTGAAATCTTATGATCATGCTCAGGTCTTGTATGATTAGCTATCTCAATTCTCAAGTGCTTCAGTTTTGTATGACTCAAGCTCCCTAAATTCTGCCCACCATTGGAGTAAAACTTGAATTTAGACAAGTCTTTCTTTGTCAAATTGGGACCATCTGAAATCAGAGTCTAGTGCTTGGGTTGGTGATAGTTTGGATTGCTTATTTCAGTCTGCAGGAGTGACTGACTCTTTGGTGGTTAAGTTTGTTCATCTGGTTTATTTTTGCCAAAGTTGAATTATCACCATCATTGTAAAACGGGATTCTCTAAGTACCTTGATATGTGTCCGTGAGAGTTCCTCATATTTGTGGAGACTTGGCCTGTGAATTTGATGTCATTGTTCTTTGTTTTTCTTTTCTTTCTCTTGGGCAGTCAGGTTGCTAAATTTTTAGCTGGCCTTTTGGATAAGCAAAGAGTTTAATTGCATCTTGTATGATTAGGACCTGATGCCTGTCTTTTGAATCTCCATTCTAGTTTTTCCCATTAAGAGTAAAATTTCTTTCTTGGCATTTAAAGAAAAAAAAACAACCGACATCACGAATACAATACTCTTTCTGAAGTGTAAACCATAGAAGAGGCCCTCAAATGCACGAGTATGCTCTGTGATGATGTACTGTGCCTTCATAAATGCCATACTTTATATTTAGTATTTACATGTTTGAATTTTCATTGTTTTCTCCCCTTAATTGCTGCTCTTTCTTGTACATTTAAGCTTGATTTTCTGCTTCAACTGGTTCTAACTTAATATTTCTGTTTTTTTTCCATCAACAAAGTCTTATGTACTTGGAGAGATACCTTCTTTGAGTGACAGAATTACTATAGTTCGCCAACTTTGGGATCTAACACGAGATGTCCTGGTATGTTGTGCCAAATGGGTCATTTTCCATTTCTCTTTATGGGTTGTACAGATTCCTATTTGATTGTATGATTTCATGTTTTTTTTTAGTAGTAACAACTGTAATTCACTCAAGAATGAAAAGTACAAATACAACAAAAAGGTCTAAAAGCAATAGATCAAAGAAGGGAAAAAACAACAAGAGAAGGAAAAGAAAGAGAAATCAAAATACAATCACAATGATAATAATAAAATACTATCTTTTTTTTATCTTTGTGATGCCTAGATTGTTTTATCTTTTTTAAATTTATGTAGTTTTTTTCTTTTTTCTTTTTATTTTTTCTTTTTCCTTATTAATATGACTACCATTTCAAAGAAAAAACAAATAAATAATAATAAAAGTAATCAAATGGTCGTCCCCGAAAATCAAAGGAAGAAGACTCCTGAGAAACCATTCTCTACGCCCAACTTGGTAAAGTAGTATGTCACGCCATTAACTAAACGACAAACATGAACGAATGATACATGAAACTCTATCTCCAAAGCTCTAATCTCTCTAACCGTAGTGATCAGTTTCCAAGGAGGATTGCCTTTGTATGATTTCATGCCATTGGTCCTGGGAATTGTGTATTGTATGCATATGTTGCTATATTTACTTCCCTTTTTATTTTCTATTGCATTAACTATCGATTGTTCTTTTAACATGTCCTCAAGAGTGTTAATAATTATATAATCCATATTTTTTCGTTTATTTTTTTGTCAATTGCCCATTATATTGGAATTAGACAAGAAATTATCCATTGGGAACATTTAAAGATAGCCCTTGGATCAGATTATTAACTGAATTTAAAAGGTAAAAGCTGACATCTCCATCCCTATTCAAAGGCTTTGATTGAAAGTTCACACCAATTTTTTTGAACTAGTTCACGACAGATCATTCTTGAATTGGACCACATGTTTCATGTGAGAGAATCATGTGGGGTAATGGAATGACATAGCCTTGTCAACGAACTTGGATCTACCCTGCCCGCCACAGTTCATATCCAAATTCACTAAGAAAAGAGTTTGTATCCACCCGACCCGTTAAGCAAATGTTTGTTACTGAGTTTGGATCTGTCCAATTTTGCTTGTTGGGCTGTCCATTGGCTAGTTCATAGTCCACTAACTCGTTAACGAATAACATTAAAATGGAAATAATAGAACTCAAAACTCGAACTCGACTCACAATCCTATTGAGTTGAGAAACATCTACATGTTTTTCAACTTGACTAGGAAAAACTCGATAAAACTATTTGAACTGCTTGACTCAACATGTGATCGAGTGGAGTCAATTCACATCAACTCGCCCAAGTTTTCTCAAAATTTTAAACTATGATTCGAACATGTGACCTTCAAGAGGTTGTGATACAGGCTTTACCATTTCTTTAAGCAAGCTTCTCATGTAAATGATTTTTACAAATAAATGTTATACCTATATTTGACCCTTTCACATAAGAGCTTAGAAATTTAACTAGAGAATAATTTAAAATTATCAAGTATTAGAGACTTGAAAACATTACTTGATTTATCCAATTGAATTATTTTTGTGGGTCCCATATTTGCATAGAGCTTTCTATTCAAAATGAATTTTTAAAGTTCTGCGTAATTCCAAAGGCTACAAAAATTAGGTAAAATATTTAAGGTAATTGAGCTTTTGAGGCTTAAAAAACGTGGCTTATTAATTTGGTTAAGGTGATTTCTGTGACCCTATTATTGAAGCATAAACCTTTTAATCAATACGAATTTTGTTGAATCAACATATTTATTTTAGAGCATTAAACAATAATTAAACAATCAAAGTTTGAGAAGCTTAAAAGTATAACTTGATTGATCTAATTAAATTCATGTCGAATCAATCAATTCATGTTTTACCTATTTTTAAATGCTACAAAAGTTTAGGGATTGAAAAACTAATTTAAAGTGATTAAAATTGAAGGAAATATAGTTTGGTTGATTTGATTAAAATGATTTTAGTGGTCCCTATATCATAGGTTTTTTTTTTATCAAGTTGATTTTTCATAGTCCACTTGTTTTAAAAGCCACACAAATTTAGAAATTAGAAAGTCAATTTAAAATGATAAAAAGATTAGAGACTAAAAAATATGGCTTGATTGATCTGATCAAAGTATTTTTTTTCTTGGCCATATGTGTTTTTAAATGCAAGTTTTGGAATTAAAAGAAGGGAAAGTCAAGCAAAAGCTCGAGGTTAAATGCCTGGGAGTTGTGACATGAAATGTTAAAAGTGTCAGACCCACCCTATGGTTAAAAAAAGGGATGGTTGGATAGCTCATATGGGGAATATTAATTATTCATAATGGGCCATCAAATCATCCTAGCCCTTGATTTATTAAGAACAAAATAAAACATTAGACCAAAATTTTACTTGTGATGCTCAATCCAACCGTGAGGATCTTAGATGTCTATTCCGTTTCGTTCTGACTGGAACGGATGGAATGTTCCGAATCTGGCCCAAAAAATGAAATGAAACGGGTCCAGTTCTAGTACCAGGTTCCATTTCGGCATGTTTCGGATTATTTCGACCTGTTCAGGCCAATTGGCCCTATCCGAGCTGGAATGGCCCGTTCTGGCTCTACCCATTCCACTCTACAGATTTTATTTTTTAAAAAAAAAATGGTTAGACATATAAAATCCAACCGTACAAAATAGGTTTCATGGGCTACAATTGAAAAAAGAAATTGAGCCTAAAATGAAATATGCAGCCACTTGATCTTAGTGGTCAAATTCACCAGGTGTTCTTGAATTAAAAACTCCTGATAATTTTGACCACTAAGGTCAAGTGGCTAGAAATTGAATTGCGGGCTGAAATTTGATCCAGTTGTAGTTCATGGAGTATATTTTTAATTCGTATGGTTTATGTTTAATTTGTATGGCGAGAATTTGAGAAAAGAATGAAATGGACCTGGTGTGCCTATTTGTTTTAAGTTTTGACCTTTACTTTTGAATAAAATGAGAATTTAAGTTTATTTCTTGAGTATTTTTTTGAATTTTTATGTCTAATTCAATTTTTAATTGATTCTTATTAGAGTAATATTCAAACACTCTTGAATTAGTATTTAATAATTTCACTATTATGAATTGAGATTACAAACATAAGTAGTTATTTAATGATAATTTATATTTTTATTTATGTAGATTAGTGTGAAATGATGAAAATAATTAATTTAAATATACTTATTTATAAGTTTGTATTAGTCTTCGTATATTATTATATTTTTTTCACTCTTTTAAATTTTGTATGCCGTCTTTTCTGAAATGAAACACCAAAACAGCCGGAATGTTTCGTTATAGAGACAAAAATGGAACACGTTCTGAAACGGATCTGACAACTATGGTGAGAATGCATCAAATGGACATCAATTCATGTTGGATCCAAATCTAAAGAAATTAACATTTTGAGTGATTTGGGCATGTAAACCCAAGTTGACAACTCACCTAGGCTTTTTGTAGTTTTACTATTTTAAAAGAATGATTTAAAGTGACCAAGATTTTTTTTTTTTTTTTTTGAAAATTTTAAAGTGACCAAGATTTGAGAGGATTAAATTAGATGTTCATGTGGGACCTACAAAAAAATAACCTTGATTGTAAAGGTCTATGCTTGAATTGAGGCCATAAATGATTAGATTGAGATTCAATAAATGGAAATATCAACTTGAACCTAATTAACAAGTACCTACATGTCTGGTATTTTGACCCATGTAATAAAGAAATTGACCCAAACCCACTTGATAAACATGTGATTTGTATTGTTTTTATTGACCTATTTGCTAAATGAGTTAATCTAAACTTGAATTCACTTAATAAACAGGTAAATATGGGCTAAGTGATTAACTGAATATATCAATCATTGAGTGCAAATCCAACTTTGCCCTAGCCCACTGCCACTTGTAGAGCACCAACTCCACCCTAAATAAATGGATTAGAATGTAAGTTTTTTATCCTTTCGAATTTAAATTTTAATACCTCGGATGTTTTGGTTTATTTAAGTTATTTTGTTGTTGTCGAAGCATGAAAGTGCTAATTGATAAGATTGTAGAAATCCTGTACTACGAACCTAGTACTCAGGGTTTGAATCTCATTGGCGTTGCTTCTTTTTAATAGAGTCAACAAAGCTTTAAATGAGCCTGTCTGAACCCTCTTGATAATGTTATTGGACCCAAGTCCGGCTGGGTCCGATTGCCCATTACCCTGTCCATTTACTAAATAAACAGGCTGAGCCAGGGGGACTGCTGGCCGAATCTAAATCCAGAGGCCTAATAGGACTAAATGGGGCTCTTTATTCCCCCTTTTTTTCTGTTCTTAAGAGGCACAGCACCCAAAGAGAGTCCACCTAAATCTAGAGAATATATAGAAATTAAGAAGGTTGGGATATTGCATACCTCACCTATAAATTCCACCTAATACTGAACAATCCCTCTTCTTTGGGCCAAGGCCATTGATGTGATACGTGATATGTCAGTCTGCCTAACTAGAGAATATATAGACATTAAGAGGTTGGGATATTGCATACCTGCATACCTCAACTATGAATTCCACTTAATACTGAACAATCCCTCTTCTTTGGGCCAAGGCCATACATGCGATACTTGATATGCCGATGAAGATGTCAAGTTGACAATAGTCTTCGATCAATTCCTTGCCCTATAGGATCATTGGAATGTTTTTTGAACCAAAACTGCATTAGACTGATAAAATGTCTTTTTAAATGTAACCTAGGTTAAAGACCTAATCTAGGTAGAGTACAATCATCTCCTAATTGTCTAATGAGAGAATGGAAAATAGTTAAGTGGTGACTGAAACCTGCAACCTCAAGGTTGTAGTGCCTTCCACTGTGCTATAGCTTATAGACTCTTGTTGTAGTACCACATTGGAGAAAGGGAGTTAGTAATATTTTGTGATGTATTATCCAATGTGTCATGAGTTAAAATAGCCATGAAGTATCTTTAGAAACTCAAAATTTGGAACTATGCCATGTGTTACAGTGACAGAATGCAGTAAAAGAGCTATGACTTTCTCAAATATCATCTCAATTTTATTATCTTGGGCTCATTGAAAGGTAATCAAGTAATCCATCTGACAGCACCCTCTTTGGCATTTTTCTGACCTTCCTCCCCCCACCACACACCCAAAAAAAACCACAGAGAAGAAGAAAAAAAAGATGAAGGAGAAGGAAAAGAACAAAACCTTAAAAAAATGATCCACCATTATTGACTTCAAATGTAACTTTAAGGTGCCCAATAGAATACAGATAAAGCATGCAAGAAATATTGATATGCCCTTAAACGAAAACCTGGTGTAGGTTTTGGTTGAGCCTGGGACTCCACATGGATCAAGCATCATCTGTCAAATGCGCTCTCATATCTTATGGATGGCAAAAAGAGTAAGATGATTTTTCTTTTTAAAATTTCTTTTTTCTCTTGTTCTCCTAGCTCCCATTTCTAGGTGTACTGATGGTATGTTCATGCCATCAAGAAATGCCGCAAGTCTGGTGATGCATCCAGTGAAACTTCAAGGGATGTGCAAAGTAATGCTGATAATGTGGTTGCTACTAGAAGTGGTGCATTTGTAGTTGCTCCTGTAAGTTCACAAAGTTTTTTTTTTGCATTCATTGCTGATTTGATTTATTTCTTAAACAGTGTCATTTTGAGCATGTGTTTTCCCTGTAGTGTGCTCATGATGGGTCATGTCCATTGGAGAATTCAGGCAAATATTGTCATTTTGTTCAGCGCTTGGAGAGAACATCATCCCAGCGTGCATACAAGGTTTGACATCTTTAAATAGCCTTTATTGCAAGTGTTTTTTGCCATGATGTTATTTTTGGATTTTCATAAAGCACTATACATTGTGTTGCTCATTGTGGAATGTTCTTTTATAAAGGTGGATGATTAAGGCATTTGGTTTTGTTGCATATTGTACTATCTTTGGAGCATGGAAATAGAAAGTTTGGAACATTCTTTGGATCAAATCTTCTTCTCACATATCTGATGTGAAGTACAGTTGACCAAATTCCCACCTTGAGGGATGGTTCAGGGCCCTTCACAAAGAAAGGCCAATTTGGATGGAAACTGGTGACTTTAGCAATTTCCTGTTTTATTTGTGGTGAGCAGAATCAGCACATTTTTAAGATAAAAATGGTGCCTCCAGAGCATGTATTATTCAAAGGATAAGGCAAAACATCATATGTTGGGCCTTGGCATTGGATGCTTTTCAGGATTCTTGGTGGATCTTTTTGGTGGAAATTGGACAAGCTTTTCTTGATCTGTCTCATTGCGTTGTATTAGTTTCGGTTACAGATATTTTCTGTTGGATGGGGCAAAGCTCTTTAATGTACTCTCTCTCTCTCTCTCTGACACACAAAAAAAAAAAAAAAAAAAACACAAAAACAAAATACTCACAAGATAAAAAAGAAGAGAAAACATTATCACATTTGCACTGAATCTAGGGTTTGGTCAAACTCCAAGAATGATTATCACATGAATACAAGAGGAAATAACATGGAAGTTCTTTTTTTAAAAGTAAAAATGTAAAGATATAAGGAAAGGTTTTTTTAACGTAGAAGCTCCTTTACCTACTTTTTTTATTCCTCCCCCCTATTTCTTCCCCTTTTTAAGGAAGCACATGCCGGTAGGTGTTTGTGCAAGCAATTATCACACCCTTGAGTTATGGACATTGAAAGTCATCCAAGGCCTTCTCCTGCTGGGCAAATATGCCAAGGTGGCAAAAAAACATAATAATCTTGTGCATCCAACCTATTAGTGACATACAATAGTTGCTACAAAGTAAGTCCTAAAGCCAATCTAAGTCATCAATGAGCCACTAGTCTATTACAATATGTTTTAATTCTATCCATTTAATTAGTTAAATAAACTGAAATTACTAAACTACCTTTTTACTTCTCAATCACTTTATATATGAGCACACTAAATGAAACCGACCATAAGTGGTTGAAATTTGGTCCACTTATAGCTTGTCATCATCTACTTCGATCCATATGGTTGGTTTTTTAATGAGATCAATGAACTTTTTTAAAAAAAATGGCAAAAACACCAGGTACGACCTATGTGACCGGTCGCAATTGAGAGTTCCTTCTATACATCCTGGTATGCAACATTTTTTCAGCTTTTTCATACACTTGTCACGGCAAAAAGCCAATTAGATGGCTCCATTTGAAATTTATTTAATAGAAGTAACATTGATGTTATTCTTTTTAATGTACACAAGAATTCCCTATATGTGTGTGTGTGCGTGTGTGTGTTGCTAATATGACTTGAACCCAAACCTTTTGCTTTACACAATGAGGCACACTAAATGAAACCAACCATGAGTGGTTGAAATTTTGTCCACTTATAGCTCGTCATCATCTACTTTGATTCATATGGCTGGTTTTTTAATGAGATCAATGAAAATTTAAAAAGAAATGGGAAAAACACCAGGTACGACCTATGTGACTGCTTGCAATTGAGAGTTCCTTCCATACATCCTGGCATGCAACATTTTTTCAGCTTTTTCATACACTTATAGCTCGTCATCATCAACTTTGATTAATATGGCTGGTTTTTTAATGAGATCAATGAAAATTTAAAAAGAAATGGGAAAAACACCAGGTACGACCTATGTGACCGCTTGCAATTGAGAGCTCCTTCCATACATCCTAGCATGCAACATTTTTTCAGCTTTTTCATACACTTGTCAAGGCAAAAAGCCAATTAGTAGGACTGCAACTCAAGTCGGGTTTTGACCCGACCTGCATGACTCGACCCGAGAAATCATACGGGTCGGGTTGAGAATTTTGGGTCAGCAGGTCGGGTTGAGGATTTTACAAGTTAACCCGACCTGGCCTGGCTAAAGTTAGGCTAAAATGGGTTCAAAATGGGGGTCGGGTTGAGAAGTTCTAGTCGAGAATTCGGATTAGTTCGGGTCGTGTTCTATAAATATCAACTCGGGTCGGGTGGGGTTTTAAAGAACCTAACCCGCCCAACCCGAGTTGCAGCCCTACCAATTAGATGAGTCAATTTGAAATTCATTTAATACAAGTACACATTGATGTGATTCTTTTGGATATACACAAGAAATTCCCTATATGTGTGTGTGTGTGTGTGTGTGTTGCTAATATGACTTGAACCCAAACCTTTTGCTTTACACCATGAGGACTTTATCAATTTGTGCTATGACCTCTTCTTGACCCCATATGAACTTCTCCATGTGGTAAGTCATCATTTCTATGAGATTTTCAACACTTGTCCCATCAATAAATGCAAAAAATATTTAGAACCAAAGAAATATACTAGAGGCCAATTTGGCCGCTGGAGAATCCACTAATTTGTGGGCGGCTATAAAGAGGAATTTGCATATTGGTTTAAAGTGGTTAATAATGAAAATTGTCTTCTAAAAGATATGTCTGGTAATATAAAAAATGGTGAAGAACATGAAAGCAGTAGTATTCTATAATTGACATTGCTTGTAAAGTGTTGTATTGAAATTCAGTATGGCTGTAATTACGCTCTGTGTATCTGATTCTTATTATGGACGCAATTGACATCTCCTCTATGAAATAATCATTCTAGTATTTTACTCACCCATCGTCATGTTTTCTTTGTAGCGGTCCAAAGGTGAACCTTTACGTGGTTTTGAGGATGAGAAATTCTGCTTTGTTGTTTTAAGACGAGGAAAAAGGCCACGGCAAGTATTTTCTTCATTGAAAAGTCATCGTATTCATCCTTGTGGTCAAGAATTTCCTTTTTTTTTAAGTTAAGAATTACAATTTATAGTGAAGAGCAGTAGTAGATACCAAAATACACGTGTATCCATAATAGTCTCACAAGTATATACAACCACTTGCTAGCATGCATATACAAAATGCAGGGACAAGCTTAAGCTGTTTAGCATTGATTAATATGATAGCAGCTAGGGGTCTTCATTTGTTCGAACCCGGCCCGAGCCACCTTAAATAAACAGGCTTCAACAAGATCTTTGTCCGATGGGCCAGTCTTGGGCTTTTACTCTAAGCCCATCAAAGTCCGTTTATTTTTTTAATATTATATACATATTCACAAGGTTGTATATGGTACTGTTTTTTTTATATAAATTAAAATTTTAACTGTACAGATTTAAAGCAGACTTAAAGACCTAGCCCACTCAATTGTAACGGTCAAAATTACCAAGCGTTGAATCATTTTCAAGGTCATCTACCAACTTTGACTATCAAACTCAAGTGGTTAAAAACTGAATTTTGGACTGAAATTTTAACTGGTTGTAAGTCTTTAAGTGTACTTTTAATCTATACAGCTAGATTTCCAAGTTACAAAATAAAAAATAAACAGGCTTTAAATGGCGGGCTCAAACTTTAGCTTTTAAAGCCCAATGAGCTTCTGAAGGGCTCAGGCTTTTTTAGATATAAATGAGCTCGGGGCTTTTTTGACAAAGCCCGGCCCAAACCCGGCCTGTGAACATGCCTAATAGCAGCTAATATAGTGTCCATTCATCAGTTTGTATTGGATTAAAGAATGTTATATGCTATGTTCTTGATATGGTATGGACCGGGATTTAATTTTTTTTTTGAAATGTTCAGGGTTTTTTCGTTGGTCGTGTTTTCTTCTTTTGCAGTTGTTGTGAGGGTTTTTACTGCTTGTTTCCTTGATTCTGTGTATCTTTTGTGCGTGCTCAATATATTCCAAGTAACCATAAGAAACAAACATCTTTGAAAAAAAACCCATTACTAAACAAACACCACAAATACGTACGCAAAATGAATGTAGTGCTTTACAATTGCAAACATGGCTTATTTGAAACTGAGTGTTATTCAGGTCCTTTTTGTTTTAAGAGTGCGCCATTTTCTCTCATCTTTTTTTTTGGGCCTCTACATTGACTTAGTGATTTATGATGATTGACAATGATCTTGTGGCTATTATATCAAACAGGGAGGCTTGGCCGCTCGATGGTATGAAATTTGAGACATTGAAAGAACAACATGCGAAACGAAATCCTGAAGATCTTGAGATTGATTATGGTATGTACACTTTGTCATTTTGTTGCCCCAAACTTGGTTAAAAATCATTATTGAACAATGTTCTTTTTTTATAATTAGAAGATACATTTTTCAGGTGGCTGCTATGCAATTCTAGTTGTTACTGTTATAATCATTCATTTATGCAGTTGGAGCAAATTGTGATGGCTGTAATTTTCCTCAATAAGAATTGCTTGACTTGGTTCTTAATCTGAGCATTTGAAGGTCAATATACAAAAGAAAGGGCTTTCATTCTGTAGTTGTTCTGGCAAGAATTATAATTATGGCATTTTAAAAAGAATTTGAATATGGACCATCCTTTTATTAACAGAATATGTACGTGGAGAAACACTTCTTTGTGAGATATATATATATATATATATATATATATATATATATATATATATATATATATAGCATCCTCACCATGGTGAACTTGTTCACAAAGTGCATCTTACTGCAAGGAATATCTACAAGGTGGTGCTGGAGAGTCGTAGTTTTTTATCTTTGCCTTGATATCTGTTAGAAAACCATGACTTGACAACATTCTTGAGATAAAACCCAGTCTCAAAAGCTAGCCACTGAGAGGAGGGTGCCTCAAGTGTTATATGGAGTCATTGGTTTATCAAATTAATCGATGTGAGACTTTTTTCACTTCCAGAATATCCCAATGGAGATCTCCCAACAATATTCTAGATTGAAATGTTTTGCCCAGATTTCTGTCCCTTTTCTCAGGTCCTTTCCTGCATTCATGTTTAGGCCAAAGAGAGCCAATTTGGAAAATGTTTGGACATTCTTAGTTACATTGGAGTCAAATCATATCAGGTTTTGGATTGGTCGAAATATGGTCTTTCCTGTACAGTGACATGAATGTGTTCAAGACCTGACACGTCAGGATCCAGAATTAATTGTCTAGTTGTCATATATTATTGCACATGTTTATCATGTTTTTTGTTGTAATTCCTGTTCTAGAGGATCAATTTGAATCTGAGGAAGAAGATGTCCCATATGAAGAGGAGGATCCATATGCATCAGATATTACTGATACAGGCATGGTGAGCGAGCAGGAAGTAGTAGAAGAGGAAGAGGACGTATCCCCTGCCGATCTTGGAGGGGGTTGGGGTCGCATTATCTTCACACCGGTGAGAAGGGGTAAACAGGTTTCAATGGACATTTGCCGTTCAACCAAACAGGATGGTTCAGAAGGTGCTTTCGAGCGTGTAGTCATCACTAAAAGTAAGAACCCTACCCTACACCACCAGGCTCGTAGATCTCTCTGGGGTGATTTGTGGCCATTCTAGAGGCTTCACATCCACCTTGGATCCTTTCCTTCATGTGCTTAAAATTTGTATCGATAAGAAAGATTACTTGCATTGTTTTCTAGTGCAATAAATAAAAATATATTTTGATCTTGTTGTCTATTAGTCTGTTCACACTATAGAAGGTTTTATTTATTTTTTTACTTTTTGTTCCACTGGTGCCAAGAAGACCCTTGGTCATTCTCAGAAGAGTTTGACATCATAGTTCTAGACCAGACTATGATGCCTGGATATGGTGTGGGTACTACACAGATTATCATCAATATGGATTTTACATAGAAGAAATGTAGTACAAAACATCCAGAAATGTTGCTCATTTTGAAGAGCCCGGGTTTATAATTTCTTTCATGATGATATTTATTTTCAGAACACATTATTCGCTGTAATGAAGTTGGTATAAGGTTGTTGATATGTTGATTCATAACAAAATAGCAATCAATCTTTTATAGTAAGTTGTCAAAACTATCATTGCTTTGTTTACTGTTCTGACAAGTGTCTGATGATGGGTTTTAAAAATTGGCCGACTCTGAGTGAACTTGGTTGAGACATACACCAAGGTTTGGAATTTATTTAATTTTTTTTGAAACATTAATGGCTTTGATTCCATAAAATAAAAGAGCAGCACAAAAGGATCTGAATATGAGAGAACTATACTCAAAATCGAAAAAAGAACAAGTAACATAAATACAAGATACATCCAAAATCACTCCACACCAAATACAAATTGGTTTGGAATTGGTTAGTACTTGTTTTTTACATACTCAATTACATAACCTTTTATGCTTTTTTAATCATTTGATAATGTACTCACCTCCATTTGCTACAAGCAGTAAGCTATATTTTGTCAAGTCATTCAACTCAACCTGCGCTTGAGAGAGAGAGAGAGAGAGAGAGAGAGAGCACTTCCCAATTGGATATGACCTTTTGAAACAAAACAAATAGATGGTGCACATCAACCACCATTTCACAGAGCAATGACCAAATCCAATTAATATTTACAGTAAAATGCACAAATTTCAGCAGCTAAATAGAGAAAAGTCATAGACGAACTATACTTGAAACATATTCACACTTCCAACAAAAGAAAAGCATTCTTATAATTTCAAATCTAAGTAAACCTAAAAGGAAATGAAACCAAGTTGGAAACATATTAGCAAAGACTAATAATCCCTCCGTTCTATTTTAGTTGTTTCATTTAAAAAAATTGTATTTTTTAAGGAACTCTTTATATAAAGCTAACACTCTTTCTGATTTCATGCATTTTCAACACACTTTATTCTACTCTTATATAGATAAGATAATTATTTTGAGACAATTTCAAAATTTATTTAAGATAACTAATTTAGGACAGAGGGAGTATTAATCAATCTCATTACCGACTCAAAATGAAATCACCAAAGGATGCCATATATAGAATTCTGAAAGGTTGGCTTGGTTGTCAAAATTCGCTCTTACAGAAAGTCTTGAGATCAAGTATTTATTATTTTTTATCCAATGTGGTGAGATGTCTGGATAAGTTAGTCTTAAAAAAATTGTTAAATATGATGATATTTGGTCGAACAATTGTTGTCTGCACGAAAATTGATTTAAAAAAAAGTTTGCTCAGTAGAGTACAAAACTTTCACGACCATCGATGAATTAGGATCTAAACTTGAAGTCAGCATATGGCACTACACGTATCACAGAGAATCCATCACTCGAATATTGATGCTACTCTACACAATATTGTAGGTTAAGTGACAACTGAGAAGTATAACTAAACATGTGAAAATCAAGCCAAGTCCATTCTTGAAAGTATCCATTTATTATTCACTGAGATTATAAAATGGAAACAAGAAAAATAAGAGTTACAACCAAAGAATAGCCACATCTATATCACCCATCGTCATACAAATTGAAAGTATAAAACCAACAAATTCAAGGTAGTTCATACTTCACAGTTCTACCCAATATCCAATATTGAGAAAAGGGGAGGAGCTTCCTAAATGAAATCTAACTATTGGATTGAGCAAAATTTCTAAAACCATGCATATTACATATAAAATCTTATGATGTTGCGTATGATATAAAAAATTACCATGAGTAAGTTGTGTATGAAGTTTTTTCTCCATCTCATCATTATATCTCTTTATTTTAAACTTTTAAAAATTTATGACTTATACTCATCAAAATTTAAAGGCTAAGATTATATAGTTTAAATTATTAATTGATGATAAAATTTTATATACTCTATATATTTATAACCACCTATCAAATGAACTCAATTATATGAGATCCATCATTCATTTGATAGCATGTTTCTTTAAAAAATATCGCTTGTTGTATTTTGTGAGCCTAACTCAAATAGAAAACCCAAACTCATTAAAACCTAATGAGAATAACAAGCTTCATGATTTTTTTATTTTCAAATTTTAAAGGAAAAAACCCATAATCAGTGAAAACTGTTGCCACCTAAATTGGTCCTAAATTTGAAAAGGATCAACACCAGAAGATTTACGTCTACTTTCATCACGTAGATAACAGGGTCCAAAGCACTCAGGAAAATGAAGATTTTCTGAAAATTTGAAACTATACCAAAAATCATATTTCAGATTAAAAAAAAAAGTCCTCCATGACACCTATAACCTGCAGATTGTAGTGAATTGAACAGATTTTGAAAATCCACTTTAAGCCCCCATTCCCACTTTCCCTTTTCTGAAATCAAAACATGAGTAAAACATATCTTTTATATTTAAAACAATGAACAGTTACCACACGTGCCACTCATCTTTCAGACCTTCACTTTTGTCCACGATGCCACGGTTTATAATATAGAAAGGCCGATGCGTGTAAAAAAAAAAAAACGGGTATATAGATGATATCATCCTGTCTTTTCTTTTGAAAAAATACAAAAAAAAATAGAAAATTTAAGATGAATATATATTTTTTTTTAAAAACAACGGTCATTTTTATGAAGTTTATTTGATACGAATAAAGTATATCTTAAAATTTTGAAAATGGTCTTAATATAAAATTTATATTCTCAAATATCCCCTATCATATATCTTCTATTAGAATTCATACATTTTTTAAAAAAAAATTCGAAGTTTTATAAAATTATTAAAACATTAAAAAATTACATAAACACTTTAAAGACTATATCGATCACATTAAAGACTCTTCATTTAATTATAAAAATATTTGTATCTTATTTCATTTATTTTTTTACAAAAAACTCAAAAATGACTTTTATCTCAAAAAACCCAAATTTTGTTATTTAAAAAAAATCTTAGAAAATCACAAAGACACCCTGAAAACTATGTAAATGACATTAAAACATCTCCATTAAATTCCATAAGCATTAAATATTATTTCACTAAATTATTTTCATAAAAAATCTCTAATTTGGTATTATCTTAGATTTAAAATTAAAAAAATAATAATAGAAATAACTCAAAATAGTCAAGTTTTAAAGAAAAAATAATTATCATTGAAACTTGAATAACTTGTTTCTAAACTTTTTTAAAATCACACACAATGCAAAATTCAACTAAAAAAAATTGAAACCATCTTTTTTAAAAAAATTTAAAAAAAAAATATCGGACAATAATACATAGTATCAACATGTTGCCCAATAATGAGGCCGATACAGTCGTAATCTTAAAACCCGATGCAATAGAGACCCGATGTAATAGGATACGCGGGTTTTGACCGTTACTTTTTATCTACCAAACCCCTCAGCTGAATTAATTCGGAGAGAATGGACGGTAGGATATCTCAATAACCATTACGGGTCTAGAGAGAAAGCAGTGACTGTTTGGTAGGGCATAGAGTTGACTATGATAGACACGGACCTAATAAATAAATTGTTGCGTTGTAAATTATCAGCTAAGTCAAACGATAGAGCAAAACAGTCCAATGAAAGATAATGCAAAATCATATCATCATATAATTAAATTATTCAGTATACAAACAAATGTTTTTCTTAGGTCTAGATATTTCACTTCTACGTGTGCTCCATAAGATGGACGAAGGATCTATGAAATTTAAACACAGACTTGCGTAAACTTCAAGTTGGCCTGATAGTTCATACGTCCGTTTTAAGAAGTGGAGTTCTGAATTTGATTCATGTTCAACTCTAACAAGTCACTCTTTATAGTTGTTTATCCAGTGTGTATAGAATTGAGAGATTTGTACATACCTCAAATACAAGTTAGGTTAAAATTGTCTCCTATTGATACCTTGATAAAAAAAAACTACAGACTAACCTAACCTGGTTGCAAAATCAACGACTCCATACATCTACATGGCATACCATCTAAGAGCTTAAGTTTCTATTATCGTCATTTCTAACCAACATAAGAACTGGGTTGCTTTTTGTTGGAAACAAGCCTCAGCACCATGAGAAACAATGAGAATGCTGCTTAAGTTGGGAGAGGGAGTGGAATGCTGAATTCTTAGTTTCGGAAAACGGCAAAATTTCCTCCAAGGCAGTCCGACTGAGTGGCACACAAGGTAGTTCATGTTAAAACTCACCACGTGACGACTTGCTCCTTGTAGATACTTGGCCAGGGAAGAAGCAGGTGGAGCTGTCTATCTAGAGATGTAAATTCATGTCTTTCTAGGGAAGTTCTAGCATGCTGCAATTCCCCTTGTCTTTCAGTTTTTCATTAGCATAGGCTGTATTTCTAGTGGTTTTGTTCTAATAACCACATAGTTCTCTGTTACATTGCCTTTAATAATATTCCCTTCACACAAATGTGCACACATACACAAACCCAACTGTAAAATAAGATAGAATGAATGCCAAAAATTTCTTTCATTTCTTGAGTCATGCCAGTGCTTGTACAAGTAATTTAGATGCCCACAGTACCAGTTTGATGAGATATACCTTTCAATCTTTTGCGATTTGAATACATTTGTTACAATGAATTTTCCTCAAAAATAACACATTGATATAATTCATCCAAAGTCACCTTTTACTTTATGACTCTGGATGGGGGTTAGTGGTGAAAAGAGGATAAGAGTCAAACAAAATGTTGGGTTGGGTATTCCTGCTCATATCCATTGTAATCATAATACAATCTCTCTCCCTTCGATATATCTCGGATTGCAATCAGTAGAACCCGGCATTCACCATCGACGTTGAATCTCACACATTTCAAGTTCTGCTTCTTCTTCCCATCCCTGCTTTGAAGGAAACATGGATTTTAAGTCCAGAGGAAATTAATTTCTCTTAGCAGAAAGCAGCTTTATAGTAATTTAGACTTGAGTGCATAACAGCACCATGACTCTTGTTACATCTGGATGCTTGGCTCAACTCAAAACAGCTTAGCGTGCATTTGGTAAGCCTCGCGAAACAAATGTTTAAGGCAGAATTAATCTTTTTAAAACTGTCTTGTATCACAAGGAAAATAATAACTGCATCAACCAGGACAGAGCTTTTCCACCCAAATTAATACCGTAAACATTTGTTTCAACCAGGAGAATAGCTGATCAACTTCTCTACAGATATTCAAAACTTCAATGGACTACCTAAATCATGTGGGAGAGAAATATATCATACAATTTTATGTAACATACATAGACGCAGGAAAATCTATCTAAACTCAAAGTGATGGAGAGATTACGGTGTGTGATTGTTGATGCCATTGATGAATCGGGCAATGTTACTTCGTTTATCAGGACATATAACCAAGCTCTTTGAAGAATCCTTTGCACAAATCAGAGTCATCATGCTGTCCCCATCATCTTCCTCACGATACTTCAGGTAATCAACATCACCAGTGTATTCTGTAATTATTGTCAAGTCCTTTATGAATCTATCTGCCTGTACAGTGAACCTGTTTCAACCAAATAAGATATTGAAAATATGAAAACTCCATTACAGGAAAAAGGCACACAGAGTGGAGATCAATTAGAATGAACCAACTTACCCCTCACATGGATCAAAGACAACCAAAAGCGGAGGCCATTCTCCTCTTTCCATCATGCTCTTGCAGAGTTTCAAGGTTTCAGTGTCTTCTTTTGATAATACCTGAACAAAAAATAACGGAATCCATTCATAATCTCTCCTAAGAAACAAACAAGCAGATTCTGACACATTGTTCTTACTAAAGATTAAAATATGTACATGTTATAGTACACACGAGGCTGAAACATGCTACTACAAAGCAATCAACTGCATACACTGCATGGTCCTGTAGTGTTGTATAGTATACAAGTGGTGGCAAGTGGAGCCTTAAAAGTGAGTCTTAGATTGACAACACAATCAACCTGGCCTTGGATTGACTGAAAAAGACAATCAATCTTTTGACCCATGGGACTGCTAAACATGAGAAGATGAGAATCAAACCACTGTACATATGGTGGTTTTTTACTTTCTTTAATCAACAGCAACACGGGCAATGCCCATTGCCTGTTCACGATGGGTCCAGCATCTTGAACAATGTCAATAACATCAAGACATGCCCCAGCAATAGGTATTCAGTACTCCTATTGTATAGGTTCTTACCTTGTAGCCATTGCAACATCAACCAGATGGTGGTAAAGAGTGATGCCAATTGTTACAATCAGATTTTAGAATGCATTTGTCACTAAGCACTAAAAATGAAATCTTTGATTGTTTACCTGCATCCCTTCATGCTCTAGGATTGCAAGATTGGCAGACCTGGGAGCCATGCCCGGCATATAAGTAAGCTCATTGCTGAACTCTGTCCCTGTTGCTGTCAATGCTGTTGCCAGAGAGGCCATCTGCTTCAGTCGTCTTGCTGGATCCTCACTTGGGTTGAATGCCAACAGCTTCCTCTTCTTCTTTGATATCACCAAGCTCCCCGAACGCTTGCGCTTCTTCCGGACATCTGATTGGGGGAATAAACTTAAAACCCAGTCCACTAAATCCAGCTAAGATGAAGGGAAATTGAAGATGCATCTTACCAAAACAAGGGCCCTGGGGAAAATCTGGTGACCGTTTTATTTTAAAGAAATCGACTATCTTAGTTTGAATTAGTGGAAATTCTGCAGTCAAACAAAAGCCCATTTCAGAAATTAAAAGGAGAAAAAGAAGAAGAAACAACAAGAACAGTTTGTGCAATTGTATACAGAATACAATAACACAATCCACGCAATTAATAAAATTCCTTCTTAGAAATAAATAGAAATCAACAATTTGACAGCAGATGATGCAATTGCAAAGAGGACCCAATTACTGTATCAATTGCAAAGGCTTACCACACCATTCGGCCTTTTCAATTCAGAACTTAAGCAGAAGAGAGGCAATTAAAAGGCTCTTTTTGAAATTCAATAGGTATACACATTGATGCATGTACTTGTGGATACATAACACAAAATTCTCACTAAAATAAAAACCATCTAAAAGATCCATGACAAACAACAATCTGCTACAGACACTGCAGAAGTTTTCTTCTGAGGCTTTTTTTCTTTTGAGACAGCAGACTCTGCAGCAGTAAAAAGAAGAAAACAACTTAAACATATTAAAAATGACAAATTCTTATATACTCCAATATATACAAAGTACAGCACATATAAGCAGGTTGCCTTTCTCAATGGTAATGACGGTAATAGAGCCCACAAAGTTGTCAATGATATGTCACTATTTTCACTGCATCTTGGAGCAAACAAGAGTGACTCTCAAAACATAATGGCCATTTGGAAAGAGCTAATTTCACAAAAGTTATGTTTCCTGGAAAAAGACAAAGCAAGCTGTTCGGTTAACTCTCTTCACAAAAATGGAGAAGAGTTTCTTCTTCCATGTCAGTACCAATTTCTTTGAAATTGCTTTTAGAAGTCACTGGAGAGGGGGTATGAAATAGAGGAAATTCCATTCCTCCATCTATACTTCCACACAAGGCTAAGGATAGCATACTAAGGACCCATTTATTTTTATTTTATTCAATGCAGTTTGCACAAGTATATAATTTTAAGATTAAAATATTCTAAAGGTGAATATTCAACTATTCAATAAGTTTTAAGTAGCTCAAAAATGAAGATTGATCTAAGTTCTAGCTTAGAAGTCTTCAGAAAGTTTTATCATTGAATTTTTCAAAACCTTTCATGGAAACAACTTTTCAGAATTTTCATAAAATACAACTTAAACATGCAAATAGTTATTCAGCATTTTCAAGAATTAATTTTGGTAGGAGATTCATTGTATGTTTATTTTCCTATGATGGCAAGAAATACATGTATTGCATTTCAACTGAATCTGCTTATGCCCAATGACCCTGTAGTATAGGTATCAAATAAAAATTAACAAAATGGCATCAGCACATGAGAATGTATAAAGAAGTATTCATGTGATCCTCTTCATGACCCTAAAATCCATTTTTAGAGTATGCCTGGCTATCTACCTAAACCCAACATGTCTCGGTAGATTTTTTGATAGCGAAATCAGTGCCAAAAGAATAAGGAAAAATGAATAAAACCCAATCATTTTGGCAAACAGCAAAAGGACGTGAGACTATATAGAGAAGCCGATAACCCCATCCGTGCAAAAAGGTTACAGAAATCAACAAAAATCAGACGATTCAGCTATGTAATGAGCAAATATACATAAAAGCAAATAACCAAATCAGTACAGAAATAACACAGCAATTTTGCAACAGAATGTGCAAAAGTAGACAACCAGCAACCAAATCTATTTAGGTGTATAGAAATCAATAAAATCAAACAATTTGGCAACATATTGTGCAAATAGTAAGAGAAGCCAACAACCCAATTCATGCAAAAAAAGTGTACAGAAATCAACGAATAGATGACTTTGCAATAGGATTAACAAATCTAAAGAGAACCCACTGTGCAAATGTAAAGAGAACGCAATAGCCCAATACATGCAGAAAGTGCACACAAGTCACTAAAACTGATGACATGGCAATATATAATCCAAATGCATAAAGAAATCAATAATCCAATCCATGCAAAAAGGTATATAGGAAAAAAAAAAACCCCAAAGACTTGGCAACCGAATGTAAATGTGTGGACAGAACCCAATAATACATAAAGTGTACAGCGATCAATCAACGGAATCCGACGATTTGGCAACAGAATGTGCAAATGTAAAGAGGACGAGTAATCAGGGAAAAATAAAAGGGAATGGTGAAGGATAATATACGTTTGGGTGTTCTGTGGGATGAGCAAGAAGGGCAAAACCAGGGGCCTTTGGGGACGCAGGCGAGGATGGGACGGAGGCAGAAGAGATGAAATCCACGGTCGCATTTGTCGCAGAGAAGCAGCTCTTCAGCCTCCTCACCTGATCCGCATTCCTCGCAACAAACGTCGATGTAGGAGCACCCCTTGCTGCCTTGCTTCCTCTTGATTGCAGAGGGTTTTGGGGCTTGGGTTCTTATCCCGAAGCTCGATCTAAGGGTTATTGCAGCCATTTACAGAGAGCAGCGAGCTAGCGAGCGAGAGAGAGAGGGAAAGACCGGAAATGGGTAAAGATTCCAGACAAATAAATAAATGGGAAAGGATGTAAGGGGATGGGTCGGGCCTGGTCGGGTCGGGTTCAATTTTGGATTAGACTGTTAGAGTACCAAGTGCCAACTCGGGTAACGGAAAAGGGTAGGTTTTTTTTCATTTGCGCGCGCTGTAATTACCAGGTAGCGGGAAGGTACAGGTAGATTTGGCGCGAAGGTGTCGACTGTTTTCTTATGAAGTCTGTCTGCAGGGATTTTTTTATTTTTTTATTTTTTTAAAAAATACACCTTTCTATGAGACCATATCGTGATAAGATTATTTGGAAGAGTGGGCCATCTAGATTAGGAACCACAACAAAGTTCATTCCCATTGGACCTCCAATTGATCTCATCGAGTTAAAAAAAAAATCGAAATTAAGACAAGACCAGTTTCAATATAATCAAGTTTATAAAAAAACTTAAAGAGTAGTATAAACTTATATAAAAATATTACAATTAATTAATTTTTATCATTTCATACTAATCTGTAAGAATAAAAACATAAATTACCATCAAATACATATTCATACTTTTAATCTCAATTCATAATAACATAATTATGAAATGTTAATTTAAAAGGAATTTAAATTTCATATGAATCAAATAAAATTCAATCAGACAAAAACACCTAAAAGATAGTTGAAATATAGATTTGAGTTCTCATTTTATTCAAAATGCATGATTACACTTGGTCCTTTTTTTTCAATTTTTATCACATTTTTGGGAAATTAATCATGTCAATTGGAAATAGACGATAAATTACCACTAAACTATTTTTTAATTAAAAAAATTACAATCTATAGCCATTTTACTATAATGATCAAATTCATCAAACGTCTTAATAGTATTTTATCATTGAGATGAAATTACTAAAAATAAACTTTATGCTAAAATCCGTCCAGTAGTCCATCGAATCTACTTTTAATCCATATAGTTGATAGGAGTAAATTTAAAGATGGCAAAATTAGTACAGTGAAATGGCCGAGACTAAAACAAATCAATTTCATTTATTTTGCCTAGATCTAGACTGCTTTGGTTGGAACATGACCTAGTATCAAAATTTAAGGTGTTTCGTTTTGTTTTCAGTTGGCACCGGTACATTCGGTTGATCATAGCATAATAAAATTAACAACTAAGTTCTCTTTAAATTTTATATTATGATTTTTTTCCTAGACATTATAATAATTTCAATTCACAATTATAATTTTTCCTTAAATCTTTTTTTTTTAAAAATTTACGTGGGAAACCGTGGAATATCCAATGTAAAATATTTACAGATGAGCTCATTATCCTTATGGCACATCAAAGTTAGGCAATGAAAACTCTAACCCGTAACCTCGAGCTTCCTAAAGAGAGCCGTAACAAGTTACCCTACACCATATGAATGGGTTAAATGTTGATTGTCATTATATTGACCACCACCGCATTGGTCTCCAAAAGTTTGACATCGCTCAAAAATTCATAGACTTGTGCGACAGCAAGATAATAAATTTTAAAACAATCTATTCAATCTTGCTCTGAGTTGAATTGACTAACTTAAAGATACAATTTTATTAATAGTTATCAACAAAGCCGAGATAAAAAAAAAGAAAAAGAAATGCTAAGCTCACTTAATCCTTAATCTCGTCTCGTTTATTATTTTCACCTACAACTGAGTCTGACCTCTTGGCGTAATCCTGTCAATCAAGTCTACCCCTATCAAATGGAAATATTGTATGTTAAAAATTATTTTTTTATGAATTAAGAGTTTTTTGCAACCCACTTTTACACAATTTGCATTGTCATAAATTGAATTCATATCCAACCTAAATCTAAGTACAACACATATCTTCTCAAGCAAATCTTACACACCTTTTTTTTTATCAAGGTGTCCAAACCTCATTGAGCACTCCATTAATTTTAGAGGTATGTACAAGCTTCTTTACCCATACACATTAGATAATTCTAAGTGAAGTCGCCGTTAAAAGAGAAGAGGAAATAAATTATTAAACTCTTTAAAACCATACTTATAGTAATTATCCCACACAGGTGTAGGTCAACTCTTTACCTCCTACTTAAGGAAGAGAGAGGTCACGGATTCAAGTCTCTATGGTCTTATTTTTGTGTATTTTAGAGATAGGAGTCCACCCGTGAATATTTTATACTGGGCATCCTGCAGTTTTCTACATGTAAATTAAAAAAAAAATAAAAATCTTACACATGAATTTTAGATCTCTCTTATCAATTTTAGGCCTTTCCAGTCAACTTAGTGTCGTAGTCTCATGCAAGCCCTCAAGTGTTCAAACCATTTCTCGAATTGCAATGTGTCGTTGAGAGTGAGGTTTGGAATGAAAGCTTTTTTTCTTTTAAATATGGGATTGTATCTCTCTTCTTTTTTTTTTAACTATGCTTTTTGCTGATGGGTGGGTCATAATACTGTTAAATAGTTGCATTGCTTTAATGTAATTTTTGGACCAGACAGTGATGAGAACCCCATTTTATGAGAGTTATTTAAAAAGTTTGAATCCTCACTGTGCTTTCCTACTGTCTCATTTATTTATAATTGGTGATGTGCTCCTTATGTGAAATCTGATATCGAGAGATTGGTTTGACGGTAAAAAAGTTTTCTTTGTGAAAGGAGATCTGGAGTTCAATTCATGATTAAACCTCTCTCAACTGCTCTTTATGAGATTACTCTTCTTAAATTTAAATTTAGAAGTTCACGCACTGTTCGTGGAATTAGTTTCACATCTATTGTAATTCCAAAAAAAATGTGTTAAAATTTATTGGTTTATAATTTAAACATGGCATTCATAGGTTCACATTCAAATTTAAATATAAATCTTGTAATTAAAATTAAATAGGACATAACAAGAAACGGGAGAAAGAGCCAAATAACCTGGCCATATATATTTTTTCCTACACAAATCAGAAAAGCTAAAATCTATTTAGAATTAATCAAATCTTGTAAGTTTGATTGACGAAAAGAAAATCATTTTAATCAAAGTTCAGTTCTCGTAATAAAAAAATTCAAATCCATGAACTAACGCGTGATGAAATTATAAAAAATATAATCCTGGAAACTCACTTGATGTCTACAACAACTAGGGTTACAAAAAATGGTATCGGCTGATATTTTTCTCTTTCCTCCTCTTTTTTTAAATATCGGCCGATATTGTGAATATCGGCTGGTACGATATGATATCGGCCGATATGATTATCTCTAAAACCAATATATAGTGGCCGATACGATATGTATCGGCCGATATTTCGACCCCTGACAACAACAGTACATTAACACACGCTCAAAGCATATGCTCAGGCACAAGAGTTCAATGTAGAGCTTATTTAATGCTAAATCTAAATTACTAAATATTTTATTTTTTAAACCTTAGGTTAATATTTTTTCTATCTAAGGCATTATTGTCATATATAATTTGTTGAAAAAACATGAGTAATTTATGTAAGTATCTTTTGGATTTATCGTAGGTCTCATAAATCAAAGTTTGTACAATTTTTTTATAAGAAATTATATTTGAGTAAATTTGTTATTGACTTGTTATAAGGTTTGACATCAATATTCAACAAAGTCACTTGTTAGCATTTGATTTTTTTTTTTTAAATAACTCTACAATTTATTTATCTTCCTACCTAGATTAAATTGAAAAAATATACTGTAGATCTTATTTTTTCTAAAAAATGCATGCTATAAAAATTGTATATCTAAAACACCATATTGAACATTTTCATTGATGCATATTTAAGATTAGAGAAGTAAAAAGAATAAAAAGTAAAATAAAACAATAAGAAATGCAAATACTCATGGGACAAAAAAAGAGAACAGATTCCAAGCAAATAATTATTAATTAAAAAGTCTACTTATAATAACTAACTAATTTGTTTTTATAATTTTAAACTATAATAAAAATAACCACATCCAAGTAAATTCGATAAAATATATCTAAATTTTAGTCTTAAACTCAATCATAGTTATCTGATCTTAATAATCAAAATTGCTAAACAGTTTTTAATATTTTTAAAGACACTTTTTTATTTTAATTGTTAAGATTAAGCAAAGAAAAATTGAGTTTTAAGTTTAAATTTAATAAACTTTTATCTCGTTAAAACTATTTTCAATCTATATAATTTATTATTTTAGAATGTTTTTAAAAAAAATCCAAGTCTAAGAAACAAGTTTACAGGCAAGGACGGAAAGCACTTCTCCACTTTCCCATCACTAAGATATATATATATATATATATATATATAGGTTTTTAGTTTAACATGGTTAATTTTCCTAGTAAAATGTTATTAATTATTAAAAGTTGTGAACTTACTTATAAAAATTGATATAATTTTTTCATTAAATTAATGAAAATATTAAATTTTACTTTAAATTCAAGTTCGGAGAGGATCGCCTGCGTAACGGCTCACGACTGATAATTTCTTCTCTGGTACAGGCCGTTCCCAAAACGGCCACCCTTCACTCACCAGAGGTCCAGAACCAAGCAGAATCCCTTTTCCGATTCTAGATGGAATCGAAATCGAATCGAAATCCCTCCACTTTCAATATCACTTCCACTTTCCAAACCCATTGGATTTCTTCCGTTGAATGCGACGGTTTCCATCTCCTCCGTTGGGCTCTCGACAATTCATCGGTTGTTGGATTAGACGCCGAATGGAAGCCCTCTCGAGCTCCAAACCCGTCTTCCTTCCCCCTGTCTCCCTCCTCCAAATCGCCTGCCGAGTCCGACCCCAACTCACTCCCGACTCACCCGATTCATGCGTCTTCCTGCTCGATCTGCAATCCATTCCTCTCCCTTCCGTTTGGGAGTTGCTGAGGGACATGTTCGTCTCCCCCGATTTGCTCAAGCTCGGTTTCAGGTTCAAGCAGGATTTGGTCTACTTATCTTCCACTTTTCGCTCCCAAGGTTGCGAGCCGGGCTTCGAAAAGGTATGGTCATCTTCACCACCTTTCTTTCATTTCTTCTATCCAATTCCCTATTTTCTCTTACTTTTCTCCATCTTTTACAATCTGTGTTGAAAAATGAACTCACCCATCTCTAAAAGCGTGTTTTTTGTGTATTTTTCTTTCACTTTTGGGTTCCGATCATGTGATATTGGGTCCACTATGGTTTTTTTCATAGTCCAATTCGTTTATCTTCCTTCCTCCTAAGAATGTTTATTGGAATTTTGAAATTCGAATTTGAGTTTAATCATCTGGAGAATGGCATCCCTAGTTTGGACATTGAAAGGAAACTGTTTTTCTTTTTCTTTGTAGAAAACAATTTTTTTAACTGAAGGAATCCGCTGACGCTATCCTTCTGTCAGCTTCGCTCCTCTAACGAGGCGATGCAGTTTCCCTCTTTTCTCTCTCCGTGTGCTGTCAGGGATTTCTTGCTGCCAATTCCCCTCCGCCATGTTGAAAAAGGGCTGATCTACTGACAAACCAGTGAACCACCAACCCTCTGTGTAGCACGCAACTCTGTCGCGTCACCGTCGCTGACGTCAGCCACCTCTGCCTCCGTCATTCTCAGAATTGAGATAGGATCCAATCGGCCCCTCCTAGCCAGAATCTCCTCCATCGTTTCCATTTTTTTCATTTCAATCTCAACCCTGATGGTGAAACACACATCACCGATGTTCAACCTATATCTTCAGGAATTTGAGCATCCAGGGTATGGATTATCTTATCCTGGCGAACTCCACCACTTCCAGGTTGATGCATCATTTGTCGATTTCTTCCATCCGCCCCATAAGCTCTCTAAGTTTTTGGAAGGTCTCTTTTTTCCATCCATGTAAGGGAATCCCTTGTGGCAATGACAGGAGTTCCATATCGGTTAATTTGAAAAACCAATGACTCCATATAATACTTGAGGCACCCTCCTCTCCACGACTAACTTTTTGAAAGTGAGTTCTACCTCAAGAATGTTATTAAGTCATGGTTTTAAAACATGATACCAGAGTAGGTTCTGCGTGCAATCATAGGGTCCGGTTGCACATAAGGACGGGTCTGAAGTTTTCACGTGCAACCATAGGATCAAGTTGCACGTGAGGACAGATGTGGAAGTGACAAAAGTCCCATATTGTTAATTTGAGAAACCAATGACTCCATATAGCATTTGAGGAACCGTCCTCTCAACGACTACATTTTGAGAGAGAGTTCTACCTCAAGAATGTTATTAAGTCATGGTTTTCTAACATCTCTCATGCAGCTGCACTCAGTCCGCCACTACCACCACCGGTTCCAATGTTTCTATCCACTTATCTAGTCGCTTCAAGGGACCGTCAACAAAGTGTCGGGCTCAATCGTTTGCCATCTTCTTGTTTTGCCGGAACAATGTAGAAAAGGATGGGAGATAGGCGAGGCACAAACCCTCATGTCTAAGGCCCATGCATCCATGATCTAGTCACAGACCTCCTCCTCCAAAATGACCTTTCTCACCACCCCTATCCATGTTTCTGATAAGGCGTTTTTGAAACTGGAAACATATTCTTCATCACCTGGAGCAATCTCCGTTTTGGGTGAGCGATAGTCAAGAAGCAAGGTTGTGGTTTATTCTCTTTCCCCGAAGCAAGTATTCTCTCAAACATTTTCCTCCCCCTTAGTTCTGGTCTCTTCACTCCCTCCGTCCCTTTCCTTTTGTTTTCAGGGCCAAACCGAGCTTTGTTAACCTGAATCTTCTTCCCCTCAAAACTCTTTGCCATCCAACAACTTGATGGTTCTCTCCGCGTTTGCCTTTGTCTTGAATTTGACAAAGGCAAAATTTCACACTCCTGCAACACCGAACACATGCACCAGATCTCTAGCTCCCGATTCCGGTATGTTTCCTACAAACAACGAAAGACTCTCTCCAACACTCCACCATTCTCACTCCCTCTAACTTAGCATAGGTCTCTTCAACTACAATAACACTTCTTTGGACATAAAATGTGCTTTGGAGCCCATAGTGCTACCTGGCGTATGTGGATAGGGAGGTTTGCAAATGTTCCAAGGATTAGTCAGGTGCTCTAAGAGGCCTGGACACCTTGGTCTTAAAAAAAAAAATTGTGCTTTGGAGCCCATAATTTCATGGACACTTCTTTCATCGAAGTGTGGGCCCCTCAACTCCATGAACACTTGCATACGTGTGATTGGGATTTTCTACCTCAATCACACTTTGGAATTGAACTTCATCAAGGAACTAGGTCCACTGGACCCTACCAAATAGTCTTCAACATTCCAAGGATTCAAGTGGATTGAGTCTAGTAGACCCCATGAAATCATCTTCAAAAATCAAGTATTAAATAAATGAATGAACAAAAGAAAACATGAATTTTACTTTTGAAACCTTTAACAACTGGAATGGGTCTAACAGCCCCACGGAGGACTCCATAACAAGCCTGCACAAATGAAACAAGTCTTCTAGACTACAATAGAGGATTTATTCATATTCATGGACTAGCTGCAATTGGAATCTCTACAAGTGGAACAACTCTTTGTGCCCATACCACAATATTCACCAATATCTGTTCAAGCTGCACTGCTATGAAAGTGAACCTATGTACCCACTTTCTCCTATTTGCATTTAAATTCTATACATAATTTGTGGGCCTTAAATTTATTTGTGATAAATGTCTCTATAGCCCATTGACTCTGCAATTGAGTATTGAACTATTTTTAGTCCATGTTTATTTTTATTCACCCCATGACTCTGCAACTGTGCCTACTTCCGGTTTTTCTCACTCACAACTCTCTGTCTTTCACCATCTTTTGATATTGGGCTCAGATCATTGATTTTTTTTTTTTGGTGAGTAATGTTAGACATGAGCATTACCATTCAAAAAAGAAGAAGTTAGACATGAGCATTCCATGGAAATAGTAATTTCTACTTCCAAAACAATGAACTATCAGTCTTCATTTACGATCCTGTTACTGTTGGGGAAAACTTGTTAACCTGAATTCTCGTTCTTTATGTTGTTGTGTGTTGCAGGTGGAACCCTTTCTAGATATCACCAGTGTATATCACTATTTACGTAATAGAGGAAAAAAATTGCCGAAGGAAACCAAAAGCTTGGCAGCAATATGTGAAGAAGTGCTCGGAGTTTCTTTGTCTAAGGTTCAGATTTCCAAGTCACTGATCCGTGCATTTTCATAAGGCAATGATCAAGATATTCTTGGAGATTTCTCTTGTAGCCTTTTGGTACTTTTGCTCATATTGTTTCATCTAACAATTTTTCATCTCCATTTGCATGTGTAAGTACAATATTTACATTGAGATTTTCGCATCTTTTGCATTTGCACACTTCCATTTATTTATTATTTTTATTTTTAAATAGTGACTCATTTGTTGGTTTGAAATAGTTAGTACTTTCAAGCTTTTTACAAAATTTTAAAAGAAAGAGAAATAGTGACATTTTGTTGGTTTGAAAAACAAATACATGAGACATCTTAAAAAAAGGAATGCATAAGACTGAGTTCCAAGAATGTGTGATTCTGGAATGTTCTTGGTAGTTATTCTCATAAGACCAAAGTTAGCAGCGACCAAGGCGTAAGATGAATGGCCCAGTTGAAAAGATCAGGATGTTAAACCTTTAAAGGTGTATTAGCCAGCCAAAAGTTTTTTCCTTTTTTTTTTTTTTTTGAATTATGGCAGATATTTCTTGAAAGGCCAACATGAGATACAACAAGGCTAGAGGCCAGAAAAAGCTTTAAATAGTAGGCCAAGAAATTGTTAAGATATATTTATCTGTTTTCCTTAATTAGTGCTTACTAATATTGTACTTACCAAATTTACTTATTTCTTGCTTTATTATTTCACCTACTTTACTTGTATTCTCTTTTCTCAATGAATAATATCACAAGGTCTCTCATCAATTAGAAGAGGAAGACAATAAATCTTTGTGTTATTTTATATGGTATCAACCTAAATCCTTGATCCTTTTTCTGCGTTCTCGATTTTGGGAGTCTTGATCAGATTTCAACTTGCGTTCCTCCTCTCCCCCTCTGCCAGAGGATGCAATGGTTAGTGACTATTATGAGGAAGTTAATGGTGAGATTTAGTAGTCGATAATCTTCAGGAGGGGCTTGAGGGATTTTGAGTTAGATTAATATGATATGTTGAAAGGCTGTTAGAAGAAGCACATGTTTGTAGGGAGGAGGATAGATGGATTTGGTCGATTGATCCTTTATAGTATTTTTGGCTAGAGTTGTTCTTAGGGTAGTGTATTCTTCAAATTAGAGTTCTTCTCTACCAAGTGTATTGGCTTGGAATAATAAAGTTCCACCTCGAATTCAAGTATTACTTGGCCAACGATTAAAGGAAAAATCTCGGTGAAATGCAACTTGAGGGATAGGGGCCTTTGCTAGGGGTAATTTCAGAATCTTGTGTATTGTGTGTTCAGAGGGAGATTTTTAATCACCTGATATGTTGGTGTTAGTTTATCAGAGGTGTTTGGGAGATGTTCCTAAGATTGATGGGATGTTTGTTGGTTCTTGATGGGAGCGTGGGGAATGTAGTGTCTGAATGGTTTGCAAGTCCGTCCATAGGTAGGAGGGAGTGACGTTGAAGTTGATTCCAGCATTGATTTTTTTGTCAATGTGAAAAGAGAGGAATTATAGATTTTTTTATGGAAAGTCGGGAGCTATTGCGGAGTTTATTGAAGGGTTAAGTGGAATCTAGTGGGTTGGTTGTCACTTTGTAAGGAATTTGTTGGTTGCTCCCTGAAGGATTTTTTTCTATTGTGGGAAGGTTGTATCAGGGGAGGTAAAAGTAAAAAAAGGGTAAAAATGGCTTGGATGATGCTTGAGTTTGGTTATTTAATGTGGATGTTGCAGTTAGCAACAAACCTGGTCTGGCTGGTATAAAAGGTGTAGTTCACGACGATAGGGGAAGGATATTATTGTTCTTTTTTGAATCTACATGGATAATGGAGTCAAACGAGGCGATTTGCTTCCGATAAGAAAAGCTATATACCTTTGGGGTGAGGCATGGGAATGGCAATCTTACTGTTTAAGGTGGCTCTGCTAATGTTATTTGCCTAGGCTAGTGGTAGGAAGAGTCCCCCTTAGAGGTTGGCTCATTTTGTTAGGAACATCAGAAAGGTGAGTAGAAAGGCATTCTTTTCAGGCATGTTCGGTGCTCAACTAATAGTTTAGTACATTTCTTGGCGATAGTTGGAGTCCAGAAGTGGCAACCAGTTGTGGATTGTGGTGTATAGGGATCAGGGTGTCTTGTCTTTTTGGTGTCTATTATATGTCTTTCTTTTGTTGATGGTTTTGGATAGCTCTTTTATACAAGGCCTAGTTTTGCTATTGTACTCTTATTTCTTGCATTTAAAAAGCTAATTTATGTCTCTGCTAAAAAAAAGATGATGAATCCTCTAACTGATCTCCTTTGCCTTCTACTACCCGTTTCCTTCCATGCTTCTCCATGCTAGTCAAAACTTGGAAAAAGATGCACGTTGATTATCTTATCTTTGTGAAGGTTACACTCCTGTTTTTTTTTTTGAAAGTTCACTTTATTATAAAAATAGAGAAAAATACTAAAAGGCTAGCTAGAGGTAGCTCCCATAAATGAAAAGTGGTAATTGTCTCCACAGACAATCTCAGACCATAATCCCTAACAAAATGAAACATAATCTTCAAGAGCCGTCATCTTGCACAGCCTAGGCCTCTGCTACTACTAGAGCACGATCTCTCTTTCTCTCTCTCTCCCTTTTTTCTATTTTTCCGCAACTGCATTTCCTCTTCCTTATTCCATCGTTCTTCCTCCCCGAAATTTGTTAGAATTTCTCGCAGATTATCTGATCGTCGTGGCGAGGAAATCCCAAGAATAGCCCCCACTAGTAGCATCTTCTCATTGTCGAAGGTTTCACTGCGAACAACTAGAGTAAGACAATCCTCTTCTTTTGCCTCCACTTCATCCACCGAGCTAATTGGTCCCTCAGACATTGCAGGTCCCTTCTGACAACTTCGCCTGCTTTCCATTATCGTCGCGAGCCCTGTAGATTCCCTAAGTAGGGACTTCCCGCCGAAGAGAAACATCACGTCCGGAAGATGTAACCTCCAATGAAGAGTTGCCGTATACTCGCTGTGACTGTGGCCGACTCCCAAATTGTCTACTTAAATGTTTAGTACCAGGCCAGGCCCAGCAGAATAGAAGGACCCATGTTGTCCCGGAGAAAGGCCCAACAATAATGAGCTTAAGTTCGAACCCGATTGTTGTTTTAAAACCTTTGTAGCACGGGCAATCATAAGAGGATGGACTTTTGGAATCAGATTTCCATTTACTCACTGGCACGAAAGGTTCCTTAAGAACCTTATCTCATCGTCCAGTTGGCCCTAAATCCCTAAATCTCGTTGCATCATTCTCCTGAAGTTCAGAAGCGTCGCCTGCCAGAGGAATCCCAGCCGAAGACGATGGAAAAGGAACCGTTCCTACACTGGCTTCCGCAACTGTCACAACTAACAAAAGGAGAGTTGTTCACCACAACCGGTGCCGGCAACATCTCAGACTACCTTGAAGAGTTATTTTACATCTGTAAATCATGCTTACCACCAGAAGAATCCCCATCAAACTTATTCATCATCCTGGAAACCGTTAAAGGACATCTCCCAACCACTGAGGCACCCTGGGTCTTCGTCTCCTCCATAGACTTCAACATTCTCGATTCTACCTCCGTCCACACAACCAGAATATGATGTCGCTGACATCCAACCATAGAGTTGGAGGTACAACAGCTGCACATGGCCGAGCAATTTTCAGCCGTAAGAACTCCACCACCTCCATTTGTATGCAACGATCTTTCACCTCTTCCACAATCCCTATCAGTTCTCCCAATTTATACATCACCTCCTTCCTCCAGCCATGTAGAGGGACTCCAAAAATCAGAACCGACTCCACCACTAATCCAGGGCGGAGAAACTTAGTCCATTTATCAATACGTTTGAGTGGGCCATCTGCAAAAAGCGAATCACCACCAAAATGGAAGCGTTGTTTGTCTTCCTCAGTCGCAAGAACTATCCAGAAAAAGAAAGGAGACAACTTGCGAACCCTGATGTCCAAATCGAACCCCCACTTCACCAAAATCCAATGTTTGATCTCCTCTGCAGACAGATTCGAACGTCAAGCCACCCCGATACAGATATGAGACAACTTTTCTTTATTTGTTTCCACAAAAAGCCTCTGACTAGCAGAAGATTTTCATTGGGATTAGACACTATATGATAAATTGGTATTGGCTGGACTCCCGTTCTAGAATCAATTTTCTGCAACATTTTTTGTTTACATTGCTCTACCTTTCCATCATCTCGACGACCATACTGTAAATTTTGGACCAAACCGA
Source organism: Chimonanthus praecox (assembly GCA_022113865.1). Classification (NCBI taxonomy): domain Eukaryota; kingdom Viridiplantae; phylum Streptophyta; class Magnoliopsida; order Laurales; family Calycanthaceae; genus Chimonanthus; species Chimonanthus praecox. The sequence continues at coordinate 42,696 of JAINRJ010000094.1, read as the reverse complement.
GCCTTACTAACCTGTATCCTCTGGCCATCAAACTCCTTGCCATCCAAAAGATTAATGGCATTTATCATTTCCCTCTCCGTTTTAAAGCGCACAAAAGAAAAGTTCCTTCATTTCCCAGTTTTCCTATCAAAAGGTATAAAACTATCAAAAACGACACATGCGATTCCAAAGACTCGAACTAGATCTCCTGCCCCCCAATCTGGTATGTTTCCCACGAAACTGGAAAAGCTTTCTTTCCACCACTGAACCATAGTTGGCTTGTGTGTTAGAAGTCTGCCAGACCTCAGATTCCAATCGAAGATCTACAGTTTCCCTCCTTCGCCATGGAAGGAGCAGCTGTTTTCTCCAACTGCAGCAGAGCCCCTGGGGTAGTCAAAGATGTCAACTTTTTTGCCTACAACTGAAACTTGGTTGCCTTCCACAACGGATCATGAATTCACGATTCATGCCTCTGCCAAAAGAAATATAAATTTAATCGTGTTGTTTAACTGTGTATTTTATTCATTTTTCCTTTTGTAGCGTAGATTATATATGTTAGTAAAATTTTTTTTTTTTTTGAGAAATAAGATAGTATCAATTTCCCCAAAACTCCATTCTTGATAAGGCTAACTTGGACTGTATGCTTCTAGGAACTTCAATGTAGTGACTGGTCAAGCCGGCCTCTAACGGAAGAGCAAAAATCATATGCAGCAGCAGATGCTTACTGCTTGCTTGAAATATTTACAGTATTTCAGAGAAAGTTTCTCAACCAAGGTTGGGTTTTCTATAATTTCATTCAGCTTTTCTTTATTGGTTTAAGCTTAGTCTGCATTCTCTGCTTCCTCTCCACTTTGTCATAAGCATCATTAGGAAATCAATAAAATGTTGCCATTTTTTCTGCAAACTTTTTTATTTTCAAGTTAGAAAGATCCATCAATGGGCTTCATATGTTTTATTTTGTTGTTTATGTTGTAAGTGTTATGGAACAGATCTATGCAGAAAGATCATTAAGAAAAAAGAACTATGCAAAAAGACCTTTCTGAAAAGGAAAATAGAAAAGGAAAGAAAGAAATGTTCAAAAAGATACTTAGGATGTCCTATATTCAAGGGTAAGGTGCATGCCCTATTGAGGGAAGGAAACCATGGGCGGCCCTCTTCCCTCTTTTTTCTTGTCTTTTCATTTTATTTATTTGGGATGGGAATGCTGGGTCTGAGGTTCTGAGGAGATGATGATGAAGTTGGAATTGGATCTGATTCTTCTTCCATGAAGATTCAAAAAATCGAGCTTTTTAAAACTGATGCTTGGTCCCCCTCAGCCTCTTTCCAAAAAAAGAAACGGTGCATGCCGTATGCATCATGATTCTCTCTTTCTCTCTCTCTCTCCCCCTCCCCCTCACTCTATTTGTTGCATGTTGTTGTTGTTGTTGTGTGTGTGTGCATGTTTTTTTTTTTGGGTTATATTGTCAAAATGTCAATAATCGAATTAGTGTACATAATATTTGCTGAGGATATTGAGGAAAAAATTTTGGTGGTATGTTGCAGGGAATTTTCCATGTGAGATCACTGAATTACATTCCTCAAATGCAATGCCTGGCTTGAAGCAGATTCTTGAAATTCCAGAACTTTCCATTAATATCTTGACACAAAAGTTTTGTGAAGCGTCACATATGGTCAAATCTACTGTCGATGGAGTGCATACAAAGAATCTTACTCTAGCAAAATTGACATTCTGTAATTCTCATAAAAATACATTTCCACTTGATGATTGTCTCTCAAAGATTGTCAGAAAATATGGTGAAAAGATCCTGTTGAAAGAATCTGATAGAAGGCCTAAGATTTCGAAGCGAAAGGCAAGGAAGCAATCTTCATTTGGTTCAGCCTGCAAAGAACGTACAGAAAATTATAGTGATATGCAAGGTCCTGCGCCATGGGATTCATCCATTGGTGGTGATGGATGCCCAAAATTTTTGTGTGACGTGATGGTAAGATGTGTTCCCCTCTGCTGTTTTTTTTTTTTCTAATTTATGTCTGAAATTTTGTATTTTTAATCTGTTATATGATTATCTATGCTGTTTCTCCAGCAAATTACAGTGTCATGTGCTTCCTTTTATCCTGGTATTTTATAACGATTTTGTGGTTAATTTAGACTAGAAATCACTGTAATATGTATGTGTATCAGCCATACTTCAAACCACATTCGTTTGTTATTTTCTTCTTATTGGTTAAATTTAGCAACTGAGTCCGTTTTTCTGAAGAAAAAAAAGAAACATTTGCACTGTATATTTTGGTAACATGAAATCTAATCATGCTACAATGTGATAATCTCTGACACAACTTCTGATGCAGCAAGTATCCATTGAAAACATGGCACTTCTGCACACATCGAAATCATCCAAATTGTTGTGCTCGTGGTGGATGGAAGATTGGAAAAAGTAGCTGATTAGCCCAGATCATCTGATTTGCCACCGTGAAATGCATGGTTAAAAGGGGAAAATTGAATGCTTTGGTGACTAGAATTGTAATTTAGAATGGTTTAATCAGCATCAGTTTCAGGTTCGACTTGATGAGTGACTTGATTAGTCCACCGACAATGTCACTATTCCCACATATACACAAACACCTACAATGTGACTGTTCTCACATACAAAGAAAGTCTAGAATGTTGGAATTTGTTAGTTCTAGATTAGTGGCTCCAGATGCCGAGTTAACGTAGAAGGCACAAAGCTGTGAATTGTGGATGGCATGGTTTTGTTATCTACTTCAACTATAATTTGATTTAGGCACCTTGGTGCTTGTAAGAGATAAGATCACTCTAAACAACCTTCCTACTATCTCTTTTTTGTTTAGAATCCTAATCTGAGTGGCCAAAATGCTTGAAAAGATCCATCGGGATTTGCTGTGGGATTGTGTGAGAGGAGAAAAGAAAATTCATTTAGTAGCTTGGGAAAAGGTTAAAATACCAATGGAGAATCATGGATTGGGAGTTGGGAATATAGTTGAATGAAAATGGTCCTGGTCTAAATTTTGGGGAATAGAGGAAAGCGACCAAATCAAAATATGGGAAATGAAGAGGGGAAAAGGAAAAAGTTGTTTTTTTTTGGGGGGGTGGGGGTGGGGGTGGGGTTTGGGGTGGCCATATTTGGAATGTATATTTCAAAATCAGGATTACTTGGGATATTTTGTGGGTTGATAAAATTAGAGAAAGAAAGAAGGTGATTGTGGGATGGATTCAGAATTAAGTTCTGGGAGGACCCTTGGGTGGTTTATCAACCACTCGAGAATTCTCTTGATAGACTTTCTTCTATCTCAACGAACTAAATAGTTCTATTCTTCAGGAGTGTGTTGTGATCTTTCCGGAGGGAAGAGAAGGGGGGAGAGAGAGAGGGTGGGGGTTGTGTTGGTAGAAAGCTGATGGATTATGAGATTGAACAGCTTGAATTCCTCTATTATTAGTGGGTCCACTCATTGAGGGATGTGGATAATTGGTTTTAGAGCAGGGAGATTCATTTACTCTGTAATAGACCCTCTCTGAACACTCAGTTCGTTTCTAATGCAATTTGGAAACTGTAGTGCTTTGAAAGTCAAAGCTTTTTGTTCGACTGCTTTCCTGAACAAAATTCTTACTTTAGATAGCCTCAAAGTAAGGAGTTTTTCCTTCCTTAATTGTCGATTGGCTTTCATATCAGAATGGAGTAGGAAAACATGTTAAGCATTGTATTGAATGAACTCAAGATTTTATTCCCATAAATGGCTCAGGTTCTGTAGCAAGGCTCATGCTGAAATGATGAATAAAACCGAGTCAGTCTTATGGATCGTGACAATTAAGCTCTTTGCAAATTAGTAGCCTTGGCAATTGTGTGGTTTGTATGAGGGAAATGTGGCTGGAGGGTTTGTAACAATAAGGTTCCTCCCACAGCTAGTGTGATTGAGGATATTAATGTCAATATTTTTCCATTGGCCTTGGCATCGAAGAAGTTTGTGGGGCTAAAGGAGAGCCATTTGAGTGGAAATTGGGCTCAGTCATCATGGTTGTAATTTATGGTTACATTGTTTATCTTGGATCAATAGGTGGCTTGTTCAAATCCTCTTTGGGCTAGCCCCCAATGTTTGTACATTTTCTCGTTCTCCATCCTGTTCTTTTTATGTGGAAAAAATCACTCGATAAAAAGTGGGGAAGGAGGGGTGGTCATTCTTTTTGCATATCATGAAGAAAAGCTGTTTTTGCTGAGCTTAGTAGATAATAATTGGAAGGTGTACTCTTTTGAAAAATTACATACAAGCTGCCTCTGGTTGCTGCAACACAGTAAAGATGATGTTGCTGATATCTTCGGAAAGTTGTCTCCAGTGTTCCTCGACGACATTGTGGCATTGCTTTTGTGTCTACCATTTTTCATTGACCAGAATAAGGTTTGAGATTAGTGGCTGTGATGGAGGTGGTGGATTTGCTAGCATGAGAGGGACTAAATGGGTATATGCTTTATATTGGTTCTCCATTTACCTTATTATTGGTTTTGAACTTGCAATCTTATATTCATGTATCCCATCTATTTGTAGTTGGCACTCATAATTGGATTTTGAAAATTTAGAAATTGTTTTCCATGGGCTAGCCGCATATTTGACATGCATATGACTTAAACCTGCAGCTTTTATGGTTGCAACAATGATCACTTAGCAACTTGGCAACTAGTTCTGGTCACTCATAATGTAGGTTTTGTATATTAGATATTGATTACATTTTTTTTTTTTTGAGATTTTTGTTTTTGATCAAGAAAAAGTAATTACAAATTCATTTCTAACAAACATGTCACTATGTTTTATACAAATTACCTAATTCTTGAGATACAACTTTGTGAAAATTCATCCATTGCCTATTTTTTTTTTGATGAAATTGATTGTGCAAACATATTCATGAGGCCAACGGAACTGTTATGCAGATAGAAGGATTGGCAAAACATTTACGATGTGTAGGAATTGATGCTGCAGTTCCATCATCAAAAAAGCCTGAACCAAGGTGATTTCTCTTATGAATCATTTGATTGGACTGTTGACACAAATTTGTGAAGAACATAGATTTCTTGAGGTGTTATGGGGTATATGAAGTAATTATAGATGTGAACTTTTACTACTTTTTTGTTAATTGTTCTGATCTACTAGATGCTCGTGTTTAGGCAGCTTATGGAGCAGGCCTACAAAGAGAAAAGGGTGCTTCTGACACGAGATGCGAAGTTGCTGAAGCACCAATATATAATAAGGAATCAAGTATACCGAGTTAAAAGTCTTCTAAAGAATGACCAACTCCTAGAGGTATATAGTTACTAAACATTGTGATATTTTTTTACTATCATTGAATTCAATTTAATATTTGTTAATGCTCGGGTATATTTCTTTATTTTTGAGTGGTGACATCTCTTAATGCTTGTTAAGAAACATAAATGCACGTTTTAACCAAAATCCTTGTCCTTTCTTGCTTCTCCACTTGTCCATTTTAGCATTTGCATCTTAGCCTCAGATTGTTTTCTAGTATTTTTTTTGTCATTATTTACTTATTTTATTTTTATTAGCTTTAAGTATTAAGAAGACTATCTTAATTTAAAAGTTTTTCCTACTATTTATTTTTAATATTATTTTTTATTGTTACTATATGTGTGTTAAGCAGTGGACCCTTGCAAAATAATTAGTCAAATCCTTGTATGAGTTCTTATTTTAAACCTACTTATACATACAAACCTTGTAGCAAGAAGTCATCTTTGGTGAGAAATGGGCAAGTGCATGTCAAGATGGTCCAACCAAATAAAGTGCTCGAACGTGAACCGAATAACACTATCAAATAGGTAAAGAAAAATGTGGGGGGGAAATTAAAGAAGTCAGCCCATAAGTTATGGTTGGCAACTCGGCATCTTGGAATGTGTATACTATAATGGGGAGGAATATAAAATTGGTAGATGCTATGAAAAGGAGTGTTGGCATAGCGTGTCCATAGGAGATAACTCTATTCCATTTCAACCCAAAAAAGCTTTCACATAAAAAATTGTGTGGAGGTCTTGGGAGGTAAAGTTGTTTGGTCCGTCAAGTTTAGAAGGAACCTTCTAGATCATGAGGTCTCCACTCTTGGCAACCTTCTGCTCTTAATCGATAACAAAAAACTGGAGTTTGGAGTAGGGGATAGGAGAATTTGGTGTAAGGAATCCAATGAGATCTTTTCTTGCAAATTCCGCTTCCCTCTCCTTGATCCCTTCTCCTCTCTCCTCATATTCCTTTCCTTACAAAGCTGTTTTGTCCTCTTTAGCCCATTGCAAAGTCAAGTTCTTTTGTGGGTCAACTGCTTGGCACAAAACCCTTTCTCAAGACAATCTCAAAGCTCGCTCCTTTGCCCATGCCAATATTTTTTACCTTTGTTGGAATTGTGAGGAGTCCATTGATCATATTTTCCTTCATTCTCCCTTTGTTTTGCTAATTTGGTCCTTTTTCTTCACTTCTTTTCTTTCTGCTGGGTGCTTCCCTCCTCTTTTTCTTGCCTCCTTCATAGTTCGGATGGATCCTTTCCAAACAAAAAGGCTAGATCCTCAGGAAGTTAGTACAATCATCTGGGCAGTATGGCTTTAGTGCGATAGGAGAATATATAAAGGGAAAGCTTTCTCATCATCAAATCTTATTTTACACATCAAATCTTCCATAATTGAATGAGCACTTTTGGGGGAATCCTTTTTGGGTTTTTCAATGGATGATTTTGCAATAGTTTGGTCCAATATTTCTTAATGTATTTTCTCCTTTTTGTATTGTAGCTGATTGGGTGTTCTTGCCTTAATTCTACTTTGAGGCTGTATATTTTCTTCCTTTGAATGAATTTTTTTGTTACCTCTCCAAACAAAAGGAAACTAATGGACATATGTTTCCATTAGGAGATTAATTGGTGGGTAACGAAACTTGGGATTAGGAGATGGATTTCAACTTACCTAAACTAGGAATGTACCTCTAGGAATGGTGTAGCTATTGTAATTGAAATGCATTTAATAGCCATTTTTGTAGTAAGCAAAGAGGGTGTTAGTGTTAGAAAACCATAAATTGATAACATTCTTGAGGTAAAACTCACTCTCAAAAGCTGTCCATTAAGAGAACGGTGCCTCAAGTATTATATAGAGTCATTGGTTTCTCAAATTAACCGATATGAGACTTTTTGTCACTTTACACCCTCCCTCACGTACAACTGCTCACCCTCCCTTATGTGTAGGGACTGCACGTGGAACCTGCTCTGGTACCATGTTAGAAAACCATGACTTGATGACATTCTTGAGGTAAAATTCACTTTCAAAAGCTAGCCATTGAGAGAAGGGTGCCTCAAGTATTATATAGTCATTGGTTTCTCAAATTAAACCGATGTGGGACCTTTTGTCACTTCATAGTTAGTTATAATGCTTAAAATTATATTAGAAACCTTATATATCATAAGTGCATATGCCTTAATCTAGGTAGGGAAAGTCAAGGAGAAGTAATTTTGGAGGCTAATGGATGAATTGGTGCAACATATACTGATGATGACATCATGGGACACCATCGAAGAAAGATGCATCAAATCTAGATTTTTCCTCAACATGGTTGGATGATGATTTTTGGCATCATCTCATTATATCTGACCATTGATAGAGAGAGACCAGGCCATGGATAGCCCAGATTAAGCTGATCTAGCAACAAATTTCGGGAATTGGTTCGATCCATCCTTATCTTGGTTTCGACTCCTCTTGGCCTTTGATAGACGGTGCTTGTGAGTAGCTTCGTGAATCTGTACAATACCAAGAAAAGAAACATGCATGAGCCACTAAAAGAAAATGCAGAATGATCAATGGTGGATTTTGTTCACCTATACCAAATGATGATCAAAACTGGAATGGCCATTTCTTCCCCAACTCGAACACCCCCCACCCTAACAAAAAAAAAAAAACAGAGAATTTAAATCATCACTTTTAGAAAACAAAAGAATTTAAATCTATTTTTTTTCTGCAACTTGAATTCAATTTGGAGAGAAATAGTACCCTAATTGATAATTTTTAGTTTGAAAGGAAGAAACCCAGTTATCACTTTCTTAGGGAAGTGTATGCTTGACAGCTGTCCATTTTGATTGTCAACTACCCACAGTGAATTCAATAAGTGCCATTATGAACCGGATTGGTTTCCTTTCTCCAATTTGAAAAATGGAAGTTTTCAACCACTCGTTAGTCTCATCCTTGTGGCTAAAATTCACATCTCCCATGCACAGCTGATGAAAGAAGCAGGTGTGTTGGTATTTTTCATCCTTTTCTCCTATGATATGGAAGGTGTTGACATAGCTGATTGATTATATGTGATCATTGTTTTCAGGTAATTGAGACCTTCCAGTTGAAGATTTGTGAGAATCAGCTAATGTCAAGATGCACCAAATGTAATGGAAGTTTCATCCAGAAGCCTTTGACAACCGAGGAAGCTATAGAGGCTGGAAAGGGATTTCAAGTAATTCCTAAGTGCCTATATAACAGAAACATTGAGTTTTGGCAGTGCATAGATTGCAATCAACTTTATTGGGAGGTAAGCCACGGAATACAATTCTATTGATAATTTGGCTTTGCTAATGTTACTGGTAGGGTTGGCCTGGAGGCTGAATGTAAAAAAATTCTGCATTGTGCCAAGAATTGCAATATTTGATGCATCAGCTCCCATTGTAGTTTTCCAGCATTGTGACATTTGACAAGTAACAATGCTGATGTTGGAAAATCTTTGTTTTTGAGTGATGGTCTTGGAATACTTGTTGCATTGACACTACTAATAGCCCATTCTTTTAATATAAAAACATTTGGCAAGCCATCATACTATTCTTGGAATAATACAAAAGGGTCACTCCCCATAGTGTTACCTGGTGTGTATGGATAGGAAGGTTTGCACATGCCCCAAGTATCAGTCAGGTTCTCTAAGAGGCCTGGACAATTTTTGCATTTGGATGTTACCACCACCAACACCAACACTATTGCCATCATCATTAATGGTAAGTGACTCAAATCCACTACTTTTAAGGTTGCAACAGTGAGCCTTTGCCAACTTTGTACAAGCTTTTGCTTGAAGGTAGACATCAAAGATTTTAGGGAGCGTTTCGAGTGCAATAGTACACTTGGTTGAACCAAAAATGAAACCCTGATGCATCAATATTTGGAGTGAAAGCTTAGAAAGGAAAAAATCACTCGTGATTTAGCATGTTGGCACCATTAAGCTAAGCACATAATTTTGTTATTTTAGTTTCCAAAATAAATAAAAAAACATAGAGATTTGACAAAGAGACAAAATTTTTAATTGCAATGAAATTTATTAAGTTTGCATCAAAACATGTTCTTGGCAACACTATTGATTTGTAAACCCCATTTATTCTTCTCAGAGGTGAGGCTGCCAGATATTCGACCTTTTATTATAATTGATCATCATTGTCAAAGACATTTGTTTCATCTGTTTGCGGTTAGCATCCATAATTGGATTTAGCATATTGTTTTTTATGAGATGATTGCCTATTTATTGTCCATATGACCCGAACCCACAACCTTTATGATAGCAGCAATAAGAACTTACCAACTGCTTTTGTGAATTTTAATTGTAGACCTTGCTGCAGCTTATGACAGGGCAGATGGGTCAACTAATTTGAATATGAAGAAGGCATGGGAATTGCTAAGTGGAGGGCATTGTAGTCAAAGGTGCGCCTTAATTGCGCTGAGGCCCTCACCTAGTCTCTAGACCCATTTTGTACCTTGCTTAGTGCATTTTGTGCTTGGGCCCTCACCTAGTTCTGTTAGAAACCCTTTTTTACTCTATATTAAGTCTATTTTAAAACTTTTTTGTAATATCCAGTAATTATTATAGTTAAGATGAAGTAATTGTTGGTTATATTTAATTAAAAATTCTAATTATTAGATAATATACTTGTGCATTATAAAATACATGCTTATGTAATGTGCTTGGAAGCAAAGTTGCCAATATATGTTGGTACTTCAGATGATTAGTATTGTATTTTGTTAATATTGATGCAATAAAAATACAAATGCATGAATCTAAAACATATTTTGAAGTATCTGAATTAGTGCGTCCAGCAAAAATAAGCTTGTGTCTAGACATGTGCGTTGCACCTTACGCTCCAGGATCCCTTGCCGTGTTCATTGTACCTTGCGCTTTGACTACTATGGTGGGGAGTTGGGGCTGACAAGATGGACCAGTCAAGTCAGTATTTGATTGGCACCATCATGTTGTCAGTCACTAATTGGATGAGTGGTATCATCTGACCTAAGAGGTTCTCAAAGAATCATGCAATGTTATCTTAGTTCTGTGAGATGATTTGTAGCTAAGTTGCTAGACATTTTGTCTATTATTGATCTTAACTGACTTGTTGATTGAAATGCATTTTTTTAATGAAGCTTTTGACTTTCAAGGTGGGCATTAGAATGTATCATCCAATGTTTTCTTTCCATTTGTGCATATAAAAACATGCACAACAGTGACAATAACATGAAGTTATGTTTTATGGTAAGATGATCACAGTCACACAGTCTGGTAGCACTAAAATAAATTACATAGATGTCTTTTAAACAAATATAGAAAAATATTGACTTTTAAGTTTTATAATTAAAAAAAAACCTGCACTTTGGGCCTGTTCAAATTCATCAATAACTCGAGAAATATATACCTGTTTCAGGTGTTGGACTAACCATGTATTTAGTATAATCTTTTCAATACTGAAAAGTCTAACTTTACAAGTTACATAACCAATGGTTGTTTGAGGTACTAAAAAGTCTACCATACTTTGCAAAATATATTACAAAAGCAGCGATGCCATTTTCAAACAAAAGGTATGTGTTTCCCATGAATGCTGTCATGCATCCGTTTTTATCTCAGCGGCAGTTACATGGCTGTTAGCTGAACACTGGTAAGTGATTTTTTTATTTGTGTTTAGGATCCTTGTATTATAAAACTTTCATGTTTCATTATGAGCTTTGAGTGTACGAGTGGATCTCTACTTTTTTGTGTTCTATGGGAGCTGAATTAAACATTCACTCAAGAAATATATACTTTTGTCATGAATAATCTTTTTATGAATTTTCTCTATAAATGGATTTGCACATTTTACAGGGAACACAATACCATAATGCAGTCCAGAAGTTCATTGATGTATGCAAGTTGAACGAGTGACCTGTGTCGGGAACTGATCCCTGTCAAAAAAGTCAATTGTCAATTCACCCACACAACATTGTAAGTTGTATCAGTGACCTGAATTGTAAGTACAGATGTTTTGCTGAATATTCATTGAATGGATGAAAAAAAAGTCTTGGCTGGTTGTGTTGGGATGGAACCTCCTTCTTAGTTGTCTTAGTTGTGTAAATACCATTTCATGTCACATGTTGATTTGCATCTCTAAGGTGACTTGCTTCCTGTATGTTTGTGGATGTGTTGAAAGCAAACGCGCACCTGGATCACAAGTAATTGGGTGTAGGTGGAAGGCCTCCAAGATGGATGGGAATGTGACCTGAGGTACCTTTTCCTGACTTCTTCCTAAACAGGGGGTTGTGGGGGGTTATCCCTGTCAGTCAATGGCATCATCATCATTTTAGTGAGGGAGAAAAATGCAACCTCCTGGTAATGCTCTCTTCCTTGAGGGTCTGGAATAAGTTTCCTCATTGCTTTACGTGGTAGTTATCACATCTGTTTGGCACTTCCCATCACAGTCCATCTTTTCAATCTGCATTCCTGCCCCGTCATGGGAAGTGAGGGTATTTGCTGCTTATTTAAGAACTCTCAAAACATTTATACTCTCAAATAACATTCTAATGCCAAAGGTTTTATGTATCTCCTTTATTACACTTCCCTCTGACCCAAGGTGCCTTCGAAGTGAGTCCACTGCCTGGTTGACTAGGTTGTCTACTTGTCAGCAGACCGATTGTGATTGAAGGCTTCAAATGAAGAGAACCCAAAGTTTTGACTCATATTTACTCATCATACTGCCAATGATGATGATGATCATGGTGATGATAAATAATATTGTGCATGTACAAGTTTTCAAACCATTCATCTTTTAAACTTTGAACAGCCATAGCCAGTAAATATCTTCAACATGCCATAGGTATTTGTGTTTGATGTATTGTATCTTAACCACATAAAAGATGGACCAGGGGCATAGGAATGGATGAGCGGTTGCTATTTTTTACCATCTAATGGTGATACATCTGGCAAACTCATTGTGTGGGAAGACCTAAAAAATTTATCCCCTTTGAATTATTAAAAATAAGAGACTAATTTGCCTACTCTTTTAAAAAATATGAGCTAGTGGATTAAAACTATACACAAAAATCCATTGATCTGATGGTTTGGAATAAGATGTGATTTATGGATCATCTATTACCAGCAATGGTTATTTTAAGTTATCATGTTTGGGCTATGTTGGTATGAGTTAATACTTGAATTAAGAGAAAGGTCACCTCTTTTTATCTTCACCATCTATTTTAAAAAGTTATGGATCTTTGTCATTTTTATTATTACACGATTGTTTCTCTTTTTTTTTCTTATTTTCTTTTTTATAAATAGTCAAATTTTTGAAGGATCACTTTGGCTTATATTTCTACCAATCCTCTAAAACAATATCCAATGCCCAAAATATACTGAAGAAATTTTAAATTTGACCAAGGTTTAACTAAAACCGGTTGTTTGCTCAATTTTATTCTTTTGTACACATTTTGTTGAATATATATGATCCAAATATTGACTTGGACTCCGTACTCTTGAGTACTCTCTCTCTGGCTGGCTGACTGATATTTCTAGTTCCTTCGGAGAGTAAAAATTTTCGTCTAAAATGTAGACCTTATAAGCTATTTCAACTAATGTATAACAAAAATTAAAAAATTTAGACCAAAAATTTCAAAATAGACTGAATTTCAGTTAAAATTGGTGAAAATTTCGACTGTTCTAGCTTAAACTTTGATCTACCACAATAATTTCAATATTTTTGAAAAATCTAAAAATCTACATTTTCATATTTGGTGGGCCTAAAAAAAAAAAAGACCTAAAACTCAAATTTAGACCAATTTTTTTTTTTTTAATTAAGAGATAAGTCAAATGAAGTTATCCATCCACACTATTACAAGATAAACCATCTAAAGATCTACTTAATCATTATGTGGGCCAACCTAGACCTAACTCAATTTCGAATAGGTATAAGATGCTAATCCAACTTGAAATTGTAGAGTTGACATGGTAAGTCACGTAAGAAATTGATGTTACAAAGCAAGTTCAATCTAATTCAAAATATAATAAGAGTAAGAATAGAAATTATTGGTGGTCTTGTTCTAAAACTGTGTATCTTAAAATTTTGATAATCAATTTTTTTATGACTGAAGATTTTCAAACGTCTCACTCCTAAGGGACTTTATTCAATTAATCTTTAAAGGCATGTACACACCTCCTTGGACAGACATACCGGCTCAAGCAATGAAGAGTAATCCCATAGGGAATGGTTCAGAAGGATTTAAGCGTGAATTGAACTAAATCATGAGGGGAGCTTCTTGACTGTCAGACTAACTCTCTCTAGATTTTTCATCTATAAAATCATCATCAAACACTTAAGTCATCCATATGGAGTTAGTACTTGCAATTGAATTTGACAAATCTCGTCTACTAAAATATGTAAGAAAATTTAAATAATTTCTACTAAAGCTTGAATCCCACTTCGTATTGAAATTTTCAACTAATTTAGATCTTTGTTTGATAGAATTTCAATAACAATCCAAACAAAAATCCGAGAGAAAGGGAAACGAAAAATTAGAAAGACCACTGTTTTTTGGAAAAAAATACTTCCTCTATTCCTTCTTTTCTTTTTCCCTTTTTTCCAATTCCATAATTAACAAGTCTTCACAGTAGTTTTCTAACTGCAATCTTTAGAAACTGCCCACTAAGTACAAGTTAAGCATACTTATTATAAATGCTAATTACTATTTATTATAATTTACTTCCTATTTTAATTTGGAATAACAAGTACATCAAAAGTTTCTTATGCAGTGTATTTAGAATCGTCATGGAACATGAGCTAATCATGGACAAAATTTCTATAAATTGAAAATCTAACTGACTGCAACTATGGAGGAATAAATAATGCCGAAACACCTCCAAAGATTTTTTAGAAGATTCACCCATTGACATGAAAGATTTACTTTATGTTAGGCATAACTAAGACATCGTGGCATAGTTCGGTACCAGACGGGGAAGGAATTGATTTTAGAGGGGTGCGACAACACTGAATTCATTGGCACAGCATTTTTCCTAAAACAAATAGGCTTGCAGAAATTCTCCAAGTTCTTCAATCATCAGTCTATTTCTATGAAAACTTAAAAAAAAAAAAACACACCCTGTGCTGAAGCTTTTTTACCAAAAGAGCGACAACTAGAATAGGCAAAATATATCCCATGTCTTGTAGAGTAACAAATCTGCCTTTTAAAGTAGGCATAAATTCCCTTTTTAAAAGGTCCAAAAAGGTGCCCCACCAAATTATATGGAGAATTTATTATGTATATTCAAAAGTATTACATTCAATGTTGTTTTTGCTGATTGAGTTTTATAAGAAACTATTTAATTGTGACCTTTAGTTATTTTTACCACTAAAAACTATTTCATCGACTTGATTTCCATTGATTTTTTATGACTGTCCATATATATATATATTTGAATGAAAAATTCATGGACACTGATTTTGTTAAGTTACTTGTGGATTCAATAAAGAAGAAAGAATATCTTCCCCCACCCTACCAAAAAGATAAAAGAAAAACACCCTATAACACAAGAGAAGAAAACCCTTCTAAAATAGCTTCAAGCCAAAACTTGTTCCATGAGAGAGAGAGAGAGACCACAAGGAAATGCGACAAAAGTAGTTTTATGCATCTATGGAAAAGGAGCTTGTAAAGCAGTCCTAAATTCTCATTGAACAAAAACAGCACTCAGTTACGCATTTAGTAGTCTGTACAGGGACAAACACCAAGTAAAAATGTTCGAAAGCTTTTACAGGGAACCACTATATGCTTCCTTTATAGATTCACTCACTTGTCTCCATTAATTCCAAAGATACGGACCTTGTGCATGTTTGGGAACTTTGCAATGACAAGCACAAACACTGCAAGTGTGTTGAGAAATAGCATTGGATGTTGGTAGTCTGTTGTGTGTGAGGCTATCAAGTACCTGCAAAAAAAAGTAAAATAATATCCCAACAACATAATAAAAGGAAAAAAAATGCATGTTTGGGTTGTCTAATGAGATCACTAGGCATTTACATAAAGTGTGTCCACTCTTCCTAAACATTATTTTCTCTGGAAACCTTCTCTGTACGTCAACTTTCTTGATATGAATAAGTGCATCAAATCACATCTTATCAACAATCACAAATGACCAGACCCTTGACCACTGATAAGCATGCCCCCTCTATTAGAAGGGAGAAGCCTTTAAATATTTTGATTCGATGGGGATAAGAGTTTGGCTGCTGATGATGATTTTTTTTAGAATAATAACAATAACAGTAATGCTGACTTCAACCTGCAGACTTTCTATGATGATGATTGATGGAGTCAGGACATAAAAGATACTAGAGTTGTGGAGAGTATGTTTCTTGGTAGGTCTAGTGAAAAATAAAACTTAAAAAACTGATTGCAAATAGATGGGAAAATGGTTATGATGATGATGATAGCCATGGCCAAAAGTGTAATATTGTCCAAGACAACTTGGTACATGATTTTTTTTTTTTTTGGATAACATAGGTATCCCCAGCCCACATTAGAGGTGAGACTAAACCTACGGATACACGAAACCACCCGCAAGCCTCGTGTATCAAGTAAGCCCAGGAGGAGTCGAATCCAAGACTTCTAGTCTAACCCTACAAGCATAGACCAACTGAGCTACCCATGCAGGTTAACTTGGTATAGGATTTATTAACCTATGGCCATCTGGTTTTATCATAGATGTTCATGGTACTTGTCACTTAAGTGCATGGTACACCCAGACAACGGTGAACTAAACAATTCTCATCAACAATGTTCATTACTCTCGTTGCTATCCACCTTTATCTGTGCTGTTTTAACATATTATTTCATTTTTGTTGTTGGATCTCTTACGTTTTTGTAAGGCACTTTCATTGGGGGTTTGGTTCAAGGATATAGTTTCATCTAATCCATGTACATGTATAATGAAAGGTTTTTGCTTGTCTATGATGCCTATATGATTTCATTTTGATTTGATAAGAGAAACCATGTTTTTAAGGCCATTAAAATTTCATAGTTATTTAATGGTGGAAATTCATTTGGTTAGATCAACGGGATTTAGAAGTCAAATTAGGTATTAGTGTTATTTGCAAGGGATGATGGGGGGTAATAGATCCATTGGTCCATTGTAGGCCCCACAACCTAGAGGTCTTGAGTTTGACTCCTCCCGAGCTTACCTGATTCACGAGGCTTACTGGTGGTAACGTGTATCTGTGGGATTAGTCTCACTTCTAGTATGGGATGGGGATACTCATGTCATCCCCAAAAGAAAAAGAGCAACCTGTCGTGTGGGCCCCATGCTTGGCATAAATACATCTTGGAGTATAATGATCAGGCACACACCCCCAAAAATGCTCCCACGATGGGAGCTCCATGTGGAGCTCCCCTTTGACCATGGAGTTGGGTGGTTTGAAATATCTGTGTGTGTATGTTGCTTATGAAAAATTAGTTTGATTGAGTGACTAGCCATGGGATTGTATTTGATAAAATTGCAACCTTATTTATCGTTGATTTTCTGGTCCTTCAAAACCATGACTAGAGTTGTTTAATTGAACTGATTTTTTATAGACATTATATACATATCCATAGATCTTTCAAGTTCATCCAACCATGGTCATAGGTGTGTTCCACATGGAGCTCCCACCGTAAGAGCATGTTATGAGGCGTGTAGCTAAACACTACTATATATATATATATCATCTTATAAAAAATTAGGCCCATTGGATTTCAAGGGCCATGATTTTGAAGGGTCCCAAAATCAATAGTAAAATGGGGGCAGTTTTGAATGGATTTCAATCCAACAGCAAGAAGAATGGGTTCAAACTGGATACTGATCTAATTCATGGGGTAGGGTGTATGTATATAGAGACACAAATGTCATCTCATAAAAAATTAGGTCCATTGGATTTCAAGAGCCATGATTTTAAAGGGTCCCAAAATCAATGGTAAAAATGGGGGCAATTTTGAATGGATTTCAATCCAATAGTGAGAGCAACTCAGAATGGGTTCAAATTGGGTAGGGATCTAATTTACGGGGTAGGGTAGGGTGTGAGGGGGGTATGGAGTGTAAGTGAGGCCCAAGTGGAGCCCCATTTGGGCTTATCGCTTGTTGGAACCTAGGTGGGTGGGTGTGTGATATGGTGCAACATGAGGTTGAATCTTAGTGGACCATGGACTCATCGCAACAAGGTGACTCGTATCACTTGCAATACCTTGTCTTATATTTAAGTTGTGCAAAGGATTCTGGCAACTGTTTGATAGGAATAGCACTTCAAGGTTCATAGCAGAGCTTCAACAATGACATGTGCCATAGGGGCCTCGAGGGTCCCTACTGAGCCACTAAGTGGATTAACCCTAAAGAATAGAGTTAGAAACAAACACGTTGGATGAGAGAAACTTGTTTGAGATGGTTTGGTCATGTTAGTAGAAGACAAGACATCCCTAGTGCATTGAGTTGAGAGGCTACAAAGTGAAGACACTAGGGCGAATGAGGATCAGTGGTGTATGTTCCCAAGCACCCAAGGACATTCGTGGGGAAGGAGCCCTTTGCCCCCTTCTTTCTGGGGAAAAGAACAAGCAACAGGGGACCTCGCCATGATACTTGGTATCGGGATGCTCCTTCACTCATGCCGAGGTCAACCGCTAAAAAAATAGAGGGAAGAGATAAATGACATGTTAGATTGTATAGTGATGGATAGTATGGTCTAGGGTCAATTGGAGAAGAACTCATAAAGCCGACCCCAGTTAGATGGGATTATGGCTTATGATGATGTGGGTTGAACAATTTTAATATACTTCCATAAATTAAACAGATTATCAAATATTTTATGGCTAGTTTGCTTTCCTTCTTTATGGTTAACCTTTTTATAAGATCAACTTCTAACTAATTGATTATACAATACTTTGATGCACAAATGATACTTTCATGTAGATAACCTCACATAACATGCAAAGCACATTTAAACAATAGTATTTAAAAACTGAGCTTGTTTGATCCCAGAACAAGGTATTAGAAGACGCCTCAACTGCAGCTTTCAAGTTTGATGCTTTTGTGATTTAAATTATTTAAAGAAAATATAGCAATAGCAAGAATTCACCTGAAGTAATTGTGGTAATTGGCGCTTAAGTTACTGCCAACAAAATCATCATTAAACATGGAATCTTCAAGATAGAAATTCTATTTCCTCATTATGTGTTCAGTTGTAACCTCTAAGAATTGAAGCACAAACACAAAGACACTTCCCATAGGCTTATTCCCTATTTCCTTCTAGCAGCAAGATTAACCCATAGATGCAAGTGGCTTCCATTTCACCATCCACAATAGTCACACAACCGAATTGCAATTTCATGTTTGAACACATGTACACATCTAAAGACATGATGGAAATGTAGGGTAACAGAGAGTATCATTGTAGAAAGCTGAAGGCTTGATGAGGATAACAACGACAATGACGATACATGTATGGGACTATTGTAGATAATAAAAACAGAACAAATATGCTAAGAGAACTACGTCAAACAGCAAATGGAAAAGATAAAATTGAAACGTCAAACCATACAATACTGAACAAGGGCCAACCATAAATTTCCATTTTTGCAACACCACAAAAGGTTCCTAGAATGTACTTAGTATTTAATATGAGAATATGTGAAAACAGGATTGAAAATACTCACAACACCACTGGTACAACAGTCAAGAACTTTCTGTTGCGAGTGAGTTGCTTGCCGTTGTCTATCTGCTCCCACCAAGTCAAACCATTATAGATACCCTGGTCTTCAGCAAATGGAGTTCCCTTCTTCCAATGGAAAAACTGATAAGTCACCTGGAGAAAGAACCCAGCAATCAATAAGAACTTCCAAGGAGCATCCTCTTCAAAACCAAGATGCCACAACCATTTAGAAAGTAGGTCGCACATTGAGGCCACAAACTTTCACAGGGAGGCAAACTAAATGCCAATTTATTAGATGGTCTTTCTTAATTTCGGGTGAATCACCTTAAAAGCAAATTTCTCTCAATTCTATCCAAAGAAGGGATCACCTTTTCGGGCACTTGAAAGGTGATAGGAACCAAACATGAATAGTTGACAGAATGGACTTGAGGAATGTGATGCAACCTCCAAAAGACAGATACGTTCCTCGTGATTAAACCTGTCAATAACTGGTTCCCAAAGAAAGCTACAATGGGCACCGATGCACAAGGGAGGCAGAGGTAGTAGGAGGGGAGTTGGGGGGGGGGGGGGAGAGAAGTAAGAAACAACTGTAACGACCAGTCCTGCTAGCACAATATTGTCCACTTTGGGGCCCATGCACCCTCATGGCTTTGTATAGGGCCGAAGTGTCACCCTTAGGCCCAAAATGCGTTGCGCTAGATGGGAGGAGTGCATGAACTTATATCCTCCTTTCCACATTGTCCTAAGCAATGTGGACTTTTGGATGCTCCTCTTGGCACCAACTCTCGATGAACAAGCTCTCATTTACACCTCTCCACTTAGGTGAGGACCATTACAATCCCACCACCTTTGGACAAGAGTCGTCCCTGCCTCTACTCTCCTCTTCCCACATCTAGTCAGAGAGTTGAACCGGTCTCTGATACTTTGTAACGACTTGTCCTGCTAGCACAATATTGTCCGCTTTGGGGCCCATGCACCCTCACGGCTTTGTATAGGGCCAAAGTGTCACCCTTAGGCCCAAAACGCATTGCGCTAGATGGGAGAAGTGCATTAACTTGTATCCTCCTCTCCACTTCTTGTCTTAAGTAATGTGAGACTTTTGGGTGCTCCTCTTGGCACCAACTCTCGATGGCCAAGCTCTCATTTACACCTCTCCACTTAGGTGCGGACCATTACAATCCCATCACCTTTAGACAAGAGTCGTCCCCGGTTCTACTCTTCTCTTCCCACATCTAGTCAGAGAGTTGAACCGGTCTCTGATACTTTATAACGACCCGTCCTGCTAGCACAATATTGTCCACTTTGGGGCCCATGCACCCTCACGGCTTTGTATAGGGCCAAAGTGTCACCCTTCGACCCAAAATGCGTTGCGATAGATGGGAGGAGTGCATGAACTTATATCCTCCTTTCCACTCATTGTCCTAAGCAATGTGGACTTTTGGATGCTCCTCTTGGCACCAACTCTCGATGAACAAGCTCTCATTTACACCTCTCCACTTAGGTGAGGACCATTACAATCCCACCACCTTTGGACAAGAGTCGTCCCTGCCTCTACTCTCCTCTTCCCACATCTAGTCAGAGAGTTGAACCGGTCTCTGATACTTTGTAACGACTTGTCCTGCTAGCACAATATTGTCCGCTTTGGGGCCCATGCACCCTCACGGCTTTGTATAGGGCCAAAGTGTCACCCTTAGGCCCAAAACGCATTGCGCTAGATGGGAGAAGTGCATTAACTTGTATCCTCCTCTCCACTTCTTGTCTTAAGTAATGTGAGACTTTTGGGTGCTCCTCTTGGCACCAACTCTCGATGGCCAAGCTCTCATTTACACCTCTCCACTTAGGTGCGGACCATTACAATCTCAGCACCTTTGGACAAGAGTCGTCCCCAGCTCTACTCTCCTCTTCCCACATCTAGTCAGAGAGTTGAACCAGTAATCTGCAATTTGGAGAAGAAATAAAAAGCTAGAAGCATCAAAATACGCGCGAGGCGCCAACAAACCCATATAGAAAATTCAAGCATCGGAGGGCCCATGTTAATATTAAAAAAAAACACCAAGCAACTCGCAATTGAGAGGAGAAAAAAGAAACGGCATGCATTAAATTACGCATAGATAGCCAACAAACTACATAGAAGATTCAATTAAACAACGCCTCAGATCCATAAAATCCACCACATACATCAAAATCCAAAGAATTTGAAGGCGAAAGCGCGTGAGGGTTGCCTTGGCGGTCAAGAACCCACTTGAAATGCAGAAGGTCTTGTGTTCAAGTCACTCTCAACACAAAAGGGTCATTCTCTATAGTGTTACATAGTGTGTGTAAATAGGGAGGTTTGGACATGCTCAAAGGATTAGTCAGGTGCTCTAAGAGGCCTGGACACCTTGGTTTTCAAAAGAAAAAACGGAAACTTACAAGAAAATGAGAGAGATGGACGATGATCCAGGCCATTCCAAGGGTGCAACCGAAAATTGACAAGACGATAAGCCAAGAGAAGAAGAGAATGAGTATGTATGTGGTCCATACGACCTGGTACATGAACCACACAGTGTTCTTGTTCAGATCTGCTTTGAGGCACCGTTTGCACAAACAGCTTCGCCATTCCCGTCCACCCAACTCAACCACCATTCAATGCTCAATCAGGGGAACCCCCCAACCCAAACCAACAAACACTAATTTAACGGCCACACGATCCTAATGGCGTTCTTCTCCTTCTTCCTTGTTGTCGCAGCTCCTGGTATTGTTGGGTTCGGATTTTGGATCGGTTTGGATGTTGGTTTGGGAACCTTGTGTTGATATTGGCTCGAACAATATCCTAGATTCTCTCCATGAATTAAATCAAGGTATTTAGCAACTAGGATATTATGAGATATGCAATGGTGGAGACCTCTTAAATGGAGTATTTTTTTTATAACAAGGGATTCTCACACGGCTTGAGAGAATGATTAGGAGAAAAATCAGCATGGTAGAACGTGTACAAGGAACAACCGTGTATACTGTTTTAGAATGGGACACGGCAATATGCATGGTTTTCTATGATGAAGGCTTTATTGAGAAGTCCCTTTGGGTCTCATGCCTTTGGCCGAGTGCCTTCCTAGGCTATGATGGAAGCCACGACATTTTAGGGTGCATTGGATGGCACAGATGTTGATAGCGTCGTCGGAGACGCAGCCTCGCGTTTGTGAAGCACGTCGGGATGTGCTCGTAGAACGTAGGAAGTGGAGAGAAGAGCAAGACAGAAGTTGGGTTCACTCTTCTGGGTTTGAGAGAGATTCACATCAACTGAAAGGTGACGTCGGTGTACTATATACACAGGTGTACAAGGGGCTTGTGACTTCGGATTGGGCTCATGACTCAAGGGAGTCATTAATATTGTATATGTATTTCTTTCTCCTTTATAGTCGCTCCGTGGACGTAGGCCACGTAGGCCGAACCACGTAAAATTCAGTGTTTTGATTGTGCTTATTTCCGTTCGATTTTTCTTGTTTCCGCACGTAACGCTTACACCTTCAGAACGTAAAAAGAAGCAGAGGTTGGGGGATCTAACCCAATGACCCACAAGCCACAGCTTATAAAACAAATAAGGTACATAAATCAAATTAAGCACATATCGCCAACAAACCCACAAAGAAAAATTGAATGAAAAAGCATCCTAGAACCTGCAACCCCAGTAATCTGCAATTCGGAGAAAAATTAAGAAGCTACAAACATCAAAATACGTGCAAGGCGTCAACAAACCCATATAGAATATTCAACCATCGGAGGTCCCAGGTTAATATTAAAAAAAAAAAAACCAAGCAACACGCATTTGAGAGGAGAAGAAGAAATGGCATGCATTAAATTTCGCATAGATAGCCAACAAACCACATAGAAGATTCAATTAAACAACGCCCCAGATCCATAAAATCCCCAAAAATCCGCCACATGCTTCAAAATCCAAGGAATTTGAGGGCGAAAGCGGAAACTTACGAGAAAATGAGAGAGATGGACAATGGTCCAGGCCATTCCAGGGGTGCAACCGAAAATTGACAAGACGATAAGCCAAGAGAAGAAGAGAATAAGTATGTATGTGGTCCATACGCCCGGGTACATGAACCACTCGGTGTTCTTGTTCAGATCCGCTGGAGGCACCGTTTGCACGTACAGCTTCGCCATTCCCGTCCACCCAACTCAACCACCATCCAACGTTCAATCCCACCCCCCAAAACACCAAATTAACGGCCACACGATCCTAATGGCGTTCTTCTCCTTCTTCCTCTTGTTGACGCAGCTCCTGGTATTGTTGGGTTCGGATTTTGGATTGGTTTGGATGTTAGATTCGGAACCATGGAGAATGTCAAAAGAAGCAGAGGCCGGGGATCGAACCAGGCTTTGGAACATAAAAGATGGCAAAAGAATCTAACCAAAATTAGGGCCCAAAATTAAGCTAAATTATCTTCTTATGGTGAGTGCCATCGACATAGGCTGGCTGTTGAGATTACTTGTTCATCAATAATCTAAATTTTTATTAGCTTTCATTTTTTTTTTTTTTACTTATATATACTCCCCACCTTTGGACACACAGATTTTAGTATATTTATTTTTTAAATTAAGAATTCATTTAAATATTATAATTATAAATTAATTGTCTAATTTTTTCTTGAGACTCAGTTCAGTAACTCTAAGTATCTATTATTTTCTTAATTTAAGTGTGAAAATCTACGAGAATAATAAGTGTTCATATTATTTACATCAAATAGGTACTATCACTTTATTAAAAAAAATCTTTTAATTATTTTATCAAGTGATGAAAATGCTATAGTGAAATGATCTTATGCCGATATTTTGAGAATGAGTGAATCTATTATTTATCCTAACTTTTGAATAGTTTTCTTATTAATAATTGGATTTGTTTGTTTATAAATGGGTGATAGATTTATGCCAACAAGCATATGACCATTTCTAGTGTCTTACCTAAAATTTTGAAAAGTTGTGGTAATGTGCTATTATGTGGAGGAAAGTCAGGAAACATAAAAGAGATGGCAACCAACCCTTTGGTCTATAAAGGCCTAACGCATAACTAGTTTGAAATTGTGTGGATTTTTACTATCTTATTTTTTTATAGAAAGATAGTTTATAATGACTATTAAATGAATTTTGATCATTCATATATAAATATAATTGCAATTTTGTGTCTATGTAAATAAACAAAAAAGTGCTAAAAATGGATAAAAAAAAAAAAAAATTGATTTGGAAAGTTTGAAAGATGTAACTTATTCTTTTCATATGAGCATTTGAAAATAGGGAAACTGTCATAAAAAGTAAAAAATAGGAAAAAAATATTTTAGAATTGAATTTGGTGAGTTACATTAATTCATCATAATAACTAAAAATATGTAAAATTCATGTAAAAAATTGCTAAAAATATAAAAAGGAATTTTAAGATTGAATTTGGTGAGTTGGAAAGATTTTCATGCTTTAACCTAAAAATAAATAAAATTCACACAAAAATCTTAAAATAGAAAAATGAATTTATAAATGAATATGATGAGTTAGAATGATTTGACTCCATCTTATCATCTCAAATTCTCAACCATTAAAAAAAAAAGAACATTCATGAAAAAATAGCTAAAAATAGAAAAGAAATCTTAAGATTATATCTAGTGAGTGGGAAGGATTAGTTAGCTTCTTAATATGGGATATAAGAAGGAAAATAAAAATTAGTATTTTTTAGGAGTGGGTCTAATCTATGTCATTTGCTCCAATTTAATGTTTTGTTTACCATATTGTTAATCACATATCAAAATATTGAAAAATAGGACTTGACACCTAAAAGAAAGAATTAATTTTTTTTTATAAATATGGCATTATTTAAAAACACGTTTTAATTTATTTAATTAAATTGTGCTAGTCATGTATTAAATACAGGTCTTTTCAGGAAAATCTATCACTATAACCTAAATTAGACTGTCTATGAGAGATGTCTGCAGCAATATCCCGTGTGGAAGAAATCGTTCCACATATAGTGTGCTTGTTTTAAAATAGCTGTATGGATTAAAAATAAAATAACATCGAAAACGATAGGAGAAAATTTATGAATTAGTTCATTACACTAACAAGGATATATGTGGCCTACATGGCTTCTTTATTGGATTAAAAACAAAAAAAAAATGCTATATAACAAAATATTCAGGAAATGTAAGTACTAAATGCTAGACAAAAAGAGATGCCCATAAAGCTTTGAATTGGAGTAATCAGATGCTACATATCAAATTAGGAGATGAAGAGAATTTATTAATGATTTTAAAGGAATAACAGAGAACTAGGCCAAGGATGTGGACTCATGCACTAAAAAGAAACAATTATTAACAATATTTATTTTTTTAAATGATTTTGACTTGCTAGGTCGGTCGGTCGGTCTTTGGGTGAATTTTTGAAAGACAAAGTTACAAGGAATAATTTGGTCAATGAACCGGACTAATGATGATGATTGAAGGGCTAGACATGGTTATAGTTTAAGATTATACTCTCTCATGCAAGTTAGATTACTACTCATAGTTGTCAATTTTGAATATTTTTTTGTTATCTAAAGATTAATCACAAGCATAAATATGTTAATAGGATGGCTTACCCCTGTATTAATGTGCAATGCACTACCTCAAATAGAAAGTTGTGAATGTCTGCATTTGTTTAATGCTGCGTGGTAGTGATTGATCTCTCATATAGAAGAACTCAATATAACAGAACCACCAAAAAGAAAAAAAGAAAACTAAGCATTATTTGGACTATTAAAATTACATTTCAGAATGAAATACTTATAAAAATACAATAAATAAACAAATAATCATGTAAAGTGAATTCTAATCCATATAGATGCACCAATTGTACACTTTTACATTGAAATCTGAAGATTCTTCAAGCAAATGCCTAAGCTCTTTTGCACAGGCACCATCCTTGGCGAGCAGCAATGCAAACCCACCACCACCTGCGCCGACAAGCTTGTAACCACAGCAGAAGTGATCAGCAAACTCAAATAGCCTATCCACAAATTCGTTACTGCAGTAAGGATCTAATTCTTGATGTAGTCTCCAAGCCTCTAACATTATTTCACCCAGTTCATCTAAGTCACCATTCATCAAAGCTTCTCGGCCAATCTTTGCTAGTTCCGAGAGGCGCTTGATACTGGATATCAGTAAGTTATCTCGTTGGAGATACCGAATCACCACCTTTTGCAGAACCTGGTTTGCAAGTCGAACCTGCCAATGCAAGGTAAGATGATATGGAATAAAGAGAAGGCAACAATCAAAATAACATGTAACATTCAATCAGAAATCATGGTGGCATCCCCTGACTGTGCCTGCATGTCCATCTAAAAAACATGATTTGGGACACCAGAAACTGTTTCCAAGAATTAGTTCTTAAGATCATGATTACCAAAGCCATCCATCCTACCCAATCTAGAATTAGGCACAATTTATTAGATTTGGCAAATTATTTTCCTTAAGCTAACTGCCTAAAAGACCATACGAGAGATTTTGTACATATATGTTCATGGAAGGGTACCATTTCGTTTCCTGGTTATGATGTGGGACACTAGAATTCTTTGGTCCTTCAAGAGCTAGAAAAAAAATTCTAGTCAAAGGAAATACAACATTGAAGGTACTAGTAAGGTTACCATTCCAGCATAGGTTATCATCTTCCCAGCCCATATATAACTCAAAGCTGCAACTTTCTACAGTTGCAACAAAGAACACTAAACAATTGTGCTACGTGGATCTAATAATCACCCTAAGGTGGTGTTTGGAGGTGGGGAAACCATTCACCCTTCGGTTGAGGCTATTTACCAGTTGTTGAGGCCACATCAACATATTCTTTTTTCCCATTTATTGGGGCGATAAAAATCCTTCCCAAGGGCAGTGAAAAAATCAACATAACACAAAGGGGAACACACACACACACAGACTGAAATTCTACTCTTGTTGCCCACTGAGCACCCAAAATAATATATACATATATATGAAATCAAAAGTGAGATTTCTCTTCCAAGGGTCTTTTCACCTCCAGATAAATCCCCAAGTCCAAATGTCCCTAAAAGGTTCATTTAGGCATCAACGAAGATATCGGAGCAACTAATGTTGTCCCGAAAGTCTTCCTAGTTGTCTCTCATACAGCATTATCACTTTCAATTGATAATTTTCGGGTTGGATCATTTTCAAGGATGTAAACATTCAAACTGATGGTCTTGATGACTTGTGGGTAACTACAGAGTGATGGATCTTACTTGTCCAGTAAACACCACCAGAAGACGCTGCTCAAGCTCAGAAACCAACTGGGATGAAGCAGAAAGGGGGATGACCTGCAGCCTTAATGGTTTTCCAGGGAAGCTTGAAGTACACTTGATGCCCGGATAAAGGCCTCCAATTTGATCTTGCCAGCCTCCACCTGTACCCATGATCTGCTCTAAGACCAAAACAAGTCTAGCAACATTTTCATTACTTTCATCCTCTTCCATTATGTGTAGAAGTCCTTTAACGACAGCAGCAGCCAATATACTCGAAGTTCCTAAACCACTACCACGAGGAACATTTGCCCATGTCCTTATCCATAATCCTCTTGATGCTAAGATGTTAGAACGGGCAACACCAGTCACAAGCAGTGCAGATTTGACCAGTCGAAACAGATCATCTTTGTCAAATGGCAAAATGATTGAGGTAGGATCTTTTATGTATAGTTGGTTTTCAGCATCATCACATATCAGCACTCCTGGAGTAACAGTTGTCTCAATTAGAGTGCCAATTGGAAGCGAACCTTCTAAAGTTATTGCCATATTGAGCACAACCTGAACGCTCCAATCTCCAAGGCGGAGTATCACTCCAACCGCCAACAAAATCAACACGAACTGGCAACTCTACTTTTGCTTCTCTTGGTTTGGGAGGATGATCTATGCAGCCATCAACATCATTCTCCTGACAAGTCACAGGAGTTGTACCATTGAGAGAGTCTAACAAAAGGTATGACAGAAACAGCACGGTCAGCAAATTACAGAAGCAATGATAATTGAGATCGCTTATGAGCTCACAGCCAAAAAAAACGATGATGATGAGGAAGAAGGGGGGAGAGGAGGAGGACTGGAAAAAGAAAAAGAAAAAAGAAGACAACTAATACAGAATTACATCATTCACAAAAACAAAATGTAGGTGAAAAACTACA
This sequence comes from Chimonanthus praecox, assembly GCA_022113865.1. Taxonomy (NCBI): domain Eukaryota; kingdom Viridiplantae; phylum Streptophyta; class Magnoliopsida; order Laurales; family Calycanthaceae; genus Chimonanthus; species Chimonanthus praecox. The sequence goes on along the minus strand of JAINRJ010000094.1, from coordinate 14,573 downwards.
GAGAAATCTGGAGTGTAGGCCCTTCTTTTAAGAGATCAGTGTGTAGTCCTTGGCTTGGCTTGCATGCAACAGTTCTATCCTAGTGCCTGTGGCACATGAACAAACAGAGGTTCCGTGTAAAAAGTATACATCTCATACACCGGAAAGACAAGGCACTAATATCCATCACTTGCTTTAAATGAAACTTGTGTTACTTTAAAAAAAAAGGACATGTACAATGCTCTTAGAGGGAATACATCCCAAAAGTCAAACTAAGCAGATAATCCTAGCCATCCATTTACTGGACTTGAAAATAAGGATTGCATCAAAACTTTTGGCTAGTTTTCTCTCAACTGTCCATTTATTTCCCCAATTAGTCATCCAAATGGAGTGAATGTCCACCCTGTGATTCTTTTGCTTGGTGGTTTGCTTTGATCTCAAATATTATGCTAGCCATGTGTGCAATGTACAGAATCAGTCCCTAATAACTTATAAAAAGGTTTACAGAAGCATAATTTTCTCAGTCAAACAATAATAATTTCTATTAAAAGATGAATTCATGAGACATATTCCTATGTCAACAGAAGGAACCATATGATCCCTCACGTTTCAGGATATGTTCAGCATCCTTTAGCACCAAGCTTTCTGTGGTCCAGACCATTGATTGTTTGATCATATGCTTTCCCCCATGGATAGGTCAAGATCGCCAATTAATATAGATCGTAAAACCTGTTAATCGACTATATCATCTTTTAGTTTTTATCAACTTTCGTATCATTTCATTCTTAACCTGCTATTTTCATGGCATCAGAGATTGGAATCATCAAACATTTCAAAAAACAAAATAAGAAAAGAAACAAAGATTAGACTCATCAAATCAGTGTTGTTTAAGTTTCAAAAACAGTCTATATGAGCACAGTCTATCCATAATAAGCCCTAGCAGACAACAGTAAAAATCAACAAACCAAGAATCCACAAGCACAGACCTTAATGGAAGATCATAAAAGTCTTTGGTGTAGGAGGCATCACAACAATAATGAATTACCTCCAATGCCATACTTTACTGCTGAAGCAGTTTCGTTAGCTACTGCAGCCCAAACTTTCTGCTCAATATTGCATGCAATTGCTTCTTCTCCACATGCCCTGTGAAGATCAACTTGCACCTGGTATGCCCTGCTTTTAGGAATGATCCCCAAGTACTGAGCCTGGAGATCAGGACAAAGTGTGAGGAAGTCCTTACAAATTTCAATTCCAGACATATCTTTCTGCAGAATTTCTTCACACAACTGGGACAAGTTTCGCCCAAGTAAACCATAGCTAATGCAGGCATTAACAAATCCAGCTGCAAGATCTGCTTGATGGTTACTAGAAGCCGAGCATAGTTGGGAAAAGTCAATTGATCTATGTAGCTCCTCTAAGCTCACACGGCTTGAACTTCTCCACAAAGAAAGCATATTTTCATTACCATGCTCGCTCAAGCCCATGAGCCACATGGATAAGCTGAGCATCTGAAACGGAGGCACAACAGGAAATATCTTTGCATTCCATAAGCAACCATCTTCAGTATCTAAAGAATTCCATAAATCACTTTGTTGAATGCATGAATCATGCAAGAACTTCTTCCATGGTTTCCCACAAAATGTCCCATCCCTTGCAAGTGAAATCTTTGGATTATCATGGAGACCACAATAGATAAGGACTCTTCCAGTGTGGCCCACTAAAGGAACTTCCCACAAACAATGTCGATCTGGTAATATGAACCGCACAAATTTTCCTGTTGGACCATATTCATTGTCTCCTTGTATAGTAACTCCAACAACAATAGATTGAGATCCTATTTGTATTCCACCAGAAAGTGATGAATCATAGATCAAGGAGTCATCCCCAACAGAAACCTCAGGTGCAATTTTACTAGAAAGTATAATAGCAGATGCTGCAATGTCACAGACAGTGGTTGCCGGAATGGAACATAAATGCCTACGACCTACTAGTGCTGAATAGGACCCGCTTAAGTGATCCAGGACTTCGCTGGAGGTACCAAAATGTAAGAATGACAAATCATCTGCAATGACATCAAAAAGATTTAACAAAGGAACATTTGAGCAAAATCCTCTAAGAAGCCTCACCATACATGTTGCTGACAGAATTATCAGTAATTCTGAAAAGATGCAAGGACCAAAGAAAACATACAAGCACAATAGCTGAACATCTTCTGATTCCCCAAAGCATTAAGCAATTCTGATCCTAAAGGGCGACTCTTCAACCATTCATGTTTTGTGGGTACCCAAGCTGCCACTAGATCTTCATACAAACTCATCTGCACAAGTTCTAAGGAAAATTTAGCCCAAGATATTTATTTAAGAAAAAACAAAATTTTCAAAAGTGTTAATAATGTTAATGGAACTGTATCAGCGCAAGGAATACAGGTAAAGTGCTTTTTATCTAAAAAAAATACAGGTAAAGTGCAGGTTGGTCACGGGATGCAAAATTAAAGATGCCTTTCCATTGTTGAAATCTCAGCAGGAAGCACACTGGTTTTGTAGAACAAAACATCCTTCTCTTGAAAATGACAAAAAATTCTTTGCTGGGCAAAAGGAAACATTTAGAGAATGAGATATCTAGTAATTCACCATTCTAATAACAAAGGTAAATTATATTAAAAGAAATAGAAGATACAAAAGGGGGTCTAAGAGGCTTAAACCCCAAAAGAAAATACAAGTGTCAAAATACAAGAAAGCAAGCAAAATAAATCAAAATACAACTAGAGGTCCCTACTCTAAGAAAACAATATGAAAACCCCAAAGATGTCTTAACCCCTAAGATCCCAAGAAAGAGTCCCGCCGTCATCTTTGTCTATTCCCCATTTGGCTAGAAAGTCGCGACTCTGTTTGCCGATCTCCTAACAAGTGAGAAAGTTTCCGGCACACAAGGTACTAATCTCTTTGGCTATTGTTACCAGTTTCCAAGGTGGTCATTTCAATCCCCTTGCCCATTTGATTGCATTCGTCGAATCCCCTTCAATTATTAACTTACCATGACCACAGTCCACTTAGAAAGTCGGGGCTCTCCTAATGGCTAACAGCTCATTTAATGACCCTGCCCACCCAGTATGATATTGTCTACTTTGGACTACACACACCTGTCCTCACAGTTTTGCATTGGGATGTGCACCCATACTCACACCCCAAAAGGCCTCATGCCGAGAGAAGGAAGAGTGTTATCCAAGATCAGGACTATCATCCCAGGCGATGTGGGACAATTCCCACTTCTAGCCAACTAGCGATTTTATTCCCCTCTCGCCCAGTGGAGTTCTCCCTCATCCTTCGAGTGGCGAATTCCTCTCTCTATCAATCTATGTACGTGGAGTTTCCCACCCCACTCCATCTGGCCATCGTAATCCCCCCACCTGAGACTAGAGCGAACATGGCTCTGATACCATCTGTAACGACCCTGCCCGGCCTAGCATGATATTATCTGCTTTGAGCTACACACCTGCCCCTCACGGTTTTGCATTGGGATTTGCACCCATACACACCCCAAAAGGCCTCATGCTGAGAGAAGGAAGAGTGTTACTTATATCCAAGATTAGGACTACCATCTCAGGCGACGAGGGACAATTCCCACTTCCATCAGCGCCAACTGGCGATTTTCTCTCTCCTCTTGCCCTGTGGAGTTCTCCTCCTTCCACAAGCTCACCATTATAGTTTTTCCCACAATAGGCACTTGACAATTGGACCACAAGCTCATCGTTATAGTTTTTCCTAGTGTCTCTAGAATGCACAGTTTCATGATTTAACAAGCAATGAAAAAAAAAAAAAAAACAGAAAGAAAATAGGGAAGGAAAAAGAAAGATGGAAGCTTGCCTCTTTTCTACTTTTCAGAAGCTCCAAAATCATTGTCTGACAAGAACTTGAAAGCACAAGAAGTTCATCCCATGCTTTCCCTCGAACTGCAATGATTCCTGTATCAAGCAGTGCTCGACCATCAGGTCCAATTGCCTGATTTTCAGCAAGCTCCTTTAAACTGGGTTTCTGTAGAAGATTCTCCACCAAACTAAGAGCATAAGTTTTCTCCAGAGTGCCAGATTTTGATGCCACCACAACACCGTGGTTGGTAGCAATATCCAAGGTTATAGGAACAGTAATTATGCAGGATGCATCCGCTGGGAGAACCATACTGGAGAAATCATAGCATGGAAGTACATCTCCTGTCATTATGAAGATCCCACCTGGAAGGAAAAATCAAACTTTCTTTCAGGTAACTTTGTAAATGCAACAAAAAGATGCAGACAACAAAATCAAACAAATTTGTTGCATCACATGAGTCAGTCCTAATCAAATCTGCACATTAACAATCAAAAGTTCCACAATAGGGTAAGTCTATATGGCGGTAATAGTGGTTATGATGATCAATTGATAGTGCTTCAAAAGAAAAGTAAGTTTAACACATGGCAAGGACATGGAACAAATCCAACCAAAATTAATCATTTTATCAGTTTGATGCACCGCAACTAACTTTTTTAAATGAAATTATTAGAAAAAATTGCATAACAGTCGGGATATGAAATTGTGTCTGGGCATAGACCTCTCACTGAGTAAATAAAATGAGTCTATGTAAGATCATCTCCTCATCAAACTAACTGATAAAATTATGCATGGAATACCACGGAAAACGAAAAAAGGAAGGAAGGGACCATTAATTTTCCTGGCAATTAGAGCAGTGAATACAATCTGGTGCTTGACCATTGATTGGATGTCTACAGGGAAATTACCATTACTCATTACCGATCAGATTGTGGTGCTAGCCATAAAATCTTCTAGGAAGAGCCTGACCACAGGCATGTGGGTGTGCAATTAACAGAAATCAATATATACACCTAAAAGAGATGGCACAACTGGATTTCAAAGTAAAAAACACAGCTTTTCTTACTAGAATGAGTTGCAGATCCCCATAGCACCCTAAACAATCATGGGTAAAAATTCCTGAAGCAGAAACACCTAAAATATTCAGTGCTTGTGACATCGAATTAAAGACAAAGTCCTTGCTTTTATGGAGATGGATGCAACGATGTTCCCAAGTGAATCAGAAGCTACAAACTTGGGTATTGAGAAAGCAAATACTCTCTTCCAAATTCCTCATAACCGAGTGACCTCACAATCCAGTGAATCAACATGTAGATCCATGGAATTACTCTGTTCATATCCCTTAAAAGACTAATGGCATCAGAAACCAGACACTACAATCTCACTGGGACAAGCTCTTGTATTTCAAATTTGAGGCTCTGATACATGCCTATTAATAAATGTAGAACTCGGAAAGCTGATCCCTGGTGGATGGCCGGATGGGATAGATGACTTTGGTGGTGATGCACCATCATTATCAAATATTCTTATTAATCGCCGTCTTGTGATAAGAGGATGTCAGATCTACCTTTGGGAAGGTTCACTTAATGGAAACTACAAGATGAAGGATGTTTATAAATCTTTAAATACAAGATATTAGGTAACAAGTATCTATGGCATCATCCGAGGGCACTGACCACCCCCCAGGAATAAAATTCTTTAGATGGAAAACTGCTAGGGAAATTGCCCATCAGAGATTATCTGTATAAGGTTATCAAGGATATTCCAGCATCATGCCCATGTTGCTCCCATTCTCTAAAAAATAGAGAGAGTTCTGCCAGCGACCAGCATTCCCCTGTTTGGACATAAACTGGTGACAGTAAATACAAATAAATTCGATGGGTCATGCAGTTTGAGAGGGTCGAAGGAGGCCAAGGAAAAATCCAAAATATCACAACGGAAGGTATGCGTTTTTAAGAGAGATGCATTTTGGTTATGGACAAATAGATCGCAGCCTAGTCTGACCATTTACATGCTAAAACTTCTCTACCAACGCGACTCTCTTTAACTCTCTCTGTGCTTCTCTGTCTCTCTCTCTCTCTCTCAAATAAACAACTTAGTTTTTGCATCCATCAAAATCTGATCATAGATAAAATCAAGGGAACATCAGCAATTTCAAGAAAGCAGAATGCAGCCTGGTTACAAGCAGATGGGAAATTCAAGGAATTTTTTTTTTTTTTTTGAGGTCCGGAGGTGTCCAGGCGTCGCACGTGACTAGTCCTCCGGAGTGTGTGAAAACCCCCTATCCGCACACACCGGGTAAGTCGATAGGACCTTACTCTATACATATTCCCATGGGAAGTGACCCTTCATTGGGGCTCCCATGGTTTGAAACCAAGACCTCCCTCTAGGGATCTTGCTCCCAAACCAATTGGGATAACCCATTCAAGGAATGATAAAAAAAATAATGGACTTCCTAAAGGTCAACCACCAATGTAGCCATTTGCAAGAATGCAGAAGCTACGAAAAATCCTCCTAGTCTAGAGGATCCGTGTGAACACTTCAGCTATCTAGGAAGCAAAATGAGAATGTAAATAATTGTTTATTTCTCTAAATAAATAAAAATATGGTTTTGATAGGGTATAGTGGAAAAGCAGAACTTGAAGAAGCCAATGCTAGATAGATGGAAAATAGCTGAAGATGATGATAATCATTTCTATGAAGAAATTAAAAATAACATTTTACAAAAATATCTAGTTCTCATTGAATGATTTAGGAAAAAAAGGGTAAGTTGGTTTTGTTGCAAACCCTTGCCACAGGCTAAACAAAGATAAGTGTCATAGCAAAATATCTACTTCCTTGGCTAATTGATGATACCTCCAAAGATCATAGCAAAACCAAACACAAATGTAAGAATAGATTTCTTTGGAATGCCAAAATTTGCTCCATCACAAGAAATAAGTTACCACTTATATTGTACTTTTTTCTCATTCCCTGCACTTAACACAATTTTCTTCAGCGTTTACCTTTTTCTGTCATCGTTCTCCCCACAAAGTTTGATAATGATGATGATGATATTGATGATAATTATAATATTAAGGATTACAATGATTATTACATATGTAACCATAACGAACTCAAATGTCTAAATTATATCTTCTGAACAAATAAGTTGTTACTGTGGTCCAGAGTTAGACATGACATGGTTACACAGAGAGATCTGTAGCCTTGCAATATTATTTTTGACAAATCAAAGCTTCGACTTTAATGAGCTTAGTTGCAAGAGAAATAAGACTTCTAGGTCTGTGCAAAGAAATCAGTTACACCCGTATAGTTGTTATTTAAGGTTCCATAGTTTCTTTTAGACATACTGTACACCTGCCGCATGTTAAAATCAACAAATCTTATTCTTATTGCCCAAGATTTTTTTATTTATGAATAGTATCTAAGTTTGTGCGTTCAAGGGACTTCAACTAAACAATATTTAGATGCACCTTCTTTAGAAATAAACCCTCCTCCCATGACTAATCCATTTTTTCAATATTGCATCCTACCTATAATTATCCATGCCTTCACACACCATATGTAATGTCAATAAGCCCAATTTTACACCCATTGATCAATGCCCACCTTTGAATTAAAATCCGTCAACAAAGTTGATATAGACCATCATCTTGTGGACCATAAATCAAGGGTCAGCGTGATCAAGTCATGGTGAGGTTTGACACATTAAAACCCTACCAGGATTCCCTAAAGGTTGCAACCACAAGCTCATGATTTGAAGACATGAAAAAGTGAACCCCAAAAAGGAGGCACACCAATTTCATAGATGGGACATGTTGATAATGAAAAGATTCAATAAACATCTAATAAATGGGTCCTTTTGGCTGAGCATCTCGATGCTTATTAGGCATGAGCCAACCCATTTAATAAATGATCAGCTACAGATATAGATCGGGCCAACTTATTTAATAAATATGTTAATTGGAATCAAGTTAGCCATTTGATATGCTTAGAATGGGCAGGGATCAAACTGGGACAAATGTTAACTATACTAGGTCAGGTAAACCTAGTTAATGTTGGCCCGATCAAGGAAGGGATAGGTTAGCTCACCTGCACAAAGTTATCGACATGGGTTAAACAATTTGAACATGCTTCAATACAACTCTAACATATTATTTAGCATTCTATGGCTGGTTAGGACTCTAATTTTTAACTTAGCTCTTTTGTGTTGCTCTTTTTCTATTTATTTCATTCTACCTACACCTTGTTTACTAATTACACGATTCTTTGATGGCAAATGATGACATTCATGTTACTAGACTTGCAGCACATACAAAGCAAGAGTAAACACTAATATACACTAATAAACCTTTTTTTTTTCCTATCTACGGAACAAAAAAAATTACATGAGTATGTTTGTCATCTCTGCATCAGCAGTAATCATGACTTACATGGTTCCCCAAATGGATGTTTTTACGATTTAAGGTTAGTAATGACAACAAAAATAAGATGCCACTTTCCTAGAGTGAACATGTGCAATTTGTATATTAAATAATGGCACAGAACATGTTACAAAGGCATAATTTTGCACAGAGGACACATCAAATTTGTGCCAACCAAAATAAGATTAAGATCTTTAAAAGACTCGAAGAGAAGCTAGATGTATAGCCTTTGTGACTTCAAACTCAGAGTATATGAAATATGCTTCAGTGGTTAAAAGGAAAAAAATATCCATGCAATGAAAGAACCAGATATCGCAAAGCACAAAAGGATAATGCAGCAGACCAAAGTTACAAACAAGAACCAGATTTTAGAACAGCAAATGATAAGTTGTTACAATGCCAAAGGACTGCTGAATGTTTAAACTATTGATCATTAAAAAAAAACAAATCAAAGAAAATTTAGCTGAATACTGAAGGAATTCCTCAACAATCGATGATGATAAAATGAAGAATAATTTGGCTTCGTGAATGTTGAACTGTATTTAAATTTTCCATATAACTAAAGCCAAGTGTGTTCAACCCTTTTCAAATGTAGCAATGAAAAAAAATGATGTATAACCTTCATTTTTAAAAGCTTGTCTTGCACAAGATGAATTGCAAGTACATGGTCAAAAAGAAGTGGAACTGGCCCATCAGGGTCATCTGCTGCCAAATATGGCAATGGAAGGAAAACTTTTCCCATAGGGTTTGCCCATGGAACCCGTTTAGAGTCCCCTCCAGCATGAAGCAATAGTATATGCTTTTTGGCCACCAAGTTAACTATCGACATAAGAGGTACTTCATTGTTGAACCTATCATGAACCGCCGATTGTGAGTTTCCATTCCCAGCATTTGATACCTGTAGATGATATATATCCAATCACAGGATGCAAAAGAAAGAGCTATCACAGCAGTTATTCAGGCATAAAAATAGGAGCCTTATGAATACATGTGAGTGATATAGTATAAGGAATTGAAATCTAGTTAGTGTCTGTTCACATGGAAAGGCAAAGAGAGAAGATAAAACAGAAACAACTTAAAGATGCATAGAACACCTCTCAATACCAAAGTGTTTATATATTACAATACGCACAGAATACAGTGTACAAGAACGAAAGTTAAAGGGGAACCTTTGTTGAGAGAGAGAGATTCAAATTAGGGAACATTTTTAGATCAGGGAATATGGTTGACACAAATCCTGAGGTTATGCATTCTTCTTTTCCAAAGTATTTCACCTTCCCTTTACTGAGGATTCTTTAAATGAAGCATTAACTTATAAGTTAGATTTATAGTTTTGAACTGAATATGAGTTTCCATATACATACATTGGAAACATAACTGGTTACAAACTAACTAGTTTCAACAGGGTAAATGATGAGGTCATCCAAGGCCCATTGGATCCAATTGAAGATAGTGAAGACCAATTTGGAGAAATTGCTCTCCAGCTTCAACATGGTAAATGATGAGGTCATCCAAGGCCCATTGGATCCAATTGAAGATAGTGAAGACCAATTTGGTGAAATTGGAGAAATTGCTCTCCAATTTCATGCCAAAGTTGATGCAAGAAAGAGAGGATTTTCCAAGGGTTCTAAGGAGACCCAGATTCACCTCAAACTAAGCCCATAAGGTACTATGGGTTAGGGCCTGTTTAAGCATCTTTTGGGCCTCTAAGGTTCACATGTATATGCCAAGTCACATGCCATGTCATCATATCTCCTATTTCTTAGAGGATAACCAAGGTGTGGGCGCATGGAGCATGATCCTACAATTTAGAAATCATCAAAATAGCGTCAATTCAAAGGAGTAGACAAAATTCATTGAAGATATTCTTCAATCCAAAATATTTGCTCCAATATCAAGCAACTTCTCCAAGCCAAATCCGCCCATGCTACTATTGGATTTATGATGTAATTTTTTTTTATTTAGTTATGATGTAATAAAGACACATGGCTAGACCTCATTGGTAGCATGATTTTAGTAGATCCAAGGCCCTTGGGCAAAAATTGCATTTAGGATTTTAGTTGCACCAATTTTGTTGCTTAGATCCAAAATCATCTCACTTTGACCCTCTATAAATTGAGGCAAGGGTCGACCATTCTTGTATACACGAATTTGATTGAATCCAAGTTGAAGCAAACGTTGCTTTGTTCATTTTGAGTCTCTCCAAGTGTATGAGTTATCTTTTTCTTTTGAAATTAATTTTGAATTTAGCTTGAATTGATTTTAATTTATGCATATAGTGTGTTAAGTTTGCATCTTGAATTGTTATTTCAATTGATTGCATTCGATCATAGCATAATTAAAATTGGATTCCATCATTCAATTTTAATTCAATTAAACTTTCGATTTCATTAGTGAATCTTGCCTGGTGTAAATATTCCTAATGAGATTTTGAAGCTTTTACGATTTCTTGAGAGTGAATTGAGATTGGTAATTCATCTGAGCTTCGGGTTTCTCTTAATTAGAGTTGTTGCGACATTTGTGATTTAGGGGTTCTAAGATTTGAATTCCTTGGTTCGGTTTGTAGAAACTGGCCTAAATTACTTTTCGTAAGATAACCTAGATTAACATTTTGCTGAGGTTTTGTGGAAGAGTGCAATTTTCTTGCAGTTTCGACCACACACCTTCATTAGTAAATCTAAACAGACAAAGTTGGGAGTTCACTCCATCCGCTTAAAAAGTTATTGGCTGTAAGGGGTCTCATGGTAAACTGTACCAAATGACCATATCATTAAAATAGGTGATTGGGTATGACTTAGTCTGTTATTTTCTTTATCAATTTACAGTACTCCTTTAGACTGTTAAAACAAAGAAAACTTAAAATTTGGAGCATATTAGGTATTATTTCTTGTTACCATCATCATCATCCTCCTCCTCGTCAAAACCACTTATCCTATCTATTTGGAGTTAATAGTCATAATTGGATTAGGAAAGTTTTTTTCCATGGGCGGCAAAAAGGAAGGTGGAAACAAAAAACCACCCGTTTACAAATCCGGCGAGACAACGATGGTATGGCAACAATGGTGGTGGAAACAAGAGGCTTTTGATGTGGCTTTAGGTGATTTTTTGTGCATCGAGGGAGAAAAAGATGGGGGGAGGTCGTGTGCAGGTAGAGAGGGAAGGAGAATCTTAGTTCAGGGTAGTTGACGTCTATCAGGGGAGAGAGCAGAGGGAGGAGAGAGGAGAAGACGAGACGGTGAAGGTCGGATTCAGGTGAATGGTGGTGAACTCCAATCACCATCTTTGTGGCAAACTTGTTGGAGATGATGACCAGTAATTGGTTGCGGGGATTGTTTAGGCAGTGGGGTTGGGTTAGTGATGTGTTCATTCCCAAGAAGAAGGATTCAGTCGGATGAGTATTTGACTTCGTGGGGATGGAGAATGGGGGAGAAAGCAATTACCGGACGAAGAAACTTCCTTCAAATAACAGTGATGAAGTGGTGAGGATCATTTCCAAACACATTTTTGTGGAAAAAGGAAAAGGAAAACAAAATAAAGGGGAGGATGTGGGTTGAAATAGTGGGGGAGACCTCGGCAATGGGTGAAAGAAGATACGCTTCAAAAGGAGATGTAGGTGTTAATGGTAGGAAGACGATAGAGCTTATGGTAGACTCGGAAGAGGAGAAGAGTATCACAAAGTGGCTATTCAGAGTTGTGGTTATCAGCCTAGTTGGTGGCCTTACCCAGGAGGAGATTACTCAATATTTGATATGAGAAGGCTTTTCAGGCACTCATTTGTGCTTCATCGGTGAAATGGTAACCAGCTATCATGGCAGGGGAAGAGGAGGCGAGAAGAATGGAAAGAGATTATATGAAGCTAGGGATGCTCAGAATAATTGGACGGTGGTGCCCTAACATGTTTGCCCATACAAGGACTTGGCTCAATTGCTGTGGTTACCCAATCATTGGGTGGATGGAAAAGACAATCAAAGCATTCGGCAATAAGCTCGGGAAGATAGTGGAAATCGATGAAAATAATCTGCTAAGGATGGAGGTGGCAGTCTCTGAGTGGGTATCATCGTTGGCCTCTTTGGCTTTGAATGGAGAAACCTTCGATGTGGCAATCAAGGAGATGGTGCTAGAAAGAACTATACCGGAACACACAGGGTAGGAACACTCAGTAGAAAGCCAAGCTCCGACGCCAGCAAAGCAGGGGAAGGTGGTGAATCGAATGTTGGCTGGAATAACACGTGGAAAGATAGCTTCACCCGGGCAATCAATGGACGGCGCAGGAGCAACTGAGATGGCAAAGGAGGATTGGGGGACAGGGAGTAAATCAACCATCCGAAAATGCAATGTACAAGTGAATTTGCTAAAGAAGGAAGCCTACTCTTGCAACAGAAACAACTAATGGAGAAAGAATACTGAGAAAAAGAGTTGACTGAAACCTTTTGGTCCACGTGTATCTTTATCTATTGCACAAAATAAAGATTGGTCATAGTCAAACTAAAACAAGCTCCCATCTGTGAAAGGAATTCTACTAAAAAGGAAGCCTATACAAACCCAAACATAAACCCTATTCCAAACAAACAAGGCAACCTTCTAAACCAAGACTAAAATTCGCTAACTTCTTTCACCACTACAAACATCCAATCAGAACAGAATGGAAAAAAATATAATGCGTAGAAACACTAACACAATAAAAAGGAACACATTTGCTTAAATTTCAGCCATCTTCAATTGAAACACAAGCTAGAAAGAAGAAGTAGAAACGGGAAAGGAATTACCTGGCCATGGAAGTGTTGAGCGAGAGCAGCAATGGCATTGAGTGTCGCAGCACCAGAGCCGATGCGAGCACCTTCAGGGTCGGGCACGGCCAATGTGACAGTGGAATCTGAGATCCGGCCCATCCGCTTGGCGCGGCTGAGCTGCCATTCATAGAGCTGGGCTTGCTCGGGGCTGGCGGCAGTGAGGATGATGGCATCCCATGTCGGAACTCTGGTCGGATGGCGAACGGATAGACGTAGATGATACCACGATTTGAGCAAAATTGTTGACAAATTGGCCCTCTCCCTCCTCTTCTTCTTCTCCATTGTCGTTTCCATCATCTAATATGATCTGATCTTCTTGTTCTTCTTGGATCTGGAATTTTGTTGCAGAGACCCTAGGCCCTAGTTTGAGTCCACGAGTTCATCGCCGAGAAAATGGGGAGAGTGAGAAGTGAGAAAGCAACGGTTTGAGAAGAAAGAGCACAGAAACGACAGAGAAGATATGTATTCTAAAATCAAGTCTAGATCAGTGGATCCTGTAAAGATTTATTGGCAAAGAAGGTTAAACAACTGCTGATACGTGGAATCTGCTAACATGACCATCATTTATGCTGGGAAAACGTGTGCTTTATAATTTAATGAGTTATCGTCTTAATGACTATATTTAAGACAAGTGAGATTTTTTTTATTGAAAGTTCAAATTATTTAATAATAATTAAAAAGAGTTTATATTATTTTTTAAATTTTATAAAATTATTAAACTCATCCATAAAGAGATCAAATAAGAGCAGCGCACTAAGTTTTATAAGTTTTATAATTAAATACTTAATAAATGTTGGCTTCTCTTAAAAGTTTATTCTTTATTTTGAATTCATGCACCGAAAGACAAAATGTCAAATGTGATTTTTTTTTTCTCATTTTAACTTCATATTATTATTTTATATTAGAGAGAGTTTTGAAAGTCGATCAAATACATCTTAACCATTCATTTAATGAAAGATTAAGATTAAAATGTATTTAAATAGTTGTTTTGATTTTGTAAAGCAATGCCCTAGGGTCTCTCTCCCTCTCACTAGTGACAGACCAATCTGGTCATGGAAATTCTATACCTTTCACTGAAAAGTTTGCATTATGTAAACCATTACCATTTTTTTCACTCTATTCCAAAGAGTTACTTCTTATAAGAGTTACTCAGGTATATAGATAGAAAAATTTGAATATACTCCAAAGATTAGTCGAATGATCTGAGAGTCCTAGATAGTAGACACCTTGATCATTTAAAAAATGTTTGCATTATGTAGTGATAGTCCTCTCTCTCATACATAGTTGGGGACTAAACGGTGTCAAACTATATTATAAGATAATCTCAGTTTGTATACCTTTGTTGTAATGCTTAGATACTTCTCTCTCTTAAACGTGAGTTAATAAGCTGATTTTTTTTTAATGGAGTGGTTATAAGAAGCTGCTTCCAATGCTTAACCTTAGATTGTTCTGAATTTCCATAACTGTGAAATATTATTGAAATGTAGAAATTAATGGAACACTTGATTTAGAATTGT